>JALHLI010000017.1:3167719-3595219 GCA_023349425.1 Anthopleura sola | reverse complement strand
TGAAACTTTTCCTCTAGAAACCTAATCAAGTGAAACGAAACGAAAAGTTCGAGGTGTTATTTCAGTTTACCAATCCTCTGCCCATCAAGTTGACACATGGTATCCTGAACGTTGAAAGTTCCCGGATGAGCCCAAGCTCTATCACCAAGCGCATCAGGTAAGTCTTCACTAGTCTCGTCCACCCCCAAAAGCTACTCTCTTTCGGTGCTGTTCGGCATGACGTCATGAATGTGCCTTATATGTATAGACGAATAGCCCGGCCAAATCCTCGATTTTGGTGAATCGATCAGTCTGTGGTCAATACAAGAACGATATGAAGGGAGATTTGACTGACTAAAAGACAGTGTCATAAAAAAATGAAATTCGTTTGTTTTGGAAAATAACTCCAAGGGTTTTTCCAGGCTACGTTAAAGTACGATAACTTAGAGCAGCTTTCGTCAGACTGAGAGGAATTCATGATATCGATTTGCCGTAACCGTGACGGTGGCGTACCCTAGTATTTTTATTGGCTGAGCGGTAAACTCGAGCGCTTTGCCTTTCAATGAATGTTTTCAATTTTCGTGCGCATCGTGTGACCGTAAATGTGCGTTGACTTTTCAAAGTTATACTAAGTTTACTTTATCATATCAAGAGTCATGCACCAAGTTTGATGCAATTGCTTTTATCAAACAATGTTTGTTTGTTTTTACAGGAAAACCATTGGACCAAATGATGACGTGTCAATCCCTGTTACACTGGAATCCAAGAGGAGAGGGACGCGATACATCACAGCATCTTTCCAGTCTGACCAGCTTTCTGGGGTCCGCGGAGAGTTTGAGATTAAAATAGTGTAGACTTACAAATTAAAGCTGAAGTGTAGAAACGAGCCAACGCGGTGCAGGGCTTTCAGATCCTACAGTGCTTCTCGGTCACACGCACGAAATTGTACAATTTACTGTCGCGAAAAAATAGGGTTTTGGTGGTCGACAATTAATCAAAGGGTTTCCATGACGTCGGAAAGACAAATGTCATGGAAACGGCTTGATTGACGTCCACTAAAACCTATTTTGTCACGGCGGCAAATTGTACGGTTTTGAGCGTATTTTAAAAGTGCTGTAAGATGAGGTATTGCAAAAGTAGAAAACGCGCGCACATGATGTGTACAGTTATAAAGCACCCGGGGTTTCGCAGAACACGAGAGAAGTGTTAAAAGAAGCACGACGTGCAGCGGAGTGCTTCTCAACACTTCTCGTATGTCCTACCGATCCCTAACTTCACACGACAAGCAAGTTTTTGTTCGAATTAGAGTAGCCGTTATTTTAGACACGAGGTTCATAACAGTTATTTTACTAATTACTTACCCCTAAAGCTAGATTCCATTTTATCTCTTAACACTGATGTCTCTACCAGATTCGCATTGGTAACATAGTAGGCAGAAGAAGACTTATCATGATGCTTCAGTCGACTGCCATTTATACTTCCGACTACAAATCTATCGAAAAACAATATATCTTTTTTTGCTTAAAGTTTCTTATTAGTGTTAGAGAAGAAAAAATTCGAATGTCTTTAAGGCATATGATGTTGGGTTTTGCAGTTTAAATTTTATATTTTATTCGTTTTTGTATTTTTGTTGTTGTATTTTACTTTGTTTACTTTTGCTGTTTCCTTTTCCCTTTACATTTTGTTGTTACTGTTTTACAATAAAGGTGTGAGTACGTGCATGGAGGTATGTGCATGAATTCAATGTAGTCATAGTAGCATGAACGTGAGCTTCAGCACTTCATGCATAAATATTCAAATTTCAAATTTCAAAATGATAGTTGCTTGCTTGAAAGAACAGCAGCCGTCCAAAGTCAAGAGGAGAGCGGACCACAAGAAAAACTATAGGCGTGCAGCCACTTTAATCTTTACCTTTCTTATACAAAAATATTGTACGTGAGGCATCCCGCGATCCAACGTTGCTCGAAATAGTTACACCGCGTGGCCTGGCATCAAGACCTTGTGTGGCAAGCAGAGGGACGTTATTTATTTATACTTGCATAAAATTAACTTCAAAGACACTTGAAAACTTTCTAACCTTCAATGGGAAATCAAGTAATTTTAGAAGCAGAAAAGCCTAAAATTTCGATGTACAGCGGCTGCGAGTGCTAAAGAGAGGCCTCCAAGTTTCATAATCGTTTGAGACCTATAAACAAGCGTTGATATAATCTCTTGATAGTATCCAACATGTTTGGTAGACGCACAAGGTAAGTCAATATATCTTTTCACCAGATTTTTCACCATGCATGATTAAACAAAGCAACAAATTTGGACAATTAAATACTAACCAAAAAGTGCTTCTAAATCAAGCTAAATATCTAGAATTTTATATTGATTGTATGGATCCATGTGATATTTTTGTCACAACAAGGATACTTCATGCAATCATCTAAACTTCTGTTTTCTACTCTTGTTTTGGACTACTTTTAAGAGACTGCCGTGACTCAACTGAGCCTGCAATCCGGTCTGCAGTAATTATATTTCGTACGATACATAAATCACAAGGTTTTATAAAGCTGTTGATTTGCGGCATACTTCAGGGAATTTGCCTTTGTTAAATGAGACAATGCCGCATTCATTCATTCGTGGTGCTTTATTCTAATTCACTTTGGTAGGCCTAGAGCAGTAATAATGAAAGTGTTTTTCAAACCGTCTTCAAACGTCACAAATTGTGAGAAAAATTCCCGATGTAGGAAACGCATGCGCAAATATTACTCGATGGGTCCCACAAGTGTTAGGTTGTTAAATAGTGTGTAGTCCAGAGAAATTGCTTCAATACCTCCAATCATGTGTCAATGCGATCCAGCCATGGTCCCAGTGATTGTTATATGAGGGACCATGCCTCATGAATAGAGGTGAGGGATACTTAGTCTAAATATCCCTCATGATTAAATTCGTTATATTATAATAGGCAACTCGTTAAATTCTACAAATTGGACATATATTCCTTAATTCTTAGATTAGAGGCGGATCCAGGAATCAATGAAAGGGTGGGCCTGAAAGCTTCGTCCTGAGAGAAAACCTTCAAGACCGTATGCAATTTTTTTTTTTTTTTTCGTTGCCAAGTTTAAAGAAAATATATCTTTTAAGGGGAGCGGTCCCCGTCGGCCCGCCCCTAAATTCGCCCTTGAAGATAGCCTACAGTGAAGTTTCTTGGTAAACAAAATATAAATTATAGGCTTTAGGCTTTTTCAGAGACAACGTTAATTGAATTAGCCATATACGGACAGAAAGAAACAGTATTAGTGTCCAATCTATATCACATCCGGGAAGCACGGGCTGCGTAAGCGTAGCGGTGAGAGCTCTCGCCTCTCACCAATATCACCCGGGTTCGAGTCCCGCCGGTGCTTCGAGGATTTTTCTCCCTCTGCAAAAATCAACTAGAATATATTCCTATTAAAATGCAGTGGAAGAAGAGCCACTCTGTGGAATCCACCAATCATGTTACTTGCCATTAATTTTTTTTTCATCTTTGTTGAACTAAGTAGAGTACGTGCTCACACTGTACTGTACTAAACTTATTTCGCACTTAAAAGTACAAAACAGTGCAAAACAGCTATTGCTTTTATTGTTTCATTAGTGATATCTCGTACTAAATATATAGCAGTAGAGTTAAAAAGCATACTATTTCATAGATTATAGTGTTAATACTAAATTTTTGTCTTGAATGCGTCTCCTGTGAATCCGGACCAGAAGAGAGGTTTTGTTCTGATAGAATTTGTTCTGATTAAACGTTAATCAGTTAATCACAAATGAACTCGAAAGCGTTTCCTCCGCCATTAACAAAAAATTAACACAAGCTCACAATAACCCGACCAAGAACAACTTTTGTCAAGTTGTAACAATGGCTAAAACTCACACTGAAAAGCTTCCTTTCGAGATTGAACTGTTATAGATCATAGATCATAGATCACTGCTGCTGTTTCGTCCGTGTGTACGTTTCGTGTTTAGGGAGTTCTCACATAGGGCTAACCTCCAAACTTCCTTTCAGGATGCTTATTTAATTTATTTATTTTAGCTGCGTGTTAGTTTCTGCTTTGGCTCTCTTAAATGTTTTATTCTATGTCACTGATAATTTGCGTCCTGAATAAAATACTATTGTATTGTTATATATGAAAGGATAAGACTTCTTCTATTTGTGAACATTTTGAAAGAATGACGTAAGGCAAAAGGCGTCAAAAAAAGCAAGAACATGCAGTTTTTGTGCAGCACGGAAAAGAAACACGCAAGAAAAAACAATAAAGAAACTCCGCCGCTTCAGAATATATAAAAAATTTCAACTGTTAAGCTTCATAATTCACGCAACTTGTGCCGATGTGTAAGGCAAAAAGCGTCAAAAAAAAAGCAAGAACATGCAGTTTTTGTACAGCACGGAAAAGAAACACGCAAGAAAAAACAATAAAGAAACACCGCCGCTTCAGAATATATAAAAAATTTCAACTTTTAAGCTTCATAATTCACGCAATTTGTGCCGATGTGTGTTTGAGTAAAGTTTAATCATTTCTGTTTGCAAGTCATTATCAAAACTGGATCACAAATATGGAATAAGTTTGATGTATGTATTTCTCTTGCAATTAATAAGGTTCGTGGCTCGCACATAACGTACTACATGTACTAAGAAATATAAAAATTGTTTAAACTTATGTTAATTACAGGGCAAGGCACAGATCTAACCCTGAACTCTCTGGGCTGATCTTAGTCAGAGCACGGCTAACTCACAGGTCAAATTTAGATTTAGCGTATCAGGTTTTGCAGAGGGAAGGAAAACCGGACTGAGAACTCAGAGAAAAACTCTCCAATCTAGTAGGTAGAGACCTAACAAACTCTACTCACATACAAATCTGAGTACAGGAATTGCAGAACTCGAGACCCCAGGACTAGAGGCGAGAGGCTAGTGAATTACTTCGACGCCACCCTTGATTTCTAACTGACCAGCCATACTAATACCTGAAGGAATAACAAGTTTGTAATGGCAAAGAAGAAAGGAAAGGAACGAAGACAACTGTACAGTAAAATTCATTTTATATCATTTTGATGTTTTACTCACATAAGTACATTATTTTCATTCGTATTCATCTGCGTATTTACACATCCGGGTTCCTTCAAGAAGGAATACAGGTATTTCAAGGGGAAGGGGCGAACGTTAACAGCGATTGGGAATCGGCGATTGAGGAGGTAAAATAAATTCTTATTTCTCTCACACTAAAACTACGTATAATTTAAAACTTCAGAGTTCTCTGTTATTCGCGGGGTTGGTTTTCGGTACAAAGACCAAGTTATTTCTTCGACGACAGAATAGCTTCTTCAAGACACCGGTACGTATGTAACTCAAGCGAAGAGAAAATATCATTGGATTTACAAGAGACTGCAAGTGAAGAAATGTTACAAAAACATGTTGGGAAATATATCCAAAGTCATTAGTCCATCCATTGCCCTTTACGACTGTTACGATTCTTACAATGAGCAAGGGACAGTAAAACAGTACTGATGCCAACACTACTAGTCCTAATGTGATTGTTCGCTTGGACTCCTTGATCTTGTTTGCGTTCGCTCCTTGAACAGACGCTTGTACGGCGTTAATGGCTTTCATTTGCCGGAAAGTCGTTCTGCTCACTTTAGTAAGACAGACAAAGATAATGATGACGTTACCACCGAAAATCACAACCGCGGGAACTTGCCTTAGGTCATAAGAAGTGTCTGATGCAAGTTTAGCAAAGATTAGCAAAGATGCTACCACCAGCCAGGCTACTGCTGTTACTGTCATCATTTTCTTGGAGTTGACTTTGTTGTTATAGTACAGTGGATGTTCAATATACAAGTATCTTTCCACGCTGATGATCATGAGGGTTACATTGGACCATCCAGTAAAAACAATTGCAACAACTACGTAAGCAACTATTAGATTGCATAACGACGAGCACCCAACCAATGCACAAGAATTAAAGGTTACGAAAAGAGGGCATACAACAAGTCCTGTCAACAAATCAGTCAGGGAAAGGATAGCAATCAGCTGGTTGTAAATGACAGATCGTAGACGTTCCTGTTCGAGTACTGTCCATATCACTAATAGATTGATAACAAATATTGGAAAGGCGACGATGCCGCTGATTACGCTCAAACTTATCCATGTTTGGATTGCTGACGCGGGAAAACTGCTGGTGTTTCGTGGATCGAACCCAAGTGTTACTGGACATTCTAGACCAGTTGAAGGATATGTGGTACCATTAACTGGCATGATTTTAGACTAACTTATTCTTCTGTTGCGATACGCTCCCACCGCTGCCACCAAATGAATGAGAACTGACAAGTGTTAGTAGCTTAAGCTTGGTTTTGAACTTTCATTAACCATTAACAAGTGACCAGGGTTCCTGTGTGGGATAATGTTAGTGGACATTTTGTATGGTCACTTTAAGCTTTTCTCTCCAGAAGAAAGTCGGGAATTAAACCATGAGTGGTTTTTCGATTTCTTCGTACACTTGGACTTGTACAACGTACAGTAATTAGAGCTCATTGAAATGCATTAGACAATCTATTAGAAACATCTTTTTGTTCTTGATAATTAATCTGTGATTCATATTGTGGATTAATGTAATGTAGTGGCGATTTTCTAGAGTGATGTTAGGTCTTTTTTTCTCCAGAACAAATTTGCCTGTACTTACTGCAAAGCAATTATCGAACCTAACTGACCTATTCTATTTTATTCAATGCATTTATTTGGTTTTGTTTTAAACTCTAAGAGTGACGCAAAGCTTTAGAGATAGCACTTACCTTCATTGCTTGGTTTCCTGCACTCAACTGATAATAGCTCCGACACACGGTGCAACATTGCACGCAACATCACACTAAAATATAAAAATTTGAACGTCTGTTTTATTATTTTTATGTAATTTGTATTATCCTCGTAAATTAAGCGGAAAAATCGAGATTTTCTCTGATTTGGCTGCTGAAATAGTACTGTTGCACCGTGTATCCGCCTTAAAAGTCTTTGAACCTCATTATCTGCCCCAAATGGTTAAGAAACATTGACCATTGATGAGTGTAGTCAACTCCAGGTTTGATTCCATTACTGGGTTTCAATCAGCTGATAAAAGTTTTTGAATCTCATTATCTGCTCCAAATGGTGGTCAAACACTTACCACCATGTACTGTCAGCCAGAAAGAACCCATTGATAAGACAGGCGATTCAGGAAATATCGCCAAGTCAAACCCAAAAACAGCCGTTCCTCCAAGAAAAATAAGTTCAAGAAAGCTCATAAAAACTGCTAAGATAAAGCCAAAAATGTTCTCAATGATATAACTTCAACCTGAAATAGTTAGAACTAGTTAGAAAAATCTTCATAGAACTGCTTTTCGTTTTGGACCCGGAAGTAGTTTTTTCATTCGATTGACTCAACACTTAAAAGCTCGGCTATATTGTCTCTTCCGTGCTATTTACATCAATGAATAAGGGCTAATACTCCAGTTTCACATTCGGTGGAAACCGCTGTTTTTGAAGAACACAGACTCATTTGCACAGGCTTAGCCTCGTTTATAAGTCATCTATTCAAATACACCATTAAAAGTCCGTGGGATTGGTATTATTTAACTTGCACATTCTTTACATTACAGTTGGCTGTTGCTAATGATTTGCAAAAGTCAACCGTAATGTAAAGAATGTGTAAGTTGAACAATACCAATGTTTTGAAATCCCACGGACTTTTAATAACGTCGTTGAATACTGAGCTGACTTATAAACGAGGCTAAGCCTGTGCAAATGAGTCTGTGGTCTTAAAAAACAGCAGTTTCCATCGAATGTGAAACTGGAGTATTATGTAATACTGTTTATAACGATTGCACCGTACTTCTCTAGATCTGTTTGGACGAAACAACGTCATCATCGCCACCATATTGGTGGTACTTAACTAAATATTTCCGCTCATTTCCATTAGCTTGCTCGCAGCAGTCTTGACAGAAATGTAAGCAATGTTGTGTTCTCTTCAAATATGAACCGATTTCAAAACTAAATTGCTAAATTTGGGATATAATTACTTCACAGTTCTGTACTCTATTATCAGCCGAAGCCGGATGGCGAGGCTGGTGGCTAAATCTTCAGACAATAGTTGTTGTGGTTGTTGATCGGAATAAACTGTAATTTTTTAGCCTAACGTACCAGCTTTAAATAATAAGGTTTATTAACTTTGTATTCTAATGAGCTTTGACTTTCTGTTTGGTGTCTACGAAAGAAGTGACTGGTGGGGGGAGGGGACGGGGGAGATTTTGAAATCTCCACTATATTTTGGTCATAGAAAATATTCATTGCCGTCATCTCAAATAACGAAACCCAATTTTCATTCAGAAACTCTCTAAACAACTCTATAACACTTTGAGAGGTCATCTCCTCAGTCCTCATTGATCCCCCACCCTCCCCTCCCCTGTCAGTTAATGTCCATGGAGTCCCAGACAGATGAAAGAAAATAAAAAAGACATATTCAGTCTTCGTTGTACGCTATTGGCTAGTTTAGATGTAACACTAAGCTTGAGGGTTGTCCTCTTGACTATAAATCCACCGTATACTAAGCTAGTTACTATCATACCGTCACAACTCTTCACTCAGTATAAAGGCGTCAGTAACCGGTTTGTGAGAGCTTTGTTCCTCTTAAGGTAATGTAAATGTTAAAACATTAAGACTTATGTTCTCTTTTTCTACTGAGCCAAAGGATCGTTTGCTTAAAAGGTTTTTTTCCAGCGCATATTTATATAATTCTGAAGCTGCAGACTTTCGTGTCTTTCATATCTGTTATTCCATTGTACAAGTAGGGTGCAACACTGATTCCCATCTGGGACTCAGAATTTTTTCTGAGTCCATTCAGTATAGTACGATCACATATACATTTCATATTCCATCACCATACGCAAACCAACATTATCACTGATTTGCTGTTGTTCCTCCTGAATCCAACCTTAAATACTATTGCTTACTACTTTTGTCAGCTTTCCGTAGATCAACGTAAAAGCTAAACAAGATACTAGCAAGTTGACAAAAATCTAAGGCAGTGTGGTTTAACATTTATTGTCAAGTTCATGATTGAAACATAGAAGTATATTTGTTGAACATTTTCGGTAGAAAAGCTTTCATTGCTGGAATCACTACGACGCCGTCCTGTGAGTGAGTTTGTGCTTAGCTGTCAACTGCAATTCTGGTTGTAGTGATCTAGTCAATACTCAGTTAAAACACATGACAGTTCGTTATGCGGAAGTATTCAGGTCTATCAGAAGAACAATCGAAAAGGCCTGCTTAAAATCAATATGATCACGAAACCAATGCTTTCAGCCAGGAGCCCTCCTGCTTTCAGCAAAGTTAATAAATCTGGTGAAGTTTCAGAAAAGTTTAATCGACGATTTTGAAGAAGGGGGGCTTAAAAATGGCCAGTGCGCAGCTTCGCAAAGAGTGGCTCCATGGATCTGCCACTACCTGTTTTTAGGGCCGAGTCTAGGCAGGTTAATCTAGGTTCAAATTCCATATTTGCTGGATCGAAAACCAAGTCACGAAAACAAATTAAAGTGAGTCAGTGTCAACGTTAATTGTTCAGCCAGATCAAAGTCGTTGAGGTAAAAGTGACCAAAGTGGAAGTCGCTAAAGCACACTTGTCGAAGAAAAATTGAAAGTTTCAAAAAATTATTATTATAAGTTTATCCGGTTGATGTGTTTTGATTTTTTATGTAGCTAAAACTTTGGTAAAAGGAAGAGATGAAACTTATTGAACATTTTGGCTGAAATTCAGTTTGCGAATTCACTGCAGGACCACATGATTTGCCTGCCTGCCTGCCTGCCTGCCTGCCTGCCTGCCTGCCTGCCTGCCTGCCTGCCTGCCTGCCTGCCTGCCTGCCTGCCTGCCTGCCTGCCTGCCTGCCTGCCTGCCTGCCTGCCTGCCTGCCTGCCTGCCTGCCTGCCTGCCTGCCTGCCTGCCTGCCTGCCTGCCTGCCTGCCTGCCTGCCTGCCTGTCTGTCTGTCTGTCTGTCTGCCTGTCTGTCTGTCTGTCTGTCTGCCTGCTTGTTTGTTATATAAGCCCTCAGACATGCAATAACGTTGTTTTGTTCTTAGGCATCGTCTTTGAATGATAAGCTTTATTAACTTTGAATTCTAATGAGCTTTGACTTCCTGTTTGGTGTTTACAAAAGCAAGAACCGGTGGGGGAGGGGACGGGGGAGATTTTGTAATCTCCATGACATTTTGGTTTGACATAATGCAAACTTATTTTTCATTTATTTAGAAATTTTCCAAATATAGCTGAACACTTTGAGAAAAGACCTGCTTAGTTCTCAGCCTCATTCCCCCTCCCCTCACCGGCAAGTTTGAATTAAAATGAACCGTCCCAGACAGATGTAGGAAAAATAATCATCCCCCCTCCCCTCACCGGCAAGTTTGAATTAAAATGATCCGTCCCAGACAGATGTAGGAAAAATATTCATCCCCCCTCCCCTCACCGGCAAGTTTGAATTAAAATGATCCGTCCCAGACAGATGTAGGAAAAATATTCATCCCCCCTCCCCTCACCGGCAAGTTTGAATTAAAATGATCCGTCCCAGACAGATGTAGGACAAATAATCAGTCCCCCTCCCCTCACCGCCAAGTTTGAATTAAAATGATCAGTCCCAGACAGATGTAGGAAAAATAATCATTCCCCCTCCCTCACCGGCAAGTTTTAATCAAAATGATCAGTCCCAGACAGATGTAGGAAAAATAATCATTCACCCTCCCCTCACCGGCAAGTCTTAATTAAAATGATCCGTCCCAGACAGATGTAGGAAAAATAATCAGTCCCCCTCCCCTCACCGGCAAGTTTTAACTAAAATGGTCAGTCCCAGACAGATGTAGGAAAAATAATCATTCACCCTCCCCTCACCGGCAAGTCTTAATTAAAATGATCCGTCCCAGACAGATGTAGGAAAAATAATCATTCCCCCTCCCCTCACCGGCAAGTTTTAACTAAAATGATCAGTCCCAGACAGATGTAGGAAAAATAATTATGATAGCATTATTCGTCTAATGCTATTGGTTAGCTTAGATGTAACAAAAGCTTGGGGGCTGTCCTTTCGTTAAATCCACCTTATGCACTCGCTAATGCACGATTCCTGGAATTCACTGTAGCGAGCTTTACTCAGAATCAGAAGGCGTCCTCGGTAAATGGTTTGTAAAGGCTTATTTCCTCATCAGGTAATTGTTTATAATTTTAGATTATAGGCTGTAAGCCCTGCCTTTTAACTTTTTTACTGAGCTCAAACTTGACCTTAAGTTTTAGTGGCTCTTTTGCTCACACTCTGTTATGAAATATGGATTTTATTCCGAGCCGGAGTGAACGCGTAGTGTTTAAGACTGATTTTTGTTTTCCAAATCCGACCTTGCTGCTGTTGCTTGCGAACGCGACTTTTGCCAACTTTCTCGTTGGCGTAAAAGCTAAACAAGATACTACACTAATACTAGTGCACTAGTAATTACAGTTAGCAAAATATTTATGGCAGGAACGATCAGTAAGAGCTTCACACAGTATTTTAATTCCGCTTTCGAGTTTAGCCAAAACAAATATTTGCATTGAAAAAAAATCCTGCAGTAAAACCTCTTATCACAGGAATCAAGTACGATGCCTGACTCCTTTTCGATCCCTTTATTTTTATGTGTATGTAGTTATGTCCTGGTTGTAGTGATATGATTAATATTAGGTTGAAATACCATATAGTCGTTTTGTATGCGGAAGTAATATAATTTGACTACAAAAAAATGCGACAAAATACTATGTAACATGGTTAAAAAAACTAGATAAGAATATAAACTGCGGCGTTTCGACTTAGTCTAAGTCATTATTAAGCAAAGAAAAAAGGGAAATTCGAAAAATGTGTTCTTTGCTTGATATTGACTTAAGCTAAAACGAAACGCCGCAGTTTATATTTTTATCTGTTTTTTTAACCATGTTATATAGTATTGTATCGCAAATTTTTCTAGACAAATTATATGCAAAACGTCTTCTTATTAGTACTATATGTTTTTCTTTAGAATAACAATGATATTTTTTAACATTTGATTTATTTGAACACTTTCTGTTTACTCGCGTTGGAAATTCCGTTGCCCCAATTTAGCATTTTGAGAAATATCTATTTAGCCAGGGATTACTATTAAACTTCAAAATCGATTCAGTTTGGACCTAAAGATTCTTCAAAATCTATATGATTTAGGTCGCATATGATTAGATCTTGCCGAGCAACCTAGATGCGAAAGGCATTCATTTATTCTGCATGCACTTTGAACTAAACGGTAATCGAATCTTATATCGTATCAGCTAACGTATTAAGCAACAGTTTCGAATGACCATTAGGGGTCAACTCTTTTCTCAGGGAGCCCAATTAAGCTAAAAGTGAAATAAAATTGTAAAAAACGGATTTTAACTTATTTAATGAAGTCAAGATGGTGTTCTCTATAACAAAAGCGAGTGAAAAAAGTTATAAAACTCATAAATAATTAATGAGGAAAACACAATAGAAATCATTGTCCCTGGAGGAAGTTGTATATCTGATACAAAATCGTCCTGATTTGCATAAACTTTAACTCAAATTTTCTCAGCCAAATTCAATTTTATCATTAAAATTTTAGTAGAACATGAATGTATACACCTAGATACGGTGGCCCGTTAGAGTCGGGGTCAACTCTTTTCTCAGGGAGCCCAATTAAGCTAAAAGTGAAATAGAATTGTTAAAAATCGACTTTAACTTATTTAATGAAGTCAAGATAGTGTTCTCTATAACAAAAGCGAGTGAAAAAAGTCGATCAAAAATATATTATAAAACTCATAAATAATTAATGAGGAAAACACAATAGAAATCATTGTCAGTGGAGGAGGTTGTATATCTGATACAAAATCGTCCTGATTTGCATAAACTTTAACTCAAATTTTCTCAGCCAAATTCAATTTCATCTTTAAAATTTTAGTAGAAAATGAATGTATACACCTAGATACTGTGGCCCGTTAGAGTCATGCATGATAATTAAAAAAAAAGAAAAGAAGTGTTCTTTAGTTTGGCGCGCTCCTTTGTTTTCCTAAACAATTTTTAGGGTGGGATTGGATTTGCCTGCTTGCCTGCTTGCCTGCTTGCCTGCTTGCCTGCTTGCCTGCTTGCCTGCTTGCCTGCTTGCCTGCTTGCCTGCTTGCCTGCTTGCCTGCTTGCCTGCTTGCCTGCTTGCCTGCTTGCCTGCTTGCCTGCTTGCCTGCTTGCCTGCTTGCCTGCTTGCCTGCTTGCCTGCTTGCCTGCTTGCCTGCTTGCCTGCTTGCCTGCTTGCCTGCTTGCCTGCTTGCCTGCTTGCCTGCTTGCCTGCTTGCCTGCTTGCCTGCTTGCCTGCTTGCCTGCTTGCCTGCTTGCCTGCTTGCCTGCTTGCCTGCTTGCCTGCTTGCCTGCTTGCCTGCTTGCCTGCTTGCCTGCTTGCCTGCTTGCCTGCTTGCCTGCTTGCCTGCTTGCCTGCTTGCCTGCTTGCCTGCTTGCCTGCTTGCCTGCTTGCCTGCTTGCCTGCTTGCCTGCTTGCCTGCTTGCCTGCTTGTTCAACAACCTGCTTGTCTGCTTGCCTGCTTGTTCAACAACCTGCTTGCTTACGTACTTGCTAGCCACGCTGCTTAAATTATCATATTTTATCGTTTCTATCGACAGTACGAAGAACCTCATTGTACTCAAATATGGGAAGCATTTCCATCCAGATCTGTTGGCTATTTCTCATTCTACTAGGTAAGTCAATATGTACGTAAAGGTACTATCAAACTAAGTAATAAAGATAAACTACAATGGATGTGCTGAGGGTATAGCACTAACTAGTCCAGAACAGAGTAGCTCGATCTCAACCAATCAAAGGGTAATAACAATTTGATTAAATAGCTTGGGTGAAAATAACTGTGGCCCTTATTGCACCCGAGATGCTCACTTACAGATGAAAGAAACCCGGATAACCGGGAGAAGTACCCCAAAGCAAAGTAAACAACCACGCAACATTTAACTCTGCTCACATTCATGGATGGTTCATTTATTGAAGTCATAGCCATGTACAGTGGTGGGAGCTCAACAGAATTATCATCATTAGAGCTAATAATGATGGTACACTTTCAGTAATAATACATAGTTCTTATTAATCGAGTTCGAGGTCCGTACCCTAAGTTATGGACCGAATTTTCCCCCACTTCCTTATGACCCTAACGCGCAGCGCGCTGGCAATAAAAAAGCGGGAAAACGTTAATAAGACTGATATTTATTATATGGCAAGTGGAGGCTAGGAGAGACAATTTTGATTTTCGGTCCGTACCGTAAGTTATGGACCGCAAATTGACCAATCATAGCGCGTGAAATTATCTTGCCATATAATAAATAATAATACTTAATAATATCAGAATACACATAAATGTCATTTGTTTTGTTTTATGAATATTCTTCTCTGGATATAGTTGTAAGCGTCTGCGGCAGAGATGGTGAAGCTGATCATTCGAGGTAATTTCAAAAACCTTTAACAGAAATTCTATTCATTGAACCCTGAAACAATCTAAGTCTAAGTCAGGGCATGGCTAACTCACAGATCAAACCTTGAAACAACCTCTGGGTTGATCTATAGGCGAGGGTGTGGCTAACTCTCAGATTAAACCCTGAAACAATCTCTGGGCTGATCTAAGTCAGGGCACGGCTAACTCACAGATCAAACCCTGAAACAATCTCTGGGCTGATCTAAGTCAGGGCACGGCTAACTCACAGATCAAACCCTGAAACAACCTCTGGGCTGATCTAAGCCAAGGCATGGCTAACTCACAGATCGAACCCTGAACCAACCTCTGGACTGATCTAAGTCAGGGCACGGCTAACTCACAGATAGAACCCTGAAACAACCTCTGGGCTGATCTAAGTCAGGGCACGGCTAACTCACAGATAGAACCCTGAAACAACCTCTGGGCTGATCTAAGTCAGGGCACGGCTAACTCACAGATCAAACCCTGAAACAACCTCTGGGTTGATCTATAGGCGAGGGTGTGGCTAACTCTCAGATTAAACCCTGAAACAACCTCTGGACTGATCTAAGTCAGGGCACGGCTAACTCACAGATCAAACCCTGAAACAACCTCTGGGTTGATCTATAGGCGAGGGTGTGGCTAACTCACAGATCGAACCCTGAAACAACCTCTGGGTTGATCTAAGTCAGGGCATGACTAACTCACAGGTCAAACCCTGAAACAACCTCTGGGCTGATCTAAGTCAGGGCATGGCTAACTCACAGATCAAACCCTGAAACAACCTCTGAGCTGATCTAAGTCAGGGCATGGCTAACTCACAGATCAAACCCTGAAACAACCTCTCTGGACTGATCTAAGTCAGGGCATGGCTAACTCACAGATCAAACCCTGAAACAACCTCTCTGGACTGATCTAAGTCAGGGCATGGCTAACTCACAGATCAAACCCTGAAACAACCTCTCTGGACTGATCTAAGTCAGTGCATGGCTAACTTATAGATCGCCACCCTGAAACAACATCTGGGCTGATCTCGGTCAGGGTGTGGCTAACTCACAAATCTAATCTGGTGTCAAGTTTTCAATCTTCTGAGAATTAGAAACCTATTGTTTGGTACTCCAAATCGAGCTGCATTCTGAAGTGTTGCAAGGGATCTAGTGGTAACGAGTGTTTTCGCGCAGTATATATAGCACTCTTTAAAAAAATGTTTAAACTATATACATATACTCTCAATTTCTTTCTTATTTTATCTATATTTTCCCATTTATATCCTTATCTATATTTCCCTCAAAATGTAGTGGAAGGTCTAGATTCAGGCGTCAGCTCTCTACTGACATCTACACTCTTGATCACTTTATCGAGTTGATTGAAAAGATTGAGCGGCATCCTATGGCCAGTGGAAAGTCTTTGAAAGATATTGCTAATTACGTGAGAAAACTAGGATACGACAGTGAAATGTGGAGGTCTCTCGTTGGAAGGGCAGGTAAAGAACATTTTGAAATATCATCAATATCATCATCATCATCATCATCATCATCACCATAATCACCATCATCACCATCATCATCATGATCATCATGATCATCATGATCATCATGATCATCATGATCATCATGATCATCATGATCATGATCATGATCATCAATGATAATGATGTCGGGACGAAGTAGGATTTCCCCTTGAAAACTTTGTGGTTTTCGGGCATGCAGTGTCATCAATGGAAACACTTTGACTGACGTCCACCAAAACCATAGTTTGTTGCTTCCACAAAATGTACAATTCCGCAAGTGATATTGAGAACGACGTTGTAAAATTATGTTACCTTTTTGTGCGTACAACAGTATTGCACTTTACATTCACGTTAAAACGTTTCCTTATAATAGTCCTCTTCACAGTTCCCTGCGCTCTCTTGAAAGGTAGCCGTCCCTTTACATCGAACCGAGACGAACAGTGACCTTGCAATGATAGAGACATGTAAATAATTGTCCAAGATGTTAAAAAAGGTATCTATCATTGCAAGCTCACCGTTCGTCTCGCTTCGGTGCAAATTTAAAGGTGCAGCTATCGTTGAAAATGGCCCAGGAAACTTTGAAGGGAACTATTAATGAAGTAGGTTTGGTGATTTCTGATATAATCGTTGTGTCCCTACATAGATAGTCTGCCTGTAGGAATACTAACTTTCGAAGAAAACCGTGTGCTCACAAACATGGTTGTGCATCGCTACGTAGGGTTAAGTGAGCTTGGCGTTGTCAAAACTCCTACCGGAAACGTAGCAATGGGTCACGTGATTACTGGCATTTGCGCGGGAGCTAGTCGCCAGCGCAGTCTTACCCTACCTGCGGTCGTTGGTGCATATATTGACAATCTTTATGCGTCGACTATTTCTGGTGACCTTGGACAGACTGCCTTGCATAAACAGATCGACCAATCACGACCGCTCTTTGGCCCCGGAGGATCGTGGTCGCCAAATGAGCAGTGCCCAGCCACTTTCAACGCCCCATCTTCGATAACATCTGAAGCCACCAATGCCGAACTCTTTGGCGATATCGATGGTTTCCTTCTGGGATACAACCTGCCTGATTATGTTTCCAAAAACGTTCGTCTTGGTCAGTTGTTGAGAATGTACTACTCAGGGGGAATTCTCTACGACACTTCGTTTGCTAGTTGCAATACGAAGCAGAAGTTTAAGCAATTGGTGAGCAAAGATGCATTGAGTAGACAAGTTCTGGATTTCATGAAAGCGTTCAAGCAGGTGTGGTATGGCAGTGTAGATTTTTCTAGCGTGCCAAGCAGTTTGCTTCCACAGCTCGCAGCAAATACTGTTGAAAGCTTTTTTTCACGTCTCGGTAAGTTGTGTAAATTATATACAACGGGGGGGGGGGGGGGGGATTCAGATGAGGGGGTGAACTGAGGAGGTCGGCATCCCGCCGGCTCGATCTTATGTCCCTACTTCGAGATAACTAAAACAAAATAACTTTTTCCCTTTAATTCTAAGGGATGAACCCCTTCCCGGGTCGACTTCTTGCCTCTACTGCAGCTTTGAAAATAGCCAGTACGCAAAATCTTTCTCTTTAATGGATGATATCGTGTTTCTTTTGTTCTGTGTTTTTCTCGTGTGGGTGCCCTTCTAACGCAGCACCCCTCCCTGAAGAAAATCCTGGATCCTCCCCTGAATTGTATGGTACAAATAAACTATTGTCAGTCAATATTTCCACGTCATGTAAGCAATCGGAAAAAAAAAGTCAAACAAATATTTGATAGCATGAACAATATGTACGTTATTAATTAACTAAAGCTACGGCTGTTACAGCGCGACGCGCAAAAGTATGACCACTTTTAATATATTCACATACTTCTATGCACGGGATTTTTGCTGCCAAACGAGTTTTTACGCGCGTCTGTTTTGGTAAAACCAGACAGCTTGGCATGAAATGTGTCTGTTCAAAGTACAAAATCCCGTGCATAGAAGTATGCGAAACATTAAAAGTGGTCATACTTTTGCGCGTCGCACTGTAAGGCCCATTCACACGGGCGATTTTTGCAGCGATTTTTGGTGCGATTTTTGCGGCTATTTTGATCCTAGTCAAGAATGGTAAAGAATTTAACTTGTAAAGTCTTATTCAGGACACCAAGATTACCTGGACAAATGTCTCTTTAGAAGCATAAGACAAAATTCATTATATTTTCAAAAATCGCCGCAAAAAACGCCCGTGTGATCGGGCCTTTAGGCTACACAGTATAAACGTGTACCAAAAACATGTGGGCAGATAACGGCTGTTTTCCATAATACGTTTTAGCCAACGTTTACGCGCTTAATCCATCAAACAGCATTACATAATTAGTAATGGATAATTTGTTTTGTAAAATAAAAAATGTATAATAATATTTCAAAAAAGTGTGAGCAATCTAGCTTGGCCTCTTTTATTAGAAAGGGTTGTTTAGTCAGAAGAAATTTATCGTGTTCTTTTTTAAACTTTTATTTTAGATCCAATTTCTTCTTCTACACCGTGTTCTCCCCAAAGCAATCAAGGTTTGTACATATCAAAAGCATTAGTTGACTGGTTGGTTGGTTGATTGGCTTGTTAGTTGGAAGGAAGAGTAGTAGTTTGATGAATAAATGGATGGATAGATGTACAGATATAATAGTGCACTGCGCAGTTCCCTGCGCCATCTTGAAAGGTAGCCTTGCCTTCACATAGGCAAGGCATGAAGTGACCTTGCAATGATAAACACCTTTTTTGACGTCTTGGACAATTATTCACATGTCTCTACCATTGCAAGATCACCGATCGTCTCGGTTTGATGCAAAGGCACGGCTACCTTCCAAGATGGCTCAGAGAGAACTTTGAAAGGAACTATTGGCTGGCTGGCTGACTGGTTGGCAGGCCGGTCGGTTGGGTTGCTCATTCATCCTTATTTTGTTTTCATTCACTGATTAACAGGTTGTGAACTTCCTGCAAACATTATTTTTGTCATGGACGATTCTGGAAGCATTGGAAGTTTGAATTATGAAAAAGAAAAGGAATTTATCATGTAGGTCATCATATAACAAGATACTAAAACAACACTTCACTAACGGTTATATATTGCTTTGCTATTCAAGCGCAAGCGCATTTGTCGTGACAATGCTTGCGATATATTTTTCGTAAAGGATTTCACACGTAGCTTTTCCTGCAACAAAACTTTGGATCAAGACCAAATCAAGAACCACACCCGTTTCTAGACTGGCATGAAGCGCATAAATACGGCTAGAATATTACGTATACCTTATTGCTAGTGGCGTTGAAGACATGTTCCAACGATGAAATTTGTTGCAAATTGTGCGCAATATGTTACTAACACTACAAAATTAGATCTAGATTCAACTCAGTTCTACAACATTGCCAGCAACTTTACCGCACCAGTTGCATTGGTGGACGCATAATGCGATTGCGTTGAGGCGTGCACATCTGTCCAGTACCAGTAAACAGCCTCACAGACTTTGGTAGCCAATTAGACCCTCTTAAGATTATCTTGGAAAACAAAAAATCAAAACACAAAACAAATCACATTTTTTTCTCGATAAGGGGATCTATTAACAACATTAGAATCAACAAGGCACAAAAAATATTATTTTTGTTGAAGAAATAGAAAACACGTAAACGTGCTGTGTGCAGTTATAACGCACGCGGGGATATGCAAAACATAAGAGTGCTCTACTAGCGCTAATCCACAAGTGCTTTATAACTTCACACAGCACAGCAGGCGAGGTTTAATTTTTTTTTATTTTTATAAAATACAAATTAGAATAGCCGTTATTTTGGACACGAATAACGAAAGGGCGCGCGCGTGCTGTGCTCAGAACGCGAGATTTGTAACAGTTATTTCATAATCGAATTTAGAAAACAAAATTGAACCACATTGTAAAAAAACACTGATTTTTTTTCTTTTCAGCAAGGTACTTGATGACTTTAAAATCTCCCCAATTCAAACTCGTGTTGCTGTAATCGAGTTTTCACGTAGCGCGACACTGACGTTTGGTTTAGATGTGTATGGATCGAAAACAAGGTTAAAGTGCGCCGTGCAAGCAATCCGTCATGGAGGTTAGACATTGATAAATGTTCAACATTTATGAAACTCGTTTTGAGTTATGGATGCCTGCTGGAGGTTGGCAAGCACGATTTAAAAACGCGCGCGTGCTGTACGCGTGCATGCAGTTGTTGTAAGGCACGCGCGGGTTGGCAAACCACGAGAGAAGTGTTAGGATAAGCACGACGGGTATATGTAGCTTTATGCTTCTCAACACTTCTCGAGTATTCTGACAACCTCCAAGTGCTTTGTAACTTTGCACAGCACAGTAAGCAAGTTTTTTATTTCTTTTATTAAATACAAATTACATGAATTGTTATTTTTATATAGGAATGACGTAATAGAAAGTGCGCGCCCGTGCTGTGCGCTCTCATAAAGCACGCACCCCCAACCAATCAGAACACGAGATTTTTAACAGTTAATTATTTTATAATTGAAAATAATATTTTAGGAGGAGGTACCAACACAGGCGCTGCTGTTCGACTTGCCTACAGTATCATGAAGGCGGAAGAAGAGAAATCCCAAGAGGTTCAGCAGATTATGATATTACTAACAGACGGGATGTCAAATGATCGATACGATCTAGAACGGGCGATCAAATGCGCAAAGGCAAATCTTAAAGGTGATGCTTTATTCTTTTTGCTGGCGTTGTTACTGCTGTTGCTGGAAGTTATGAATAGACTTTATGTAGCAATTCTCAGTTGAATCCCGTTCCCGTAAATGGCGGACTTGCTCCAAGTCGACCTCTCTGAGACTGACAGAGTCACGATCGAAGCAAATGAAAAGAAAAGAAGAAAAAACAAACAATCACAACGCCCGTCGAAGTCGCGATAGGTCGACTTGTTCCTCTTGCAGGATTTTCATTTTCGTTTCGCGCCAAAAATGGCGTGTGTTTCTGTAGCGCGCGCTAAATTTTCATACCAAGAGCGCGAGCATAATTCAGCGACCCAAGTCCTTCGTCCAGCGCTTGTGATCCTGGTCCAGGTACCGCTGAGGGTGCTTTATTCCGCGCGGGCGTACGAACGGAGACGAATGACTTTGCGAAAGTCTACGCAAATGGTTGTGGTCCTTGTTCCATGATCGTTTTTGTGCAGGGAGGAAAACTGGAAAACCCGGAGAAAATTTAATACTCTCGAAGCACAGTAGAAAACTAACTAACAGCACTGACTCACATTAAATTAAGAGTTTGAGGATCGAATCCACAACTACGCCGTTCGCGCTTTTAATCCCTCTCCCCTCCCAAAAAAACAACAACAACTGAGGACTGAAGACTGTCTTAACGAACGTATATTTATCAGAAATGCAAGCACCTCCTGATCATCATGATCATGTAATTCAAAGGTCTGTTTTTATTCCTTATTTTTCTCTCTACACAGGTGTTACCATGATTGCCATTGGTGTTGGAGGATACGTCAGATATGAACTTGAAATAATTGCAACTGATCCCAAAAATCACGTGTTTACGTCGACAGATTTTACGCAGCTGGCTGGCCTGGTGAGAGCGTTACGCAGAAAAACTTGTGATAGTAAGTTGGACACATTTTGCATGGAATCAATTATAACTGTAGCATGACTTCAGTGGTTAACGTCAAATTACAGGCTAAAGGACTTTCCAGTTTTACCAACACCTGACCCTGCAAAAATAAACTAGCTTTAGGGAGCTTTAGGGGGATAAAAGTCAGGGCATGGCTAACTTACGACCCGACTGAATCTTATAATGACATCTGGGCTGAGGATTTAAGTCAGGGCATGGCTAACTCACAGATTAAACCCTGAAACAACCTCTGGGCTGATCTAAGTCAGGGTACGGCTAACTCACTGATTAAACCCTGAAACAACCTCTAGGCTGATCTAAGTCAGGGCGTGGCTAACTCACAGATTAAACCCTGAAACAACCTCTGGACTGATTTAAATCCACAAGGCCCAGCTATCTCACAGATTGAATTGGAATTTAACGTGTTCAGTTTCGTGGAGAGAGGCAAACCGGAGAACCCGGAAATAAAACGTACTCTCGAATCAAGGGACCAAACAAACTCTACTCACATGTGATGCTGACTCCAGTTGAGAGGCAAGTGCACTATTGCTGCGCCACCCTTGATTCACGTACTGAAAATAAATCAACATTTGAGTTCATTAATTTGTGTTTTAAATAGTGAATATAGCTGTAGTGGGTGTTGAGCGAACATCACGGACGGTTTCCTTAAGGCGAGTGATGTTTGTAAATATAGAATATAAGTTTTGTTTTATTTGTTTGTTTGTTTTTGTCGTCATTAGCACCTGCTCGTTTGGCCATAAGTTTTCGTCCTGGAGAAAACAAAACAGTTACCGTCGGTTTTGTGTCGCCTGGAAGATCTCGTTATTACACTTTGCCCGCAGAGATGTTTTACGGAAATCAGAACGTCAACATCAAGGTATGTAAGGAACTGGTAATTGTTTATCGCAGGAGAAGGGGTTGACTAATCCTACCACCTGTCAAATCATAGCTGATCTTCCCTCCATTTGACTAAGAAATTTCCGTCAAAACCTTGGACCCCCCAATCAAGCCTCGGCAGTAACCAACACTCATGCAGGGTCTTAAAATATCTAAGTACAATTACCTTTGCTCTAAAAAATATATATCTGCGAATGGTTCCAGCTGATCTGAGAAAAAATATTAGCCAATGAGAATCGAGAAAATTTGCAAAACTGAGGTGTCATCATTAGTAGTCCGGCGACTCGGGAAACGGTTATTTCTTTATTTTATTTTCCCACTCAATGATGAATATCATAGTAAATGTATTCAAAATATCAAAAATCTCTCCTGATAATCTAGATTTATCTCAGATACAAACTTTTATAAGTCAATTTTCGCAGGCTTCATGACACCTCAGTTTTGAAGTGACGTTGCACTTCTACGTCACTATTTTAGATCAGCTGGTTAGACCCTCGACCCAGGGCCTAAACGAGAATCTTACCATAGGAGTCTCAATCATAACCAATGAGTTGCCAGAAGAGAAGGCTAGTAAAGGCACATATTCAATGCTTAATAAAGTAGTTTATAAAATATTTGAGATATTACGCGCGTTCTGATTGGCTGACTACCGTGTTTATATCGGCTGCGCCTCGTGTTTCCCTACGACTTCTCTCTTGCTCTACAGCTCCAGCGTGTTCATATCACAGCATATAGACACGCGCGCCATTTTATATTCCTTAAATTATAGTAAAAATTTCTAAATATATATATATATTCTCAACAATTTTATGTAACTGAACCGTTTTGTTGCGTTTATTTTCTTACTTATGAACTTGCTAAAATCAAGGTGACGCCATACTTTGGAACAGTGTACATTTATGTATCAAGAACTAATAAGAATCCAGGACCAGGAAACTACACCTTTAAACTCCTGCCCAAAGGTAAAAAACCGACTCAGTGTTTTGTTTCCTTTTCCTTATTTGTTTTATGCCTTATGCGTTACGTTTGCCAAAAAGTTGTGTGGCAGATCTAGATGTTGTGCAAACTTCAACTATATGAACCAACACAAAACTGCAAACTTTACCCTCTATAAGTGTGGCTTTAAGGCGCGAAATACGTACAACAAATTGGTACAACCTGTCGCGCAACTGAATTGTTGCGTTGCAATTGCAGAGGGAATGTTTAATAGGCCTTTTCAAAAATGTGCGAGCGCTTTCAAAAATATCGCAGGCGCAGACATGATCTCGAGGCATTTTCCCGAAATTGCCTCTTTTTCATGTCTGCGCCTGCGATATTTTTGAAAGCGCTCGCAAATCTCGAAAATGGCCTATTACCATCGCACATCAAATTTTGGTTGTTACAGAGGGTAGAAACAGCTTTTACTTCTGCAGCTACTAAAAATTATGTTGTTGTACGGGAAGGCAATACGAAAAACATTCAAACTGCAACTTTAAACGTAACAATGTTGCGCGACAAGTTGCACTATTTTGTTGCTCGTGTTTCCGTACCTTTAGCAACGAGTGCGTTTGTTGACGCTATCGCTGAGTGTCTCTTTCTTGATTGGTAGATGCAGCGGGTAAGCCCATGTATATTCAAGTGAAAGATGTTTGCCGAGGTAATTTATTAGTCATATATTAAAGATGATTCAATCTTTCAAATTATTCAAAATCTGTCGATACCTTGAAGTAACCTCTTGGCTGATCAAAGCCAGAGTATGGTTAATTCTAAGATCGAATTGGAATTTAGCTTGTAGGTTTGCTTGGCGGAGGGAGGAAAACCGGAGAACCCGGAGAAAAACCCTCTATTCAAAGGAAAAACCTAACAAACGCTACAGAGGTTTTTTTTACCATCGCCATGTTAGAGAGCAAGAACAATACAGTCGTTCACAGGGGGATCCAGGATGTTCTTCAGGGAGGAATACTACGTTGGAAGGGCATCCACAAGAAAGAAACACCGAACCAAAACAAAAACAAAAAAACCAACGCAGAAAATCATGCAGATAGTAATTACTTATTTGATATCTTCAAAGCTGCAGTAGGGGTACAAAGTCAATCCAGAATTCAAAGGGGGGGGGATCATTATTTTGTATTGGTTATCTTCGAATTAGGGGCATGCACAAAGTCGACCCAGGGGTGTGTGCGCACCCTCGCACCCCCTGGATCTGCCCGGCCTAGTCTAGCATGGCTGTTGTCACGCAATATAGTGAAAAAGTGACCTCTATATTCTCGTGTGATGCGGAGTCTAGGGATCGAACCTGAGAACCCATGCAGACGCGAGAGGCAAGTCAAGGGCGGATCCAGGGGGAGGGTCCGGGGGGTCAGGACCCCCCCTGTGATACGTAGGGTTGCACTGTATTTAAGTAAATTTAAGTAAATTTATTTACGAATAACACATTTGGACCCCCCCCTCTCCAGGCCCGTAGTAAAAATTATATGTCGTCGCACACATCTTTGTTTTTGTTTTTTTTTTTTTTGCTTCGGCGACTCTTTTCAACATTTGGACCCCCCCCCCCCCCTAACAAATTCCTGGATCCGCCCTTGCAAGTGCACTATCACTACATAAATCAACCTTGATTCCCTATGGCTATGTAACGGCTATAAATTATGCCTTAGCTTTTTCTGGTCATATCAGAAATATATATTAATCGTTGATATCTTGATCAGCTTCTTTTTCTCAGTAATTGCCAATGCTGTTAGAATATTTATTTTGTAATATGCTTTTAGGTTATAACGAGACAACCTGTCCACCAATATACCTCGCTATTCAAGGGGTCAGTTCCAAGCTTTCGTGCCATGGTAAGCATGCTACAGTACGTTTATCACAATTAAACCCACATTAACGACCTACTCGCCATTAGAGTCTCCAGCAGCTCAGTGGTAGAGCGTCCGACTAGCATACGGAGGGTCGCCGGTTCGATTCCCATCTGGAGCTCAGAATTTTTTCAGAGTCCATTCAGTATGGTGCGATCACATATACATTTCATATTCCATCACCATACGCAAAGCATTATCATCATGCTACATGCACGGGGAACGGGTTACTTAGCTTCGATCTCTAAACGCATGCACTTTTATTTAACATTCAGTTTCGTTTTTGTTCTTGTGTTTTTAGAGAGCAACTGCAATCTTCCAAACCAGATCAAGTTCCAAATAAGTGAAGGTCTGCATATCTTTATTCAGTCTAATTTATTTGTTTTTCGAACTTCATTCAGTTCCAGTGGCGTGTGTGGAAGAGGGGAAAGCGCGCGCAGGCCTTTGGCGCGAAAGTTCCCGCCATCGAGAGAACGTCGCGCAAGGATTTTCCACTATCTCCATAAAAACAATAAAGCAGTTTTTGTATGAGTGTGAAAAGTCACGGCACACGGCACGGTAATGGCGCGGCGCGAACACAGCACGGAATGTCAAATGAATGTTTTCATACACGGCACGGCACTGACACGGTCACGGCAAGGTGCGGTCCGTGCCGTAAGTTTTTCATAGTCACGAAATATGAAATACAAAAAATGCTATAGAATCTTTTTCACATTTTCGATTTTCTTTTATCAAAAATACTAAATACTGAACACGGAGACATGAATTAGTTATAGTGTTCGCCGCTGTTACGCTTTTAAGTTTTGGATAGTTTCATCAGTTATTTCTTATTTTTTATCAGTCATGCACTTATTTTCCGCATGTTTTCATGTTCTTACTTTCATATTTCATTTCATCACAGGTAAAAGCAAGGCTCACTGGATTCGTGGCACACCGTCCGTTGTTTTTTTCTTCGTTTTCATTCATAAATTTGTACCGTTCATCTTGTACTAAGAATAACAGCAGGACGCGTTATTCTGCTATTAAGAATAGCATTTTACTCATCAAGCGTAGCATTTTTGTCATCTATTTCTTAACCTTTTTTTAAAGCGTTTTTAATGGCTAAGATTTTTTTTAGAGTAGCGTTATTCTGCTATTAAGAATAGCATTTTACATCAAGTGTAGCATTTATGTCATCCGTATTTCTTAACCTTTTTTTAAGCGTTTTTAATGGCTGAGGTTTTTTTTAGAGTAGCGATATGGTTAGTAGACTAACACACGTTAGTAACTATATCCTATTTCAATTGTTCTGTTTTGCGTCTATTTCAATGTTGCATGCACATTCAGTAGTAAGTAATTTTTGTTTTATGGGTTAAGTACTGGGTAAAAATCACGTAGTCATCTAACATATGGAATGCAAAAATGAACTTTTTCTAGTCAGATTAAGTCTGTACCATACTTCTTTTCTGAAATGCGGATTTAAACAAGGAAGGTGCACGATGTACCAATCGCGGTATAACGGTTTTGCATGCGTGTGTAATATCGCCTTCTTATTGAATTCACGTGTATTCAGACCATTGTTAGCTTAGTAGTGCATTGAAACTTCGAAAATAAAAAATATCTATCTTGGATGATGTTGACTGGTTGATCGTTGCTGAACAGCAGGTATGCAGTCTCAGGGTTGAGATTGGCCGAACCTACGCCCGGCCTACAGTACGCCGAGTTTTTTTCCTGATGATTTTGAGGGAAAACTGAGGAGTAGCTAGAGAGTGGCTGTTCTGTCTTATCTCAGCATACACCATAGTCACCAGGGGTTGAATAAGCAAAATTTACAAAAATCTAGGTTTTTTTTTCAAACTGCATATGGATTGAGATTACTCCAGCCCAGCGGTGGGTTATGGGCATGCTCAACTGTCCAGCGGTTTGTCCCATGTACTTAGTATAATACACTTCGTTTAAACTAAGTGAACTATTTTTTCAGTCTTTTAGTACTTAGTAAAACATTTAATTCAAATTTTCTTATCTTTCTGTCCAGTATTTTTCTATTTTCCATTTATATTTTAATATCTTTTAGTTGAAACATGCGAAATTCTGAGCGCGGGCGCATGCTTGTTGTGTTTTCCCGCCAAATCTCACAGACGACTGCATATCATTAAATCCTGGTTTCTGATTGGCTGAACGCCATGGTCCGTTTGTATTTGACTTGAACCAAATTATTCCAGCTCAACTACAACAACGGACTCGTCACGTAAAAACTCAAGACTTTTTACCTCAAATCCTCCATCATTTTGGGCCTTGGTACATGATCAACACCACAAATCATCACCTCAAACAATAATTAAGCTACAGTGAAAGTTTGAAAACGAAGAAGAAGAGATATCTTGGAAATTATTGAATTTAAAAAATGGCGTTCACTCGACTTCGTAGAAGACCACTCGAATTCGTAGACGAACGACCTGAACACGAAAACATCGATATTTCTCTCGAAGAAGACGATGGTTCTGGAGAAGAATCTTTCTTAAAAACAAATTTAAGATTTTCAGATAATGCAGATGACTTTTGGGATTCTGGTTTTTCAAGCCCGCCGAGTAATAATCGTAATGTTTCGATGCAAGATGATGATTCACCGATAATTAATGTTATGGAATGCGATGAAAACTGTCCGATAACTCCACCGTTTTCTCCTCCATCTCTCGGTGGACTTAGACTGTTTGATACTCCACATACACCAAGAAGTTTACTTCAGAGATCTAGCTGTTCTGGGAGCCCAGAAGCTAAAGTAGAAAATCGTAAATTATCGAGATTTCGGCGAGGTTTGGGTGGACGACAGGCTAAAACTGATCCACGTAGCAATGCTAAAACGAGACTAACGGCAAATGTGAACCCTTTTACTCCGGATTTAAACGTTGCAAACAACGGGAACCACAAGAGAACGCGAAAACTCAGGTAACTATCAATGAATAAATCTTCTAACATTTATGATTTAAAGTAACCCGGAATATAGATTGACCAACATTGTTCATGGCTCTTATTTTAGAACTCGAATTGCAAACAATTTTTCCAAGTAGTTCAACGACGTTACACTTTTTCGACTTCAACATATTTGAAGATTTTTGATTTTGAGGAAGAAATCTCATGTTTTGTTCGTTATGTATTTCGAAACTTTAAAGGTCAAAGGTCATCCGATTGAATGAAATATTTATTTATTTTATTGTGAAACAAGGGAAAACCTGATGGAAGATGATGGTGATGATGATGATGGTGATGACAACATCTTTGGAAACCCTGCAAAGGTACATAGCCTGGAATAGAGCATTTTTTGAATGAGTGGGAAACATACAGTACTGACTTAAAGCATGTACACAGTACAACATGCCATAATATTGAAATGCATTCCCATTATCTTTGAGTAATTCCTCCAGTCATAATGTGTACATGTAGTTGTCCCTATGGTGAGATACAGTATGGCTACGTATCTCCTGTATTTTTCTCCCTCATAAGAAAACCACTCTCATTATGCTCCGAATTAGCTTAGCATTGGATGTGTAGGTATAAATTCATGTCTAAAACATTACGGCATGTGATGACATCATTGTATAGAATTGCCAGCATTATTAAACCAGTTGTACCACACAAGGTACATAATGGCTTACCCACTAAAATTGCTAGAACATGATACTACCATCTCCATACCATGAATAGACAGACCCATTGCATGTGACATCAAAGCATTTCAATTTGGAGGACAAAACAAAAGAATGTCAATCTCCAGAAAATTGGAACCTATTGTTTTGTCCTCCAAATTGAGCTGCATCCTGCATGCTGATGTGCTTTAGAATTACTTGGAACATATAGACCTAATGGAAACGTACATACAGCAGCAACACATTAGCCAATTAGGTCTATTGAATAAAAATGAAAATTACATGTATCTTGCAGAGGCTGGCACTTCATGAAAGTAACATTTCAAGATTTCATGAGGAATTTGTTGAGCTTTGTATCATTGGATCAGGGCAGTTTGGATCAGTGCACAAGTGTATCAACAGACTAGGTTAATATTGCATTTATTGTATTTATACCAGTTATATTATATTTCATATGCCTTCGACTCGACCATGTTGAGCTGCATCCTTTGTAATTCAGCTCTTCAGGTGCAAGCAAGGATGATTAGCCCCTCCAAATTTCATTTATGAAAACATCAAAGTTTGATTTTATACTAAAATAGGTTTACTAAAATATTACTTTATTTTAGATGGATGTGTTTATGCTTTAAAAAGATCTCTTAAACCAGTTGCTGGTTCTGTTGATGAGTAAGTAATTACATAATGCAATGCCTTAGGGTACCTTAGGGTAACACTTTCTGCAAACATTTCCATTTCCATGATAGATAGGTATTCCATACCCACTACATGTAATTCAAGTAAATTATTGTATTATTTCTAGGCAAAATGCTATGCGTGAGGTATATGCCCATGCAGTACTTGGTACTCATCCACATGTAGTAAGGTATTACTCTGCCTGGGCAGAAGATGATCGTATGTTGATACAGAATGAATACTGTGATGGTGAGTATGATTGAATATACCAGTGACTATCTACAGATAATTGGATTATCTATTTATTTCCCTTGCACATGTACATTCAGCTATGCGTAAAGACCCATTCACAGTGGCCAATTTTGGCAGCATTTTTTTGTCGATTTTTACAGCGACAGGAAATTGCACATGTCACAACAAGCGATTTCACTACTATTTTGGAATGAATTCATGTCACCGCAATATCACAGGTGTTTTGAAAATGTTCTTGAAAATCAAACTGTGGTTTAGCTGCAGTTTTCTGTTGCCATAAAATTGCTGTAAAACACAGCCAAAATCACCCCTGTGAACAGGCCTTAACATGTTACATTCTCATAAACATAATTATATTGAATTCTTCTGCAGGTGGGAGCCTTGCTGATCGTATAGAAAACAACAAGAAACTTGGAATCGTCATGAGTGAAGGAGAACTAACATTGCTTCTGCTGCAGCTTGCAGAAGGACTCAAGTACATACATTCTCTTAACCTAGTACACATGGATATCAAGCCAGGTACTGTACAGTATGAACTGAATGAAGGAATTCACTAATTATATAATATATATAAAGTAACTTGTATTTTACAACCATCACTCCCTTTGATTGGTTCATGGGTTCTCGCTGTCTAAATGACCCTGGTTATAGTAGTCACTATGTAATGAAGTGGAGCATATTAAAACTTGTTTTGCATTTGGGTATTCCACTGATAGTGTTTCTCTTTGCCCCTAGGCAATATTTTCATAACCCATAACAAAGAAGCTGATGATGACTGCCTAGGTCATCCATGTAACAATGATGAAGGTATCCAGGACTGTGAAGGCTCACCAAAAGAAAAAAGACCATCACTCTATTATAAAATTGGTAAGAGTACAAAAACTGTTTGGTTTACCTGTGGAATCTTATAACACAGACCTTCACTTTTTATTGTTGCCATGAAACAACCTCTAGGCTGATCAATGTCAGGGAATGCCTAACCCGATCACAGATCGAACCCTGAAACAACCTCTGAGCTGATCAAAGTCAGGGCATGACTAACTCATAGATCGAACACTGATGCAACCCCTGGGCTTATCTAAGTCAGGGTATGGCTAACTCACAGCTAGCACAGCTCACACTCAGAGAAAAACCCCAAAATCAAGGGATAGTAAAAACTCTACTCACATGTGATGCAAAGTCCAGGAATAAACCCTGAGACCCCAGTGGTCAAGAGGGAAATGTATAACCACTCTGTAGGCAACCCAACATTGCTTATTTTGCTATAATACATCTTTTATTGACCAATGCTGAAATGGAGCTGTGCTTGGATTGTCAATCTAGGTGATCTAGGCCATGTGACATCAGTGACCAACCCTGAAGTTGAAGAAGGGGATTGCCGATTTTTGCCAAATGAAATATTACAAGAGGTACAGTATAAAGTGAATGCTGTTAAAAAATGATACAATTATTTCACAAGTACAGTTAAACCTCAACAAAATGTCCAGTCTGGAAAAGCATTTGTGGCCATTGTAGAGAGGTGGCCATTGTGGAGAGGTTTCAGTTCCAGTATGTGTATTAACTCATTGGTAAGCAGGCCATTGTGGGGATGGTGCTGTTAGTGGAGGTTTGAATGTATATCAGTTTGTGACATACTTTAAGTTAAAATATAGTTATTTCGTAAAAAAGAAAAAAGTACTCTTGACACATAAAATTACTACTGACAGCTTATTTTCATTCTCAGGACTATTCTAATTTACCCAAAGCAGATATATTTGCACTGGCTCTCACTGTGTATCTTGTGGTAAGTAAATTATTATTGCAACTATATTATCTCTATGTATCTTGTAGTCTTGAACCAAAGGAAGGAGGACACAATATATGCTGTGCCCTGTAAAAATTTAAATGCATTCTTATTATTTTTAAAGGGAGGAGGTGAAGAGTTGCCTAAGAATGGTGAAAAATGGCATGAAATAAGGTATCTCTGCATGAGCACATTAAAGAAAAGTGTTTTCGTTTTTATTCTAAAGTCTCTTTCACAGTTCCCTGCACCATCTTGAAAGGTAGCAGTGCCTTTGCATGGACGCAAGACCAGTGGTAAGCAATTATTCACATGTCTGTCATTGCAAGCTCACTGTTCATCTTGTTTTGATGCAAAGGCATGGCTACCTTTCAAGATGGTGCAGGGAACTGAAAGGGACTATTGGTAGTAATTTCAGATCCTAAATTTTACACTTATGAACTACTGGTAAAATTCTGCTAGCTTACTCATGGCTTTTGTTTTGAAAACTTTTTCTAATGCTGTTTCTAGAGGAGGCAATTTACCACCACTTTCTCAAGGGTCACAAGAATTCAATGATTTACTGAGGGTGAGTTGGTTACAAATTTTGTTCGTGTATTTGATTATCTCATGGTCAGGGAAAAGTCAGCAAATTCGAAATTTTTTTAAGGTCAGGAAATTGTCAGGGAATTTTGATTTTGGTCAGTGAATTTTTTGCAATTTACTCAAAAGTCAGGAAATTTCTGTCAGCCCTCACAATTAAAATAGCTTTAAATTTGGAATTCTTTGTTGGGACTCCTGTTGACAAACTACCATTTTTTGTACTGTAAAATAAGTGTACAGTGTGGTTAGTATAAAAATGGTTTTTTGCTCAGGAAATTTTATTTTCCCAGATGAGTGGGAACCCTGTTTATGTATAAAAATGTATCAAGTGACTTTTATTTTGAGGTACCATGTCATTAAAATACTGTATATTGAATATGTAATGCAAATATTTTGTTATAGACTATGGTCAATCCATCACCTACTTTGAGACCCTCAGCAGTTGATCTTATGAAGAATCCTGTACTTTGTCCCATGGCCAACAAATCCAGGGTAAGAATATGAAAAATTAGTAATTAACTCTATAGTTGCTGTCTTTGTATGGAACTTTTCTCAGGCGAATGAAACGTGTACTGTTTTGCAAAACTAAATCTTAATTCTTTTGTTAGGCTCAATTGAGGAAAGAACTAAATACAGAAAAGTTTAAAAATGAAATATTATCCAGGTAGGAGAATGAATTCAATCCAATTTGTGATTTCGACTCCTCTTAGTCACTGTTGCTATGACCTACCAGCTCAATAAATTAGCTAGAATATCTCAGAATTTAAAACTCTGATCACTGAAAATTTATCATATATAATTGTCATTGTCCTAGCATCACACTCGGGCCTAAATGCTTGTCGCTTGTTGAAGTCCCTAATGCCCAAGTAATCTATTTAATTTTTCAGAGAACTGAAACAAGCACAACAAAACATGGTCAGTCAGAATATAGCACCAAAAAGCATGGCAAGAAGTTCTCGTATTATAGGACACAAAGTTAACAGAAGCATGAGTTTAAGTGTAATCATGTGATTCTTTAATATCTTATGGTTCCAGTAAATATCCTTATACCTCCATAAGTGAGAGGTGATGGATCTAATGCGAAAACTCCCCTACTATACTATCAGTATTATCCCAAAGCACACTACAATGTGTCCTTAATACAGTTCAGCATGCTTTGGAAATTCCACTTCCCCTCTGTGGGCTAGGTATGGGTATTTTCTAGAACTTTATAATAAGCTATGTATTATAAACCCTGGTCATATACAAATTATCAACTGAAGGTGCTTACCAATCACAATGTTATGGATAAAAACTATGTTTAGAAAATTGTTGACAAAGCTGAAAGTATTATGCAAGCAATACAATATCATATAGATTTTAATTTAGGCTTTTCAAGAATATCAATATCTGCATGAAAGCTTCATTTAGCTATAGTTTTAATTTTTTAATAAGTAAGATTTAAATATCAATATTTTAAAGAGAATTGCAGATTATCATAAGTATAAAAGGGAACATTTTCTCATTTTTGTTTCTATCCATTTCAGATATTTTTACTTAGTTAAAGTTGAGCCATATTTTTTGTAAATAGTAGTCAATAAAGTAATAAGTGTACAGCCTTTTTCATAATTCTGCGACTTAACCCACTCCAGATGACTGGCGTTTTGGCTTCCTTCAATCAAACTATGACAAGCGGAGCTCATTCCAATCACGCAATAAGGAAATAATTATTAGACAACCATTTTTGCAAGGGGAATTTCTTTACTGCTCAGGATTCAATTAAACTCAAATGAACTCCTGTCTTAAATTTGATAGATTGAAGCCAAAACTCCAGACGTATGGAGTCGGTATGTTGCAGAATTATGAAAAGTACTGCAAGTAATGATCATCATTCTAGTTTTTAATTATATTTTTTTAACCATTAAATAAAATCTTATTTGTAAGTTTGTTAAATAAATTGGTGAATAAAAGATTCATGTAAATAGATATTTTTTCAAACATCTTGAATGTCAAAATTATGATATTCTTTCATCCACTCATTCCTTTCATTTATTTGGAAATCCTACTTTTCATGTTATTTCAATGATTTTTTTTTTCCATTTTACATGGTTTCCAGTAATTAGTGCTTGCCTTCAACCAAAAGCACTTTGAAATGTAGCTCAATTTGGAGGATAAAACAGAATGTCTAATTCTCTTTTTTTGTTTTGTCCCCCAAATCAAGCTGCTTTGACATCTTATGCAAGGGCCCGGGTGCAAGGGGTCATTCTTTCCCTTTCAATCCTAAGGTTCACAAACCAAATGAACGTTCAAATGATTTGAGATCAGTTTCCCATATTTTGCATTGCTTTCAAAGAAACCATATTGTAGGACAAAGACAAAAAATATTTCTACTTTGGAAATATGCGTAGTCTACTTGATGTCAGTACTAAAAACAAATCATTGGGTTACCTATGGTTGGAAGTTTGCTTATTTTTGGCGCCAAAAAATTGTCAGCACGATCTGGTTTCTTCTGTCCGCCATTTTAGATTGAGGAGTCTTAAAACTAAGTATTCTATAATTGGTGCAAATCTTTCGGTTTTAGTGAATCAAAGGAGGAAGATTAGTAAAATAATACCTACATTACGAGTCTATTCATGGTTAATCATTAATATTATTGCTATGGAAACGCCCATAAAGAAAGCCGAGAAGTAGGAAGTGTTTACATTCATCGACATTTTAAGGACGAACACAAGGGAAAATCATGTCAGAAATGGTCAGAGGATTCAATTTTTCTTATTATCCAAAAGACGAAGAAGTTCAAGAAGCTCTTGATACTCTCAAACCCATTGGAATACTTTCAAAGGTAAGAGCTTTTAATGAAAATTTAACAGTCAAACGCGCTTTCCCGCTCAAATTAGAACTCGCTCGACACAAATTAAAACAAAGTTTGAACTAATTTTTCACTGAATTTTCTTCTTTTCTTAGGCTTATGATCAACATCAACTGAAAAAGCATAAAGTAAGTATTAAAACATATGTTTTTAAGTTCCATTTAATGAATTTTAAGGAGGTGATACACACTAAGATTATAAACAATACAAGTGATTACACGAACTCGATGGGACGTAGAATTTCAATTACAAACATCGTCAATATCATTGTGTTCTTGTAAAATACTAGTATTCTTCAACTTGAAAAGAAAAATAATATGATTTTATTGAGAGATCCCTGAGCATGTCTGTTTTTTAATAAACGGTTTTTGCTATATTTTTTCCTTTAGTCTTTATGATATTTCTTTGTAGTGAAGTTGAAGTGTTGGGTCTTTTCTAAATTTGAGCTTAGTTTAAAATTTGCTAAGTACTAAGGATGAATTTAAGCGGATTTTCTTTAGTCTGTCTTTCTTTACTGTATAGCTCTTATTCAAATTAAGTATAATCTGGTTGTTGTAAACATTCTGTTGTTGCTATGGCAAATTTAGCTTATATCAAATACTGCAGTTACAGTATCATGAAATTGGCTTCTTACTAATTAAAATTGGTTTCTCCAATTAATTGGGGGTAAAATATATAAAATATCTATTCTCAGCAGTTTCACCATGTATAAATCTATAAAAATATTATACTAACAACAACAACAATAATAATAATTATAACAAAAATGATGATGATAATGATAATGATAAATTCGTAAAATGAGAACTGTTTAGCATATTGGTCATTTCACTCCAAATATGCTATTAAAGCACTTCTTTAGTGTCTAGTTTTTTCAAGTATTCCAGTGGCCTCGCTGTACTCCTGTGACCTGCAGTTGCTTTGCTTAAGTTCCCCCAGGTCTGCTCCATACATGAGTACATTGAGACTGATGTCCCCCTTGCAATACAAAAGCTTATTCGGTGAAGAATTTAGAGAGAAAAAGTTGAAGTATGTGATGTACAAATAAATTAAAGGCATACAGTATATTTGCTATAATCTCTCAATTTACGATCAACATCTTCTCAAATTCCACGATATGGGGCAAGGACCTCCTGAATTATAAAAACAATCTTTTTTCTTACAGCTGGTGAGGCAGCAGTATAGTGACTTCAGTGCTCCTTAGGCTCCTCTGCAGGCAATTCTCTGGCATAGAATCAAATTGGGCTTCCTGTGGAATGAGATCTCCACAGAAAACCCATCAGTCTGGCTCTGTCTCGACTTAGATGAGAGTGGCCTGTGGAGGAGAATAAAGGCACAGACACACGATGCAACACTGCATGAAATATTGCAGGCAATGTTGTAAGTAAGGTCCTAAGGTCCGAGACTTTCACATGTGAAAATATCATCACTATGGTTACATACTTCTTATAGCAGAAAAAAGCTCAGAAAGTCTTTCTTTTCTTTTTCATTGATAATTATATAATATTACACAAAATATTACATGGTTGCTTTGAGATACGAATTATATTTTCTTATAAAATCAAAAGGAGGACTAAAATTCTGTGTGCACCAATTTTCTTATTTCAAAAAATAGTAACTGTTAACAGTTTTTTTATCTAATTTTCTGACACTTGGAGTATTTCTTCTTGAAATATTTTGAATAAAAGTCTGATGAAATATTCTTATACGAAACAATGAAAGGAGCCCAAGTTACCACCTACAGGTGCTATGCAAACAAGCTTTGAAGAAACGTTTTCCTTTTAATAATTTACACGTAAGTTGTAGTTAATGAGACAATCTAAATTCTTAACCAATGTACCTATTACCAGCCACAGGCATTCTAGAAAAAATTCCTTTCTCTGAGTTTTTCTGACACCAAAAATATTCTTTGCGCATTTTATACGAACCATGTGAAAATTAAAATTACGATGTTTTGAAAACAAATTATTCTTTCAAAGATGTACCTATTACCAGCCTCAGGCATTCTAGAAAACTTCCTTTCTCTGAGTTTTTCTGACACCAAAAATATTCTTTGCTCATTTTATACGAACCATGTGAAAATTAAAATTACGATGTTTTGAAAACAAATTATTCTTTCAAAGATAATTTATTATTTGAGGCTCTGTGATGTTGTCTAATTATCAGTCTCTAAGCTTTATTATTCGTAGCGCTTCAGTAACTACCATTCAAATGAAACAAAAACAAAACCCCAAGAGAGAGATAATTAGTTATTCACATCTCATCGCATAGCAACGGTAACCAACATTCTGAGGTACATTTGTCAGAAGTCAGACGACTAAACGAGTTTCAAGCTTAAATTCCTGCTAAAAGTACTATAAGATGGGTGATTATCCTGGCGAAGGATACAAAATGTCTGGGTACGGACTTAAAATGTATAACCCTGAAGAAGAGAAGAATCAATGGGTCGAGACTGTGAAGGTAAAGATTCCTTGGCATTAGTCAGTTAGATTCGAAGTGTAGCTTGCCTGTGTTTCACTCAGAAGAATATCTCTGTCGTTGATAAGTGGTTATCGCATTTCCGATGGTATCGTTCTTGTAGAATCTATGAGATGTTAGAATTCGGTGCTCAACTGTTTGAAATAGGCTGATATCAGGCTCGATTGCCAGTCCAAACTCTCGCCTAGTTCACAAGACGATTAAGGCAATTTTTTGCGTCAAGGGACCACTTTGCATAATTCAGCCTAAATTGACTAGAATCTTGCAAAAGCAGTTTCTTTTTCAGCATCAGTTTTTGTTTCGAACTTTATTTCGTTAATTTCGGTCATCTACACACTTCTATACCCGATAGCTAACGATATCCTTTGAGTAGATTGTTGCCTTGTTGAAAGTATCTTAAAGGATATACAGCTTAAGAAATGAAGAAATGCTTCACGCTGTCATACTGCGCTTCAGCACTGTGTCTGGAGGTATGGCTCTAGTTTAATCAAACAGAGAATAATTCTAAATACGAATCTTGCGATGAACTCTTAAATAGACCGATTTGGCTAGAAGACACTCAAGAGGAATGCTAACTGTGCATGCACGCATCTGCATGGGACCCCCATTTTTTAGGTTATCCTCAAGGGTTTTTCTTTGGGTTTTCCAAACCCAACATGCTAAATTCCAATTCGATCTGTGAGTTAGCCATGCCCTGACTTAGATCTGCCCAGAGGTTGTTTCAGGGTCCGATCTGTGAGTTAGCCATGCCCTGACTTAGATCAGCCCAGAGGTTGTTTCAGGGTTCGATCTGTGAGTTAGTCATGCCCTGACTTAGATCTGCCCAGAGGTTGTTTCAGGGTTCAATCTATGAGTTAGCCATGCCCTGACTTAGATCTGCCCAGAGGTTGTTTCAGGGTTCAATCTATGAGTTAGCCATGCCCTGACTTAGATCTGCCCAGAGGTTGTTTCTGGGGTCGATCTGTGAGTTAGCCATGCCCTGACTTAGATCAGCCCAGAGGTTGTTTCAGGGTTCAATCTGTGAGTTAGCCATGCCCTGACTTAGATCAGCCCAGAGGTTGTTTCAGGGTTTCAATAAAGCCTGACGTTTAGTATCCTGTTAATATTTCAGCGAGAAGAAGGCATACGAAAGAATCACATTGTAACTCAGGGAGAGGAAGCTGTGTCTAGTTCATGGAAAATCACGAGGCCCGAACCACTGGATTTGAATCAAGATACGAGTTACTTCAAGGCAAAGACGAAGGTACTTTTCTTCATATTATGCTTAAGGCATCCTATGATTAACACTTTTATTAAGGTGCGGCTATATATACGAGTAACAAAATCGTGCACTTGTCGTGCAACATTCGTGCGTTGTAAGTTGCAGAGTGAATATTGCTCGACGTATCATACCACCCCGCACGCCACACATTTTCTTTGTTGCAGAGGGTAAAAAGAGCTTATACTTCTGCAGCAAAGGGCACACTGAACAACATTTTGTTGTTGCACGGGTTGGTAATACAAAAAACATTCGCTCTGCAAAGTTGCAACGCAATAATGCTGCACGACAAGTTGTACCAAGTTTTAAGATTTTTGGCATAGGGCGTGCGTGCGCATGCAAACTTTACTTCTTATCGTTTGATATTCGTACTCGCATCATTCAGGCTAGCGATTATGACCTCCCTGATATAAACTGTCTAATATTGAACACAAAGGCAAAAAATTACTGATTTTTACAAGAACAAAGGTCTAGGCTTGTCAGTCCCCCGGGCTACTTGAAGAATATATTGTAGTCTGTGCATGGGTCTGTAATTTGTAATGCGCAGCAGAAAACAGAAATGTTGATTCTTGCGCAATATAAGTTAATAAATTATTATTATGATTATTTTTATTATTATCTCACATCTTTATCTCCCTTTAGTTTCGATTCTGAATACAACTAACAAATATACTTATACTAGTGTACTATTTTGTTTGTACAGCACGAAAAACCCTCTACATACGACCGAATAAACAGAGTAGTGGTTGGTTACGATCAGAAATTACACAGAGATGACCGTGATCATGCTAAGTCGAGAGGACTAAACGTTAATCAAGAGGTACGATTGACATCTTAAATAGAACTATATCCCCCCTTTCCCCCTGGAAGGGATTGTAGTCAGCCGCAGGACCCGCCCCGCCCCGCCAGCACCTTTAGTGCTTATACCCGATTTCAAAAGAGTGCGAACTTTTGGAATTTGTTTTCATCGCCAAACATTCACTCGACCGACCACAGGTAGCCCAAGCCAAGGGTTAGTGGACAAGTGAAAGATTGATTCATATGGTTTGAAAATATGCTTTACGAAGGACTTAAATTGCTATAATTGTTTTTGAAAAAAAAAACTCTCTACGAATGTTGTTTGGTAGTTGAGGGACATTCATTTTGGTAATGGAATCAGTTGGCATAAAATCGTGTTTTTCGAGGTTTTGAGCCGTTCGAAAATTTGCCCTCGCTCTCGATCTCGATCTCCTCACAACAGCGTCTTCAAAAGTTCACACTGATCCAGCAGACAATTGCAAGTTTCGACTTCGGTGAATAATTGTCAAGTTTTAACCTTCCCTTTAAAAGTTCGATGATAACTGCAGCTGGATGGAAAGCATTGAAGGTGCGGTTTTAGCATTAAAAAAAAGTCTATATACCTTCATAATATTCCAGCTGAGCGAGCAACTAAAGAGACTTAAAATGTTTTGGATTCAATTGTCAACAGTTCTGTTAGAAAAAAGTGTTTGAACACAGGGCCGGCCATAAAAAATCACAACGGACTGTAATTGGTTAGACTGAAAATTTAATGCCGCTCAGATGGCTATTTAGTCAATAAGTTCCTTTTCCTTTGTCTTATCCCCATAGGAAACAGCTTTAACAGTACCCGCCCTCTCGTCATCGGTTTATGGCCATCCTTCACGCCGTCCTCTAGAATTCCAAGACCGAAAGCACGTAAAAGTTGAACTATGCAAGAAAGACTTTCTAAGACTGAATGGAACCCTGATATCAAACGATCCTGATCTTCATTAACCTAGCCCATATTTATCATTAGTAGACAGGTAAGATTAGGAAGTTATTCCTACTGACTCTTTGAGGCTGGGGACTCAAGGGTGTTGGAAATCACGGACTACTTGTCTTAAATTACTAAGATGGGAGGGGTGGAGAAAGTAGTGCGTCATGAAAAAGATTACTTAGTGAAAAGCGAGGGTAAACTACTAGTTATTTATGCCTGTTGACGCTATTGTCTGTAGTTTTGAAGGCAGGCTACTGTAGACCCCTTGCAGCACTTCGAAATGCAGCTCATTTTGGAGGACAAAACAATAGGTTCCACTTCTCCGGAGATTTGAAATTATTTTCTTTTATCCTCCTAATTGGGCTACTTTGACGTCACGTGCAAGGGGTCCATTAAGAAAGAGTTATAGCTTGGTTGATTACGTATTTTTAGATTTTTTTAGAAAGTGTTGCATGAATTTTAAACTTTTATTCCAACGTTCTGCTTCCTCCGCTCCCCCCACCTCCCTCCCAGTTTTGCGGGAGATTTAATAAGCTTATGTATGATATAAGTATTAGAGCCTCGTTGCGCATTGAAGATACTGGCGACTTTTAAAGATTTTTGTGTCATTAAGATTTTAGAGATAGCGTTAGATCTAACATTGTTTTCCTCTTTCTTCTCTTCCTCCTCCTTCCTTTTTCTTGTTCTTGTCTTTGTCTTTATCTCTCAATGTACCATTCCCTTCTCCTTCTCCTTCTCTTATGTCCTTGTCCTTATCTTTCTTCTTTCTTAATTGTTTTTGTCTTTGTTCGCCTTGTCTTTCTCTTGATCCTTCTTCCTCTCCTTCTCCTTCTCCTTCTCCTTCTCCTTCTCCTTCTCCTTCTCCTTCTCCTTCTCCTTCTCCTTCTCCTTCTCCTTCTTCATCTTCGTTTTTCCCCTTCTCCTACTCTTTTTCCTTCTTCTCCTTCTCTTGTCCTTGGTCTTGTCCTTGTCCCCTTCCTTCTCTATTTCTATTATCTCTCTTTCCTTCTCCTCATCCTCTGTTCCTTTCTCCTTTCCTTTTTTCTTTTCCTCTACTCCTATTCCCTCTCCACATTCAAAATCACAATACAGAAATTCAAAATATTTCTACTAGATTTTGAGATCCAATGGCACTGACAAATTCAAATATCTGTGTTTTTACACATAGTTTCGCAGTCTTGCTAAAATCAAAATTTAAAGCTTTGCATTTTAATAATTGTCTTTTTGAGCCGATAAATTTGTTATTGTAAAAATCAAAATAATTCTAAAAATTAAATATTATTTTCAAAATCTAATTTAAACTTCTTTGTTGTTTCGTTTGGATTTCTCGACGCCAGTCCCCATCGTGTCGTCCCAAATATTTAACATGCTTATAAATACGTTAATACTTCTAATATCTTAGCTATAGCTTTCACATAAATATTACTTCTAACATTTTAAATATGCCTTTAGTAATGATTATACCTTTGATTCTACGAAATTTCACGCGTGATATAAATTCATTATTGCTATATTTGGTATCGAGTCATCCAGTAAATACGTAGGTGTATTCGGATATCGATATTCTATTCCGATTCCATAACCGATAAACTAGAGGTTGCCACCAAGTCTGACCACGGGAAAAAATAATCATTAGCCTTGCGAAGTTGTGACAGTTGAAGTATCAATACCCTTAAAAGTCAGAATTAAAAATAATTACAAAGATATAAAGATTATAATGATAACGAAAACCCGCCAAAACCACAGTTTGTTAATCTCTTTTCCTTCGAGAAGTTGGGATGTATTTTTAGCTAAAAACGCTCGACTTCAACCTTTTTGTTATTATTTATCTTATTCGTTAAAGTAGTTGGAACATTTAGTCCAATATAGCGAAATAATTGCACATTTGAGATTTTGACTCTTTATCGATGTTTCTCCTCACTTTGCTAAGTATTTTGCTGATAATTATTGTCAGTTAAACCTTGAAGTGTCATTGTAATGAACTGTCAAACCGATTATATTTCTATTCAAGGCATTGATTATTCATATTGCCCAAACTGTCTATTTTAATTAAGTTTCTGATGTTTTTTTGGTCCATTTTTAGCTTGTTTTGACGGTGTTTTTGGCTTAAAAATTCCTTTCTTAAAAATGGTAATTGAAATTACATATGTCTGTAGAATGCCCTGTGCATTGAAATTGTTTCAATCATTGCGGAGGTCAGAATGGAAATAACTTGCCATTTCCTTGATGAAATGTCTTTTTCTATCATTCCAAGGAATATCCACCTAGTGTTCACTGAGCGCTCTTGATTTGACCTTGATTTACCTCGTTGTTATCGCAATAGAAAGTGTCTGTTTTATTTTTTAACCTGACGAAAGATGAAATACCACTAAATAATGTCCTAAACGTCTTCAAACGGATTGTTGACATCAAAGGAAATTCAAGGTAATTTCCCATTGCCCAGAACAACAAATAGCCAAACAATTACGATAGAAAATCGCTCTTGCCGAAAGTAAAATAGGAAAAAAACCAATTCGTCTGGGGGCATTTGTGACGCCAGTCAGTCGGGTTTTAAGATTACTATCTCGTTCTTTTCTCTGCGTTGAAGACTTGAGTTTCCTTGCAAGATTGAAATCATATAAGAATCTATTTTGACGGTAAAGCCACACACTGATCGCCGTTCAGACACATCTCTTCGGTGGAAAGATGTGTGCATTCCGAGTCTCGCAATGCCGAGATATTATGCCAGTTCTTCTGATTCTCTCAGCGAAGTGACATGTTCTGTGAACTGTTGTTGCATTTGGATGTTCTTGGTCGTGTTGACCATCGTTCCAGGATTTCTTTTGGTCATAATTGGCTGTCCATGTCAGCAAGATAGTTCGTTGAATATAGCAGAAGATCTCTGTATCGACTGTGCGATCATTGGAGACATTTTACTCAGTATTGGTGGTAGTGTTACCGTCGTTGGATGTATGTACTACTGTTGCTTAAACTACTGCTTGAAATTATCATCAAGGGCAAGTGCTCGAAGGAGTAAGCTCAACAGAGTCCCACGAGTAACTATAACTCCAAACGAAAGCATGAATCACTCTTGTCAGATGCAAACTATGGGTGCTAGCGCAGTTGTTAATCACCCAGAGGACCTACAACACAGATCAGAGTACGACGATCGCTCTCCTTGCCTGAGCGATGACCACAAACCTTGCACAAAACGAGGCAACTATACAACTATTAAGGAAGAACCCGATAGAGAGGAAAATACAAACTCGATTGAATTAAACCTTTATACCGATAAAGCAGTGGGTCTGGATACGCCGAAAAGGTCAATGAACGAGGAATCGTCGTCACTGTCATCGCTGTTCAGTGATACTGTTCTTAATGTTGGTGTTGAAAGTAATGCCATGCCAGTAACAGCCTGAAGAAATAATCCGCCATGGATTTGGGCATTTGTCTTAATCTTGACACTATGCGTGATGTTTTATAGCCATGCTGTTCAATTTCTAAAATATTCTTCGATTTACAAAGACACCAAGATGTGTGCGGTTATTTTCTGAATGGGTCGGGAGGGTAAGTAGACTTAGTTTGCTTAAAGTTCTTCATCAAGTCTTGGCTTTACACACGGCCTGTAATTAAGCTATTTTATTAGAATTCGTGTGTGAGATCGGCGTGGGTATTTTAGGTGGGGTAGGGTAGGGTAGGGTAGGATAGGGAAGCATTTGGTAAACCTTTAGTAGGTGGGGAAGATAATCGACATAGAAAGAGGACTTTATTGTTGAGCCGAAAATGGTTGCTCATGGGGAAAAAATGGCATGACAAGATCGGTATTGTAAGGTAAGGGGAGGGGTGGGCAACATTTGACAAGCCTGTAGGGGAGGGGGATGGAGCTACACACAAAAAGGCTTTCATTGTTAAGCTGAAAATGGTGGCTCTTAGGGAAAAAACTGCTTTAACCAAAACAAAGCTTAAATGATTATTGTAGGCGTTTCTCGTCTGAGTGGGAAGTTAACAGCACGTACACATATACCGTAACATTGAAATGGCTTCCCATTGTTTTCCTGTGAATCATCCAATCACAACGCGTAGTTACGGTTAGCTTAAAATACGGTTTTACTACAGTGTGGCTACAAATAAGAATTTTTTTAGCCAGCTCAATGACCAAGTAAACAGACTGATTTCATAAGTCGTAGGTTTCGCTCTTTTTTAATCTACGAAGAGCGAAAACACTGACTTGTGAAACTATCAGTCTATGTGCATTAGACTGCAAAAATGTCTGAAATTTTTGTTATCTCCTCTTTCTATTTGTTTTTACCCAAGCTAGACCACTAGACCAGAATGCTTCTTTTTATCGAACTCAGAAAAACTTATCTATATATCGAGAGTATTTAATACTTGAAGCTCAATAATGATAAATTATTCCTATCAGTGAAGCCGCCTTTTTTCCAGACATGCGCAATCACGCCAATTTTAGAGATTATCGCAAAGGTCAAAAAGTGTATAAAACAATTACAATATTGAATCTCAAAAGATGGACAATATTAAGTTATAAAATGAGTAGTAGATATTATATGGACGTGTTTTGTAAATGTTATCTTTAAACAAAGTGTCTTGAACTGCCTGTCAAACCGGTCTGGACGTGTTGCGGTTTCATTAATTATTCGCATTTTTTCGCGTTAAGGTCATCAAATATTCTTGTTTTAATATCATGGAACTGAAGAGCCTAGAAAACCCTTGAAAATGTTAAGTGGGCTGACAATTCGCTTTTATCACACGGCGGCCATATTGGTTTGATTCCTTTTGGTTACCTTGCCCTCGCTTTGAGGCGTTTCAGAACGTTCCAAACAAAGGTTTTGCCCTCATGGGAATAAACATGGTCGCCGTGTGTTAAAAGCTCATAGACCACTTTACCTTGGGGGTAATGTTTTCCCATTTCAGACCACGTGTCATTCCCTTGAGAATAAGATTTTTTGTTTGAGTTGTATCCATATTCATGTCAGTGTCTTCTCATACACAACGGTTAAACAAAGAGATAATACTCTAGGGAATGACACGGGGAAATGGGGAAAAAAAAGACATTACGTCCATGGTAAAAAAAATTCAACTCGAGATTTAATTGTGTAAGTTACGTTTGAAAGCATCGGCCTGTCCATCTCCTCCCATCTCCCCAGTCTACTTGGTTCTTGCTGAGTGTGATTGGCGGTGTATGCGACCTTGGTCTTCTATATATACTCATTATCAAATCTTAGTTTAGTTCTGGAATATTCGATGTTGTTCCATAGTGCCCTCTGCTGTGCCTATCAATTTATTTGCCTGATCATGAAGAGCGAAGTGATTGAAGGTTTCCTGCAGGCAACCTTGCTTGATATGTTTAACAATTATTCACCGAAGGCGAGCCTGAGGTGAATATTATTTCTCTTGAAATCTTGAAAATTTTGAAATTCAGGGGAAAAAGCGATTTAGTATTACTTCCGCTCGGGCAAACTCTGGCAAACCTTATAATCACCACTCGACCAGTGAATATCGTTTCATAATCACTGGTCGCTCGACCAATCACAGCGCGCGAAACTCTATATTCAATTCTAAAATTCTACCAAGCCACTGACTATATTAGTGTGTCCTGGTGAGTTTCTTTGCTCTAAATATTCTGCTTTTTTGTGAGAGTTAAATAGTACACTGAGAACAAAGGCATATGCTTATTACCTACTTTTGGGGTATTTAAGATTTGATTTTCTATCTCGCGAATCTGAAATTTGAATATTCGAAAATGTTACTACAAATTACTTTGAAATTTTAAACCTTGTTTTGGGCTTCTGATTATTGGAGACTACGTTAATACTACGCCAGCGGTAAGACACCAAAATGGGCTGTTTGATCCCAACGACGTTGAATCGTGTGCTGAAATCTTTATCCGTATTTCTAGACTGGTATTTCAAAGTTACACTGAATCGAAATATAGCGACCAATTTGAATAAAAAATGTTCTGGACTGACTGGCCTCTCATACATGTAAGGTTAAAACTAGTGTTCTGGACTGATTAGCCTTGTGTTTACGTAAAAACATGAAAGCGCCCTTACATGTATGAGAGGCTAGTCAGTCCAGAACAATTTTTATTCTAATAGACCTTTTTGGCTTGGGCGGTTTGTTGTCCCATTTCAGACCACGTGTCATTCTCTTGAGAATAAGATTCTTTGTTTGAGTTGTATCCATATTCATGTGTCTTCTCATGCGCAACCGTTAAACAAAGAAATGATACTCTAGGGAATGACACGTGGTCTGAAATGGGACAACAAACCGCCCAAGCCGAAAAGGTCTTTTGGTCGCCATATTTCGATTCCGTGTATGGCATTAACATGTTAAGATTTTCGAATTTGAAGGTAGATAACAATTAAGCAGTGCCAGATGGTTTTTTTAATATATATAAATGAGTTGGAAAAGTTATCAGTTTTTTATTCACGCAGCGAAGAACTCCATATTAATTTCTATAGCAAACATAATGCCATTATTGTTTATGTCGATATCTCTATCTTTGGTATTATAAAATTTTAATCTAAAAATTCAATCATATTTTTTAATCAAATTTTCTTCAATGACACATCGGTGACACAACGCTTTCCAAAACGTTCCTCTCTCAACTTCTGCCCCTTTTTTTTCCTGAAAATAACAATTCACATTTTTCAATAAAACTTTCTTCAATGACACAACAGTGACACAACGCTTTTCAAAACGTTCCCCTCTCAACTTCTGCCCCCTTTTTTTGCCTAAAAATAACAATTCACATTTTTTAATCAAATTTTCTTCAATGACACAACAGTGACACAACGCTTTTCAAAAGGTTCCCCTCTCAGCTTCTGCCCCTTTTTTTCTAAAAAGAACAATTCACAATTTCTTAAACAAATTTTTTTCAATCGCACATCGGTGACACAAAGCTTTCCAAAACGTCCCCTTCTCAGCTTCAATCCCTTTATTTCAAGTCTTCTCATGTTTCGAACTCTTTTGACACTGGTCATCTTTTTTCGACAATTGTAACTGCGACTTCAAACATAACCTAAGTGCGTTTTTCCTGCTGTCGAATTACAAGGCAAGAAACATCTGGTTTCATGTTAAAAGCAATAAATAGACAACGAATGTCAATCAATCTTCAAAAATCTATTACATCCATGTATAATGAATGAATCATCCTGCTAAGGTAGTGTACCTTAACGCAGAAGGTAATTGATTGCGTACAGATTTAACCATGTTTTCATCAATTATTGGAAGAATATGAGCAGGATATAAGCACAAAGTGTTACGTTAGTTGGTTTCATTTTCCCAAACGCTTGGACGCTACAAGAACTGGTTTAAAAATTACCAGCTTTCAAACTTGTTCACAACTAAATTTTTACCATCAGAAAAAGATAGCTATATTGGTGGCCCATACAGATGATGGTAAGAGTAAAATCTATATTCCTTACAGAAAGCACAAGAGAACATCCAAACTGCATAGATTTCTAGATTATTAATCGGCTAAGAATTTCCCCGAACTGACCGTGATTTTAAATCAGTTCAACAGTTGCCTTCGTTTTTACATTGGTGTCAGCGCACTGGACTATAAAAATCCATTCTATTTAGTTCATTCGGTAGATGGGACATATATCTCCATTTTAATTTGCTTAATCAAGAGTGAAACATCATACAGAATTGACATCCAATTTCTAGTAGGCGTGCTAAATTATTTTGCTCAATTCGTCCGCTTTTACCATGAAAAATAACTCAACGTATCTCGATTCTTTGACATCCTGGAACTGTTCATCAATGCAACTGTACTTTGTCAATATTCCACAAGACACTCATTACCACAACATTCTACGAGTTTTTATTTTCATCAACGCCTTGGTAGCCGTGATAGCAATCTGCTGTAACTTCATCGTTATCTACACGATCTCACGGACACCTTCTCTTCAAAAGCCCTCGTATTTTCTCATTCTTGGGTTAGCAGTATCTGACTTTGGGGTAGGTTTGTTTTCACAGCCGACTTATGCTGTCAATAAGTTTGCAGAGCTGACCGGCAGGGTGTCAGTGTTCTGTACCACTGGTAAGATATTTAGTTCCAGTGCAATTGTATTTACAGTGATATCGTTTTTTACACTGTCAGCAATAACCTCAGACCGATTCCTTGCGGTACAACTTCACCTACGGTACCAGGAAATCGTCACAACTAGACGTTGTTTTGTGGTTATAATTCTTATATGGATCTCCGGTGTATTGATCAGTCTTGCTAGAATGCTAGCTCTAGGACTTCCATTTCTTATCACAGCGATTATTATATTCATTGCTCTACTGCTTCTCAATGCATTCTTTCTCGGGAAAATTTACCAAGTAATTCACAGACATTCGGTACAGATACGAGCCCAGCAACATGTTGCACAGCAGTCTTTTGACATGCGCACATTTAGAAAAACTATCAACACTGTAGATTATATAATCCTTGCATTCCTAATATGTTATGTCCCGTATGCTGGTGCATTAATTATATTCACTGTAAGGCAACACCGTACTGAAGATATTCGCCTTCTACTGACGGTAACTGAATCTTTCGTCATGTTTAATGGCGTCTTCAATCCAATTATTTATTGCTTACGAATTCAAGAAATACGGAATATCGTTCGTCGGTTCTTCGGAAAGTCTTCGGAGGAACAAAGCCAAGAACAATAATCTGTAAAAAAGCAGCACATATACTTTTCTCTCAGCTATATTTTGTGCAGCAGCATCAAGATCAAATGTAACAAAGTGTAGCAGCAAATGAAATTTCATCCTTGGTTCTAGGGGAAGACCGCTGATTGAAAGTAGTGCAGTCTTCGTTGCGCAGGAGTTAATGAGCTAATATCACAGGCGCAACATACTTAACATAACACTGCTGACCATTAGGAGTTAAGAAGAAAAGACGACTTTTCGATCCCTGCGCATCTCCATTCCGCATAGACCGCTGACCATCAAGAATTCACAAAACAGAGCAGCTTTTCGTATGGCTGGGGGAAAAAACGATGTCAAATTCTGAGCGTATCCCTATCCAATCGTACCTTATCCGCAAGTGTACTATGCTATGTGTTAGAGTACGACGATTCGGCGATTTTCATGATATAATACTTTCAGTCAGTGGTCTTTTCCTGCGCATGAGCCCGTGGTCAATTCAAATCAGTACGGTTTCCTTCTCGTCACAGGTTTGTCAGCCACTGGATATTAAGTGCTTCCCTCGTAAATACAAGGAGACTCTTATTTTAAGTTTAATGTCCGTCTCATGTGCAACCGAAGTGCATATTGACCAGTAATCACTAATATTCATATCAAACTTATATAAGACCTATCTTGTATCTCTATGTTCTTAATGGTCACCTGACTTTAATATCAACCCATTGTGTTTTATTGAAGCTGTCTAAACATCGGCTTACACCTTATTTCTGTTGTTCATTATCAATTCTGAGTCTTCGAACAGCTTCTTAAACAAAAATGACGTTTTCATTAGCGTCTTTAATAATTCTAAGCTCAAGTTACCACCTTGAGCGCAGCATGTTCAAATAAAATGACCACATATATACCTAACTATTGTATTGGGTGGCTTTGTTGGAAGCCGACATTTTTACTATATCTTAGCTAAGCATCGTACGACTGTAAACTTGCAAACATGGAACAAAGGGAAAAGGTGGTGGTTGTAGTGATTGCTTTGTGTTTTACCTTTATGGTGAATTGTTTTCCGTCCAGCAACCAGGTGAGAAATATCTTTTCCTTGACATCTTTATTTTCTACTTCTTTTTAGTTTTTTATTGTCCTTTCTTTATATATTTTTTTCAATAATCAGGGCGAGTGCTTTTGATTACGAGGCGTTTTACTCAGTTTTTTTTCAGTGATAATTCTTTGAAAAAACTGATCTAAAAAGAGGCATTTTTCAAAGTTTTTATAATTGCGCGAAATTTAGGGACGCGGATTCCGACTGATTAAATTGGAAACAATTAAGAATTAAAACTTTTTTGATAACTAACTCGTTTTGCCAGTTCAACTAAGAATTCAGATTTTCTACATAACCGAGCTACGGTTCTTATGAATGTTACAACAGCGGCTGGTTCGGAAAACAGCCAAAAATTACAGTTTCAACTTTCGAACTTACCAAATGAAAACTTCGATTTTCTTTGCCTATTTCTGATAATTTTTGTTTGTCTTGGAGGTTTGGCTTTTTTTGTTTTTGTTCGGCGATATTTGGCACTTAAAAACGGTAATTTTTTGGGTTAGATCCGCGCCTGAAATAAATATGATAGAATAAAAAAGCAAGGGAATGAAAGAATGCTTAAGGAAAAAGAAAATGAAAAAGCGTAAGGCATGCGCAATGAAAGGGTGCCACACATCGTCTGAAAACCAAGAATATAGCAACAAATTAAAACTGGTATCATTATTGCGAAATCTTGATTTATTTTATTATTATTATTATTTTTTTTTTGTCTGTTTGATAATTATAAGGAATGGTCACCTAACAAACCGAGACAATACAAGCGGACACGTGTTGGTAAGAACATGCATGGAACTGTAAAAGTATTGAACACCCATTACTATACATGTATATTTTAAATATGAGAATAATATATACATCTATTTCAAAAAGATCGTCGGAGCCAGAGGCGATATTAAGCAATAGGCGACGTCAATCGAATGAAGAAAAGATTTCCGGGACCAAAACGAAAAGCAGTTTTATAAAGATTTTTCTTACTTTTCATTCGTGACAGGATTTGTTGTCCAAAGTTTTAACAAGGCTCGCTTCGCGCTCGCCCGAAAATTATCGCGCTTCGCGCTCTGACACAGCGAGTACGACTTGCGGCAAGTCTAGCAAAACCCTAACTGAGTTCCAAGGCCGGATATATGTTAGTAAACGGCACTGCAAAAAGCGACATAAGAAATTTTCGGGAACACTAGTGAAGGTTCAAGCGAAAACACGTTGGTAAAACGTGTTAACTGCATTGCGCATCACGTATCATGGAGCGCAGTGGCGTAGCGAGGACCCAGGATCATGGGGTGGGGCACCTAGAATAAAAACTTATTAAGTACGGCAAAATATTTGGGGGTCACGTGGCTGCCCCTCCCTACGCCAGTGGCATTGACATCATACATTAAAGAAAAATCAAAAACATTACACGATATTAGGCAACATTTGTCCAGATTCGCAGTGGGCAACATTACGAAACATTACACAATATTACAAAACAGTTAGCGAGATTACATAACATGGGGTAATATCAAAAAAAGGCGCACGACATTACGCAGCTTTGGGTAATATAAACCCTGTATGCCTAATCTAGATATGTAATGCCTTGATGATGGTGTTTTTTTAAAAAGAGGTTACTTTGTGGTATAAACCAATGCAAGCGTGTTCAGCGATTTAGAACTCACCGTACAGCTATCTCATTGGTGAATGACAAGGTCGGCTATGCGCATGCGTTCTTCACCCAACGTGGTTATTGCTTTATTAGGTAGAGGAATCTATGAGTTCGGTCAAATGATTACTTGCTTGACAAACAGAACATCTCTGGATTACGCTGATTATGGATGCTGGTGTGGGTTGGGTGGATCTGGGAAGCCAGTGGACCAGTTAGACAGGTAAGTTAGTTTCCAGTTCATCTGAGAAAAAATATTAACCAATCAGTATCGACTAAATTTGCAAAACTGAGGAGTCATCCTTAGATGTTTTGACTAATTTACATGCGGACTTCGAGCATGCGAAGACGTTTTTCACTCGTGTACTTTACTTGCGGATATGTAATATGTCACATGGTGCCTTGCGGTTTCAGCCTTGTAGGTTTTTGGTGACTAGCTTTATTGAAATAATTATAAACAACTATTTGAAAAAGCGTTGCCGGAGCCATAAAAGTGATAAGGAGGAGATAGGTAATTCAAAGATCAAGAACTAATAGCTTGAATAACGTGTGTTTCTGCTTTTTATTCACGTCAAATAACAGAGGTTATTATTGAGATATCACGGGCTGTTTGTCGTCGACAAAACCATTTTAAACACGATGTTTATTTATGTTTAGATGCGTATCCCCATAATTCCTTTCCGCTTTGATTGACCATTTCACTATCTCCTTTGATTCTAACAACCATTTTTCAAACCAAAAGCGCAGTCAGGACTCCAGATGGGGGGAAGGGGTGTATAAAAAAAAACTAAAAGTGAGGGGCCACCCAGAATAAAAAAGAAAAAAATTAACAAACAAACAAACAAACAATTATCTTAAAATATTTATTTTCTTATCAAACCTTTTCGCCCACCCCCTTCTCTGCCCCACCTCCCTAGGCCAGTTTTTCAAACACTCGTATATTAGCACAATAAAAAATTAAAAAACTTCCAAACGTTTGGAAGCAATATGCAGCAATACTGGCAATGAATTTCACCGCTTTTTATATCTCCTTTTTTGAATGCAAACATCTTTTTTAAATCTTTTTTTTAAGCGGCAGAGGGAAGGGGGGAGGGGGGGGGGCTGATAAAGGTGCCAAAATTAGAGTTTATGATATCATCAACTAAAAAATTTAAACCCAATGCATATTCCAATAATCCCTTTCGGAATTTTTCAACACATGCATATTTCAGTATATTACTTGGGTGGTTTTTGAACCATGGTTTTCATCGCTTTTGACCCATTTTCATACGTTTATTTTATCAAATCAATCTCGTGTATATTTTAAAATTCATATCATTTTGGGTGGGTTTGGAACAAAGAGCCCATGGTTTTGATGGATTTTGACCCATTTTCACACCTTTTTCACTCAATCCTTCTTGGGTATATTTTTTAATTATTATAATTTTTGGTGGTTTTGGACCAAAAAGGATGGAATATAGCCCATGGTTTCGATCTATTTTGACCAATTTTCACACCTTTTTTCCATAATCCATTTTTTTGTATATTTTTTAAATATTATTATTTTGGGTGTTTTTTGACCAAAAACCATGGGCTACAGCCCATGGTTTTGATCGACTTTCTACACCTTTTTTAATTCAAGGCATTTTTGATATTTAAAAAAAATTTTTTGGGTGTGTTTTTTGACCAAAAAGCATGGGCTATAGCCCATGGTTTTGATCGATTTTATCCTATTTTCACACTTTTTTTAAATCAATGCATTTTTGATATTTTTTCTAATTTTTATTTTTGGTGTTTTTTAACCAAAAAGCATAGGCTATAGCCCATGGTTTTGATTGATTTTGTCCCATTTTCATACTTTTTTTTTATCCAATGCATTTTTGATCTTTTTTTTTTAAATTTTTAATTTTGGGTGTGTTTTGACCAAAAAGCATGGGCTATAGGCCATGGTTTTGATCGATTTTGACCCATTTTCACACCTTTTTTAATTCAATGCATTTTTGATGTATTTTTTTTTTAATTTTAGGTCTTTTTTGACCAAAAAGCATGGGCTATAGCCCGTGGTTTTAATCAATATTGGGTGTTTTTCACACCTCTGATTTTAATTGAATGCATTTTTAATCTTTTTTTTTAATTTCAATTTTTGGGTGTGTTTTCATAAAAAAGCATGGGCTATAGCCCATAGTTTTGATCGATTTTGATCAACTTTCACACCTTTTTTAATTGAATGCATTTTTCACCTTTTTTTTTAATTTTAATTTTTGGGTGTTTTTTGACCAAAAAGCATGGGCTATAGCCCATGGTTTTGATCGATTTTGACCCCTTTTCACACCTTTTTTAAATCAATTCATTTTTGATCTTTTTTTTAATTTTAAATGTTGGTCTTTTTTGACCAAAAAGCATGGGCTATAGCCCATGGTTTTGATCGATTTTGACCTATTTTCACACCTTTTTTAATAGAATGCATTTTTGATCTTTTTTTTTTAATTTTAATTTTTGGGTGTTTTTTCACCAAAAAGCATGCTATAGCCCATGGTTTTAATCAATATTGGGGGTTTTTCACACCTCTGAGAAAATTATGCATTATTTATGATGGATGAAAAATAGGTCATTTTTGGCCATTTTGGGACAAAAAGCATGGACTACAGCCAATGCTTTTGATCGATTTTGACCCATTTTCACTCCTTTTTTAATTCAATGCATTTTTGATCTTTTTTTTGTAATTTTAATTTTTCGGTGTTTTTTCACCAAAAAGCATGGGATATAGCCCATCGTTTTGATCAATTTTGACCCCTTTTCACACCCTTTTTAAATCAATGCATTTTTGATTTTTTTTTTTTTTTAATATTAATTTTTCGTCTTTTTTGACCAAAAAGCATGTGCTATGGCCCATAGTTTTGATTGATTTTGACCCATTTTCACACCTTTTTTAAATCAATGCATTTTTGATCTTTTTTTTTAATTTTAATTTTTGGGTGTTTTTTCACCAAAAAGCATGGGCTATAGCCCATGGTTTTGATCGATTTTGAAAAATTTTCACACCTTTTTTAATTCAATGCATTTTTGATACTTTTTCTAAGTTTTTATTTTTGGTGTTTTTTTTAACCAAAAAGCATGGGCTATCTCATGGTTTTTATAGATTTTTTTTCCATTTTCACATCTTTTTTCTATCCAATGTATTTTTGATCTTTTTTTTTAATTTTTAATTTTGTGTGTTTTTTTAACCAAAAAGCATGGGCTATAGGCCATGGTTTTGATCGATTTTGACCCATTTTCACACCTTTTTTAATTGAACGCATTTTTGATCTTTTTTTTTAAATTTCTTAATTTTGGGTGTTTTTTGACCAAAAAGCATGCGCTATAGCCCATGGTTTTGATCGATTTTGACCCCTTTTCACACCTTTTTTAATTCAATGCATTATTGTTACTTTTTCTTATTTTTATTTTTGGTGTTTTTTGACCAAAAAGCATAGCCTATAGCCCATGCTTTTGATCAATTTTGGGTGTTTTTCACAAATTTGATAAAACTATGCATTATTTATGATGGACGTAAAATAGGTCATTTTTGGCCATTTTGGGGCAAAACGCATGGACTATAGCCCATGGTTTTGATCAATTTTGGGTGTTTTTCACACATTTGAGAAAATTATGCATTATTTATGATGGATGAAAAATAGGTCATTTTTGGCCATTTTGGGGCAAAAAGCATGGACTATAGCCCATGGTTTTGATCGATTTTGACCCATTTTCACACCTTTTTTAATTTAATGCATTTTTGATTTTTTTTTTTAATTTTAGGGGTTTTTTGACCAAAAAGGATGGGGTATAGCCCATGGTTTTGATCGATTTTGACCCATTTTCACACCTTTTTAATTTAATGCATTTTTGATCTTTTTTTTTTTTTTTTAATTTTAGGTGTTTTTTGACCAAAAAGCATGGGCTATAGCCGATGGTTTTGATCGATTTTGACCCATTTTCACACCTTTTTTAATTCAATGGATTTTTGATCTTTTTTTTTTTTAATTTTAAATGTTGGTCTTTTTTGACCAAAAAGGATGGGGTATAGCCCATGGTTTTGATCGATTTTGACCCATTTTCACACCTTTTTTAATTCAATGCATTTTTTATCTTTTTTTTTTTAATTTTAAATGTTGGTCTTTTTTGACCAAAAAGGATGGGGTATAGCCCATGGTTTTGATCGATTTTGACCCATTTTCACACCTTTTTTAATTCAATGCATTTTTGATCTTTTTTATTTATTTTAATTTTTGGGTGTTTTTTCACCAAAAAGCATGGGCTATAGCCCATGGTTTTGATCAATTTTGGGTGTTTTTCACACATTTGAGAAAATTAAGCATTATTTATGATGGACGTAAAATAGATCATTTTTGGCCATTTTGGGGCAAAAAGCATGGGCTATAGCCCATGGTTTTTATCAATTTTGGGTGTTTTTCACACCTTTGAGAAAATTATGCATTATTTATAATGGATGAAAAATAGGTCATTTTTGGCCATTTTGGGGCAAAAAGCATGGACTATAGCCCATTATTTTGATCGATTTTCTCCCATTTTCACACCTTTTTTCTATCCAGTACATTTTTGATCTTTTTTTTTATTTTAATTTTTGGGTGTTTTTTCACCAAAAAGCATAGCCTATAGCCCATGGTTTTGATCAATTTTGGGTGTTTTTCACACCTTTGAGAAAATTATGCATTATTGATGATGGATGAAAAATAGGTCATTTTTGGCCATTTTGGGGCAAAAAGCATGGACTATAGCCCATGGTTTTGATCGATTTTGACCCATTTTCACACCTTTTTTAATTCAATGCATTTTTGATTTTTTTTTTTTTTTAAATTTTAGGGGTTTTTGGACCAAAAAGCATGGGCTATAGCCCATGGTTTTGATTGATTTTGACCCATTTTCACACCTTTTTTAAATCAATGCATTTTTGATCTTTTTTTTAATTTTAATTTTTGGGTGTTTTTTGACCAAAAAGCATGGGCTATAGCCCATGGTTTTGATCGATTTTGAAAAATTTTCACACCTTTTTTAATTCAATGCATTTTTGATACTTTTTCTAAGTTTTTATTTTTGGTGTTTTTTTTAACCAAAAAGCATGGGCTATCTCATGGTTTTTATAGATTTTTTTTCCATTTTCACATCTTTTTTCTATCCAATGTATTTTTGATCTTTTTTTTTAATTTTTAATTTTGTGTGTTTTTTTAACCAAAAAGCATGGGCTATAGGCCATGGTTTTGATCAATTTTGACCCATTTTCACACCTTTTTTAATTGAACGCATTTTTGATCTTTTTTTTTAAATTTCTTAATTTTGGGTGTTTTTTGACCAAAAAGCATGCGCTATAGCCCATGGTTTTGATCGATTTTGACCCCTTTTCACACCTTTTTTAATTCAATGCATTATTGTTACTTTTTCTTATTTTTATTTTTGGTGTTTTTTGACCAAAAAGCATAGCCTATAGCCCATGCTTTTGATCAATTTTGGGTGTTTTTCACACATTTGAGAAAATTATGCATTATTTATGATGGATGAAAAATAGGTCATTTTTGGCCATTTTGGGAAAAAAAGCATGGACTATAGCCCATTGGTTTTGATCGATTTTGTCCCATTTTCACACCTGTTTTAATTCAATGCATTTTTGATCTTTTTTTTTTTTTAATTTTAGGTGTTTTTTGACCAAAAAGCATGAACTATAGCCCATTGGTTTTGATCGATTTTGTCCCATTTTCACACCATTTTTAATTCAATGCATTTTTGATCTTTTTTATTTATTTTAATTTTTGGGTGTTTTTTTCACCAAAAAGCATGGGCTATAGCCCATGGTTTTGATCAATTTTGGGTGTTTTTCACACATTTGAGAAAATTATGCATCATTTATGATGGATGAAAAATAGGTCATTTTTGGCCATTTTTGGGCAAAAAGCATGGACTATAGCCCATGGTTTTGATCAATTTTGGGTGTTTTTCACAAATTTGAGAAAACTATGCATTATTTATGATGGACGTAAAATAGGTCATTTTTGGCCATTTTGGGGCAAAACGCATGGACTATAGCCCATGGTTTTTATCAATTTTGGGTGTTTTTCACAAATTTGAGAAAACTATGCATTATTTATGATGGACGTAAAATAGGTCATTTTTGGCCATTTTGGGGCAAAACGCATGGACTATAGCCCATGGTTTTTATCAATTTTGGGTGTTTTTCACACATTTGAGAAAATTATGCATTATTTATGATGGATGAAAAATAGGTCATTTTTGGCCATTTTGGGGCAAAAAGCATGGACTATAGCCCATGGTTTTGATCGATTTTGACCCATTTTCACACCTTTTTTAATTTAATGCATTTTTGATTTTTTTTTTTTAATTTTAGGGGTTTTTTGACCAAAAAGCATGGGCTATAGCCCATGGTTTTGATCGATTTTGACCCATTTTCACACCTTTTTAATTTAATGCATTTTTCATCTTTTTTTTTTAAATTTTAGGGGTTTTTTGACCAAAAAGCATGGGCTATAGCCCATGGTTTTGATCGATTTTGACCCATTTTCACACCTTTTTTAATTCAATGGATTTTTGATCTTTTTTTTTTTTAATTTTAAATGTTGGTCTTTTTTGACCAAAAAGGATGGGGTATAGCCCATGGTTTTGATCGATTTTGACCCATTTTCACACCTTTTTTAATTCAATGCATTTTTTATCTTTTTTTTTTAAATTTTAAATGTTGGTCTTTTTTGACCAAAAAGGATGGGGTATAGCCCATGGTTTTGATCGATTTTGACCCATTTTCACACCTTTTTTAATTCAATGCATTTTTATCTTTTTTTTTTTAGTATTAAATGTTGGTCTTTTTTGACCAAAAAGGATGGGGTATAGCCCATGGTTTTGATCGATTTTGACCCATTTTCACACCTTTTTTAATTTAATGCATTTTTGATCTTTTTTATTTATTTTAATTTTTGGGTGTTTTTTCACCAAAAAGCATGGGCTATAGCCCATGGTTTTGATCAATTTTGGGTGTTTTTCACACCTTTGAGAAAATTATGCATTATTTATGATGGATGAAAAATAGGTCATTTTTGGCCATTTTGGGGCGAAAAGCATGGACTATAGCCCATGGTTTTGATCAATTTTGGGTGTTTTTCACACCTTTGAGAAAATTATGCATTATTGATGATGGATGAAAAATAGGTCATTTTTGGCCATTTTGGGGCAAAAATCATGGACTATAGCCCATGGTTTTGATCGATTTTGACCCATTTTCACACCTTTTTTAATTCAATGCATTTTTGATTTTTTTTTTTTTTTAATTTTAGGGGTTTTTGGACCAAAAAGCATGGGCTATAGCCCATGGTTTTGATCGATTTTGACCCATTTTCACACCATTTTAATTTAATGCATTTTTGATCTTTTTTTTTTTTTTTTTAATTTTAGGTGTTTTTTGACCAAAAAGCATGGGCTATAGCCCATGGTTTTGATCGATTTTGACCCATTTTCACACCTTTTTTAATTCAATGCATTTTTGATCTTTTTTTTTTTTTTTTTAATTTTAGGTGTTTTTTGACCAAAAAGCATGGGCTATAGCCCATGGTTTTGATCGATTTTGACCCATTTTCACACCTTTTTTAATTCAATGCATTTTTGATCTTTTTTTTTTTAATTTTAAATGTTGGTCTTTTTTGACCAAAAAGGATGGGGTATAGCCCATGGTTTTGATCGATTTTGACCCATTTTCACACCTTTTTTAATTCAATGCATTTTTTATCTTTTTTTTTTTTAGTATTAAATGTTGGTCTTTTTTGACCAAAAAGGATGGGGTATAGCCCATGGTTTTGATCGATTTTGACAAATTTTCACACCTTTTTTAATTTAATGCATTTTTGATCTTTTTTATTTATTTTAATTTTTGGGTGTTTTTTCACCAAAAAGCATGGGCTATAGCCCATGGTTTTGATCAATTTTGGGTGTTTTTCACACATTTGAGAAAATTATGCATTATTTATGATGGATGAAAAATAGGTCATTTTTGGCCATTTTGGGGCAAAAAGCATGGACTATAGCCCATGGTTTTGATCGATTTTGACCCATTTTCACACCTTTTTTAATTTAATGCATTTTTGATTTTTTTTTTTTAATTTTAGGGGTTTTTTGACCAAAAAGCATGGGCTATAGCCCATGGTTTTGATCGATTTTGACCCATTTTCACACCTTTTTAATTTAATGCATTTTTGATCTTTTTTTTTTTTTTTTTAATTTTAGGTGTTTTTTGACCAAAAAGCATGGGCTATAGCCCATGGTTTTGATCGATTTTGACCCATTTTCACACCTTTTTTAATTCAATGGATTTTTGATCTTTTTTTTTTTTAATTTTAAATGTTGGTCTTTTTTGACCAAAAAGGATGGGGTATAGCCCATGGTTTTGATCGATTTTGACCCATTTTCACACCTTTTTTAATTCAATGCATTTTTTATCTTTTTTTTTTAAATTTTAAATGTTGGTCTTTTTTGACCAAAAAGGATGGGGTATAGCCCATGGTTTTGATCGATTTTGACCCATTTTCACACCTTTTTTAATTCAATACATTTTTGATCTTTTTTATTTATTTTATTTTTGGGTGTTTTTTCACCAAAAAGCATGGGCTATAGCCCATGGTTTTGATCAATTTTGGGTGTTTTTCACACATTTGAGAAAATTAAGCATTATTTATAATGGACGTAAAATAGGTCATTTTTGGCCATTTTGGGGCAAAAAGCATGGGCTATAGCCCATGGTTTTTATCAATTTTGGGTGTTTTTCACACCTTTGAGAAAATTATGCATTATTTATGATGGATGAAAAATAGGTCATTTTTGGCCATTTTGGGGCAAAAAGCATGGACTATAGCCCATGGTTTTGATCGATTTTGTCCCATTTTCACACCTTTTTTCTATCCAGTACATTTTTGATCTTTTTTTTTATTTTAATTTTTGGGTGTTTTTTCACCAAAAAGCATAGCCTATAGCCCATGGTTTTGATCAATTTTGGGTGTTTTTCACACCTTTGAGAAAATTATGCATTATTGATGATGGATGAAAAATAGGTCATTTTTGGCCATTTTGGGGCAAAAAGCATGGACTATAGCCCATGGTTTTGATCGATTTTGACCCATTTTCACACCTTTTTTAATTCAATGCATTTTTGATTTTTTTTTTTTTAATTTTAGGGGTTTTTGGACCAAAAAGCATGGGCTATAGCCCATGGTTTTGATCGATTTTGTCCCATTTTCACACCTTTTTTCTATCCAGTACATTTTTGATCTTTTTTTTTATTTTAATTTTTGGGTGTTTTTTCACCAAAAAGCATAGCCTATAGCCCATGGTTTTGATCAATTTTGGGTGTTTTTCACACCTTTGAGAAAATTATGCATTATTGATGATGGATGAAAAATAGGTCATTTTTGGCCATTTTGGGGCAAAAAGCATGGACTATAGCCCATGGTTTTGATCGATTTTGACCCATTTTCACACCTTTTTTAATTCAATGCATTTTTGATTTTTTTTTTTTTAATTTTAGGGGTTTTTGGACCAAAAAGCAAGGGCTATAGCCCATGGTTTTGATCGATTTTGACCCATTTTCACACCATTTTAATTTAATGCATTTTTGATCTTTTTTTTTTTTTTTTAATTTTAGGTGTTTTTTGACCAAAAAGCATGGGCTATAGCCCATGGTTTTGATCGATTTTGACCCATTTTCACACCTTTTTTAATTCAATGCATTTTTGATCTTTTTTTTTTTAATTTTAAATGTTGGTCTTTTTTGACCAAAAAGGATGGGGTATAGCCCATGGTTTTGATCGATTTTGACCCATTTTCACACCTTTTTTAATTCAATGCATTTTTATCTTTTTTTTTTTAGTATTAAATGTTGGTCTTTTTTGACCAAAAAGGATGGGGTATAGCCCATGGTTTTGATCGATTTTGACCCATTTTCACACCTTTTTTAATTTAATGCATTTTTGATCTTTTTTATTTATTTTAATTTTTGGGTGTTTTTTCACCAAAAAGCATGGGCTATAGCCCATGGTTTTGATCAATTTTGGGTGTTTTTCACACCTTTGAGAAAATTATGCATTATTTATGATGGATGAAAAATAGGTCATTTTTGGCCATTTTGGGGCGAAAAGCATGGACTATAGCCCATGGTTTTGATCAATTTTGGGTGTTTTTCACACCTTTGAGAAAATTATGCATTATTGATGATGGATGAAAAATAGGTCATTTTTGGCCATTTTGGGGCAAAAAGCATGGACTATAGCCCATGGTTTTGATCGATTTTGACCCATTTTCACACCTTTTTTAATTCAATGCATTTTTGATTTTTTTTTTTTTTAATTTTAGGGGTTTTTGGACCAAAAAGCATGGGCTATAGCCCATGGTTTTGATCGATTTTGACCCATTTTCACACCATTTTAATTTAATGCATTTTTGATCTTTTTTTTTTTTTTTTTAATTTTAGGTGTTTTTTGACCAAAAAGCATGGGCTATAGCCCATGGTTTTGATCGATTTTGACCCATTTTCACACCTTTTTTAATTCAATGCATTTTTGATCTTTTTTTTTTTAATTTTAAATGTTGGTCTTTTTTGACCAAAAAGGATGGGGTATAGCCCATGGTTTTGATCGATTTTGACCCATTTTCACACCTTTTTTAATTCAATGCATTTTTTATCTTTTTTTTTTTTAGTATTAAATGTTGGTCTTTTTTGACCAAAAAGGATGGGGTATAGCCCATGGTTTTGATCGATTTTGACAAATTTTCACACCTTTTTTAATTTAATGCATTTTTGATCTTTTTTATTTATTTTAATTTTTGGGTGTTTTTTCACCAAAAAGCATGGGCTATAGCCCATGGTTTTGATCAATTTTGGGTGTTTTTCACAAATTTGAGAAAATTATGCATTATTTATGATGGATGAAAAATAGGTCATTTTTGGCCATTTTGGGGCAAAAAGCATGGACTATAGCCCATGGTTTTGATCGATTTTGACCCATTTTCACACCTTTTTTAATTCAATGCATTTTTGATTTTTTTTTTTTAATTTTAGGGGTTTTTTGACCAAAAAGCATGGGCTATAGCCCATGGTTTTGATCGATTTTGACCCATTTTCACACCTTTTTAATTTAATGCATTTTTGATCTTTTTTTTTTTTTTTTAATTTTAGGTGTTTTTTGACCAAAAAGCATGGGCTATAGCCCATGGTTTTGATCGATTTTGACCCATTTTCACACCTTTTTTAATTCAATGGATTTTTGATCTTTTTTTTTTTTAATTTTAAATGTTGGTCTTTTTTGACCAAAAAGGATGGGGTATAGCCCATGGTTTTGATCGATTTTGACCCATTTTCACACCTTTTTTAATTCAATGCATTTTTGATCTTTTTTATTTATTTTAATTTTTGGGTGTTTTTTCACCAAAAAGCATGGGCTATAGCCCATGGTTTTGATCGATTTTGACCCATTTTCACACCATTTTAATTTAATGCATTTTTGATCTTTTTTTTTTTTTTTTTAATTTAAGGTGTTTTTTGACCAAAAAGCATGGGCTATAGCCCATGGTTTTGATCGATTTTGACCCATTTTCACACCTTTTTTAATTCAATGCATTTTTGATCTTTTTTTTTTTAATTTTAAATGTTGGTCTTTGTTGACCAAAAAGGATGGGGTATAGCCCATGGTTTTGATCGATTTTGACCCATTTTCACACCTTTTTTAATTCAATGCATTTTTTATCTTTTTTTTTTTAGTATTAAATGTTGGTCTTTTTTGACCAAAAAGGATGGGGTATAGCCCATGGTTTTGATCGATTTTGACCCATTTTCACACCTTTTTTAATTTAATGCATTTTTGATCTTTTTTATTTATTTTAATTTTTGGGTGTTTTTTCACCAAAAAGCATGGGCTATAGCCCATGGTTTTGATCAATTTTGGGTGTTATTCACACCTTTGAGAAAATTATGCATTATTTATGATGGATGAAAAATAGGTCATTTTTGGCCATTTTGGGGCGAAAAGCATGGACTATAGCCCATGGTTTTGATCAATTTTGGGTGTTTTTCACACCTTTGAGAAAATTATGCATTATTTATGATGGATGAAAAATAGGTCATTTTTGGCCATTTTGGGGCGAAAACCATGGACTATAGCCCATGGTTTTGATCAATTTTGGGTGTTTTTCACACCTTTGAGAAAATTATGCATTATTTATGATGGATGAAAAATAGGTCATTTTTGGCCATTTTGGGGCGAAAAGCATGGACTATAGCCCATGGTTTTGATCGATTTTGGGTGTTTTTCACACCTTTGAGAAAATTATGCATTATTTATGATGGATGAAAAATAGGTCATTTTTGGCCATTTTGGGGCAAAAACCATGGACTATAGCCCATGGTTTTGATCAATTTTGGGTGTTTTTCACACCTTTGAGAAAATTATGCATCATTTATGATGGATGAAAAATAGGTCATTTTTGACCATTTTGGGGGAAAAAGCATGGACTATAGCCCATGGTTTTGATCAATTATGGGTGTTTTTCACACCTTTGAGAAAATTATGCATTATTTATGATGGATGAAAAATAGGTCATTATTGGCCATTTTGGGGCAAAAAGCATGGACTATAGCCCATGGTTTTGATCAATTTTGGGTGTTTTTCACACATTTGAGAAAATTATGCATTATTTATGATGGACGTAAAATAGGTCATTTTTGGCCATTTTGGGGCAAAAAGCATGGACTATAGCCCATGGTTTTTATCAATTTTGGGTGTTTTTCACACCTTTGAGAAAATTATGCATTATTTATGATGGATGAAAAATAGGTCATTTTTGGCCATTTTGGGGCGAAAAGCATGGACTATAGCCCATGGTTTTGATCAATTTTGGGTGTTTTTCACACCTTTGAGAAAATTATGCATTATTTATGATGGATGAAAAATAGGTCATTTTTGGCCATTTTGGGGCAAAAAGCATGGACTATAGCCCATGGTTTTGATCAATTTTGGGTGTTTTTCACACCTTTGAGAAAATTATGCATCATTTATGATGGATGAAAAATAGGTCATTTTTGGCCATTTTGGGGGAAAAAGCATGGACTATAGCCCATGGTTTTGATCAATTATGGGTGTTTTTCACACCTTTGAGAAAATTATGCATTATTTATGATGGATGAAAAATAGGTCATTATTGGCCATTTTGGGGCAAAAAGCATGGACTATAGCCCATGGTTTTGATCAATTTTGGGTGTTTTTCACACATTTGAGAAAATTATGCATTATTTATGATGGACGTAAAATAGGTCATTTTTGGCCATTTTGGGGCAAAAAGCATGGACTATAGCCCATGGTTTTTATCAATTTTGGGTGTTTTTCACACCTTTGAGAAAATTATGCATTATTTATGATGGATGAAAAATAGGTCATTTTTGGCCATTTTGGGGCGAAAAGCATGGACTATAGCCCATGGTTTTGATCAATTTTGGGTGTTTTTCACACCTTTGAGAAAATTATGCATTATTTATGATGGATGAAAAATAGGTCATTTTTGGCCATTTTGGGGCAAAAAGCATGGACTATAGCCCATGGTTTTGATCGATTTTGGGTGTTTTTCACACCTTTGAGAAAATAATGCATTATTTATGATGGATGAAAAATAGGTCATTTTTGGCCATTTTGGGGCGAAAAGCATGGACTATAGCCCATGGTTTTGATCAATTTTGGGTGTTTTTCACACCTTTGAGAAAATTATGCATTATTTATGATGGATGAAAAATAGGTCATTTTTGGCCATTTTGGGGCGAAAAGCATGGACTATAGCCCATGGTTTTGATCAATTTTGGGTGTTTTTCACACCTTTGAGAAAATTATGCATTATTTATGATGGATGAAAAATAGGTCATTTTTGGCCATTTTGGGGCAAAAAGCATGGACTATAGCCCATGGTTTTGATCAATTTTGGGTGTTTTTCACACCTTTGAGAAAATTATGCATCATTTATGATGGATGAAAAATAGGTCATTTTTGGCCATTTTGGGGGAAAAAGCATGGACTATAGCCCATGGTTTTGATCAATTATGGGTGTTTTTCACACCTTTGAGAAAATTATGCATTATTTATGATGGATGAAAAATAGGTCATTATTGGCCATTTTGGGGCGAAAAGCATGGACTATAGCCCATGGTTTTGATCAATTTTGGGTGTTTTTCACACCTTTGAGAAAATTATGCATTATTTATGATGGATGAAAAATAGGTCATTTTTGGCCATTTTGGGGCAAAAAGCATGGACTATAGCCCATGGTTTTGATCAATTTTGGGTGTTTTTCACACCTTTGAGAAAATTATGCATCATTTATGATGGATGAAAAATAGGTCATTTTTGGCCATTTTGGGGGAAAAAGCATGGACTATAGCCCATGGTTTTGATCAATTATGGGTGTTTTTCACACCTTTGAGAAAATTATGCATTATTTATGATGGATGAAAAATAGGTCATTATTGGCCATTTTGGGGCAAAAAGCATGGACTATAGCCCATGGTTTTGATGAATTTTGGGTGTTTTTCACACATTTGAGAAAATTATGCATTATTTATGATGGACGTAAAATAGGTCATTTTTGGCCATTTTGGGGCAAAAAGCATGGACTATAGCCCATGGTTTTTATCAATTTTGGGTGTTTTACACACCTTTGAGAAAATTATGCATTATTTATGATGGATGAAAAATAGGTCATTTTTGGCCATTTTGGGGCGAAAAGCATGGACTATAGCCCATGGTTTTGATCAATTTTGGGTGTTTTTCACACCTTTGAGAAAATTATGCATTATTTATGATGGATGAAAAATAGGTCATTTTTGGCCATTTTGGGGCAAAAAGCATGGACTATAGCCCATGGTTTTGATCAATTTTGGGTGTTTTTCACACCTTTGATAAAATTATGCATCATTTATGATGGATGAAAAATAGGTCATTTTTGGCCATTTTGGGGGAAAAAGCATGGACTATAGCCCATGGTTTTGATCAATTATGGGTGTTTTTCACACCTTTGAGAAAATTATGCATTATTTATGATGGATGAAAAATAGGTCATTATTGGCCATTTTGGGGCAAAAAGCATGGACTATAGCCCATGGTTTTGATCAATTTTGGGTGTTTTTCACACATTTGAGAAAATTATGCATTATTTATGATGGACGTAAAATAGGTCATTTTTGGCCATTTTGGGGCAAAAAGCATGGACTATAGCCCATGGTTTTTATCAATTTTGGGTGTTTTTCACACCTTTGAGAAAATTATGCATTATTTATGATGGATGAAAAATAGGTCATTTTTGGCCATTTTGGGGCGAAAAGCATGGACTATAGCCCATGGTTTTGATCAATTTTGGGTGTTTTTCACACCTTTGAGAAAATTATGCATTATTTATGATGGATGAAAAATAGGTCATTTTTGGCCATTTTGGGGCAAAAAGCATGGACTATAGCCCATGGTTTTGATCGATTTTGGGTGTTTTTCACACCTTTGAGAAAATAATGCGTTATTTATGATGGATGAAAAATAGGTCATTTTTGGCCATTTTGGGGCAAAAAGCATGGACTATAGCCCATGGTTTTGATCAATTTTGGGTGTTTTTCACACCTTTGAGAAAATTATGCAACATTTATGATGGATGAAAAATAGGTCATTTTTGGCCATTTTGGGGCAAAAAGCATGGACTATAGCCCATGGTTTTGATCAATTATGGGTGTTTTTCACACCTTTGAGAAAATTATGCATTATTTATGATGGATGAAAAATAGGTCATTATTGGTCATTTTGGGGCAAAAAGCATGGACTATAGCCCATGGTTTTGATCAATTTTGGGTGTTTTTCACACATTTGAGAAAATTATGCATTATTTATGATGGACGTAAAATAGGTCATTTTTGGCCATTTTGGGGCAAAAAGCATGGACTATAGCCCATGGTTTTGATCAATTTTGGGTGTTTTTCACACCTTTGAGAAAATTATGCATTATTTATGATGGATGAAAAATAGGTCATTTTTGGCCATTTTGGGGCGAAAAGCATGGACTATAGCCCATGGTTTTGATCAATTTTGGGTGTTTTTCACACCTTTGAGAAAATTATGCATTATTTATGATGGATGAAAAATAGGTCATTTTTGGCCATTTTGGGGCAAAAACCATGGACTATAGCCCATGGTTTTGATCAATTATGGGTGTTTTTCACACCTTTGAGAAAATTATGCATTATTTATGATGGATGAAAAATAGGTCATTTTTGGCCATTTTGGGGCGAAAAGCATGGACTATAGCCCATGGTTTTGATCAATTTTGGGTGTTTTTCACACCTTTGAGAAAATTATGCATTATTTATGATGGATGAAAAATAGGTCATTTTTGGCCATTTTGGGGCGAAAAGCATGGACTATAGCCCATGGTTTTGATCAATTTTGGGTGTTTTTCACACCTTTGAGAAAATTATGCATTATTTATGATGGATGAAAAATAGGTCATTTTTGGCCATTTTGGGGCGAAAAGCATGGACTATAGCCCATGGTTTTGATCAATTTTGGGTGTTTTTCACACCTTTGAGAAAATTATGCATCATTTATGATGGATGAAAAATAGGTCATTTTTGGCCATTTTGGGGGAAAAAGCATGGACTATAGCCGATGGTTTTGATCAATTTTGGGTGTTTTTCACACCTTTGAGAAAATTATGCATTATTTATGATGGATGAAAAATAGGTCATTTTTGGCCATTTTGGGGGAAAAAGCATGGACTATAGCCCATGGTTTTGATCAATTATGGGTGTTTTTCACACCTTTGAGAAAATTATGCATTATTTATGATGGATGAAAAATAGGTCATTATTGGCCATTTTGGGGCAAAAAGCATGGACTATAGCCCATGGTTTTGATCAATTTTGGGTGTTTTTCACACATTTGAGAAAATTATGCATTATTTATGATGGACGTAAAATAGGTCATTTTTGGCCATTTTGGGGCAAAAAGCATGGACTATAGCCCATGGTTTTTATCAATTTTGGGTGTTTTTCACACATTTGAGAAAATTATGCATTATTTATGATGGATGAAAAATAGGTCATTTTTGGCCATTTTGGGGCAAAAAGCATGGACTATAGCCCATGGTTTTGATCGATTTTGTCCCATTTTCACACCTTTTTTCTATGTAGTAAATTTTTTATTTTTTTTTTTATTTTAATTTTTGGGTGTTTTTTTACCAAAGAGCATGGGCTTTAGCCCATGGTTTTGATCGATTTTGACCCATTTTCACACCTTTTTTAATTCAATGCATTTTTGATCTTTTTTTTCTTCTTAATTTTAGGGGTTTTTTTGACCAAAAAGCATGGGCTATAGCCCATGGTTTTGATCGATTTTAACCCATTTTCACACTTTTTTTAATTCAATGCATTTTCGATCTTTTTATTTTTTTTTTAATTTTAGGTGTTTTTTGAACAAAAAGCATGGCTATAGCCCATGGTTTTGATCGATTTTGACCCATTTTCACACCTTTCTTAATTCAATGCATTTTCGATCTTTTATTTTTTAATTTTTAATTATGGGTGTTTTTTGACCAAAAAGCATGGGCTATAGCCCATGGTTTTGATCGATTTTGACCCATTTTTACACCTTTTTTAATTAAATGCATTTTTGATCTTTTTTATTTATTTTAATTTTTGGGTTTTTTTTCACCAAAAAGCATGGGGTATAGCCCATGGTTTTGATCAATTTTGGGTGTTTTTCACACATTTGAGAAAATTATGCATTATTCATGATGGATGAAAAATAGGTCATTTTTGGCCATTTTGGGGCAAAAAGCATGGACTATAGCCCATGGTTTTGATCAATTATGGGTGTTTTTCACACCTTTGAGAAAATTATGCATTATTTATGATGGATGAAAAATAGGTCATTTTTGGCCATTTTGGGGCAAAAAGCATGGACTATAGCCCATGGTTTTGATCAATTATGGGTGTTTTTCACACCTTTGAGAAAATTATGCATCATTTATGATGGATGAAAAATAGGTCATTTTTGGCCATTTTGGGGGAAAAAGCATGGACTATAGCCGATGGTTTTGATCAATTTTGGGTGTTTTTCACACCTTTGAGAAAATTATGCATTATTTATGATGGATGAAAAATAGGTCATTTTTGGCCATTTTGGGGGAAAAAGCATGGACTATAGCCCATGGTTTTGATCAATTATGGGTGTTTTTCACACCTTTGAGAAAATTATGCATTATTTATGATGGATGAAAAATAGGTCATTATTGGCCATTTTGGGGCAAAAAGCATGGACTATAGCCCATGGTTTTGATCAATTTTGGGTGTTTTTCACACATTTGAGAAAATTATGCATTATTTATGATGGACGTAAAATAGGTCATTTTTGGCCATTTTGGGGCAAAAAGCATGGACTATAGCCCATGGTTTTTATCAATTTTGGGTGTTTTTCACACATTTGAGAAAATTATGCATTATTTATGATAGATGAAAAATAGGTCATTTTTGGCCATTTTGGGGCAAAAAGCATGGACTATAGCCCATGGTTTTGATCGATTTTGTCCCATTTTCACACCTTTTTTCTATGTAGTAAATTTTTTATTTTTTTTTTTATTTTAATTTTTGGGTGTTTTTTCACCAAAGAGCATGGGCTTTAGCCCATGGTTTTGATCGATTTTGACCCATTTTCACACCTTTTTTAATTCAATGCATTTTTGATCTTTTTTTTCTTCTTAATTTTAGGGGTTTTTTGACCAAAAAGCATGGGCTATAGCCCATGGTTTTGATCGATTTTAACCCATTTTCACACTTTTTTTAATTCAATGCATTTTCGATCTTTTTATTTTTTTTTTAATTTTAGGTGTTTTTTGAACAAAAAGCATGGCTATAGCCCATGGTTTTGATCGATTTTGACCCATTTTCACACCTTTCTTAATTCAATGCATTTTCGATCTTTTATTTTTTAATTTTTAATTATGGGTGTTTTTTGACCAAAAAGCATGGGCTATAGCCCATGGTTTTGATCGATTTTGACCCATTTTCACACCTTTTTTAATTAAATGCATTTTTGATCTTTTTTATTTATTTTAATTTTTGGGTTTTTTTTCACCAAAAAGCATGGGGTATAGCCCATGGTTTTGATCAATTTTGGGTGTTTTTCACACATTTGAGAAAATTATGCATTATTCATGATGGATGAAAAATAGGTCATTTTTGGCCATTTTGGGGCAAAAAGCATGGACTATAGCCCATGGTTTTGATCAATTATGGGTGTTTTTCACACCTTTGAGAAAATTATGCATTATTTATGATGGATGAAAAATAGGTCATTTTTGGCCATTTTGGGGCAAAAAGCATGGACTATAGCCCATGGTTTTGATCAATTATGGGTGTTTTTCACACCTTTGAGAAAATTATGCATTATTTATGATGGATGAAAAATAGGTCATTATTGGTCATTTTGGGGCAAAAAGCATGGACTATAGCCCATGGTTTTGATCAATTTTGGGTGTTTTTCACACATTTGAGAAAATTATGCATTATTTATGATGGACGTAAAATAGGTCATTTTTGGCCATTTTGGGGCAAAAAGCATGGACTATAGCCCATGGGTTTAATCAATTTTGACTCATTTTCACACCTTTTTTAATTCAATGGATTTTCGATCTTTTTTTTTCTTAATTTTTAATTATGGGTGTTTTTTGACCAAAAAGCATGGGCTATAGCCCATAGTTTTGATCGATTTTGACCCATTTTCAAACCTTTTTTAATTCAATGTATTTTTGAATTTTTTTATTTATTTTAATTTTTGGGTGTTTTTTGACCAAAAAGCATGGGCTATAGCCCATAGTTTTGATCGATTTTGACCCATTTTCACACCTTTTTTAATTCAATGCATTTTTGATTTTTTTTTTTTTTTTTTAATTTTAGGTGTTTTTTGACCAAAAAGCATGGGCTATAGGCCATGGTTTTGATCGATTTTGACCCATTTTCACACCTTTTTTAATTCAATGCATTTTTGATCTTTTTTTTTTTAATTTTAAATGTTGGTCTTTGTTGACCAAAAAGGATGGGGTATAGCCCATGGTCTTGATCGATTTTGACCCATTTTCACACCTTTTTTAATTCAATGCATTTTTTATCTTTTTTTTTTTTAGTGTTAAAAGTTGGTCTTTTTTGACCAAAAAGGATGGGGTATAGCCCATGGTTTTGATCGATTTTGACCCATTTTCACACCTTTTTTAATTTAATGCATTTTTGATCTTTTTTATTTATTTTAATTTTTGGGTGTTTTTTCACCAAAAAGCATGGGCTATAGCCCATGGTTTTGATCAATTTTGGGTGTTTTTCACAAATTTGAGAAAATTATGCATTATTTATGATGGATGAAAAATAGGTCATTTTTGGCCATTTTGGGGCGAAAAGCATGGACTATAGCCCATGGTTTTGATCAATTTTGGGTGTTTTTCACACCTTTGAGAAAATTATGCATTATTTATGATGGATGAAAAATAGGTCATTTTTGGCCATTTTGGGGCAAAAACCATGGACTATAGCCCATGGTTTTGATCAATTATGGGTGTTTTTCACACCTTTGAGAAAATTATGCATTATTTATGATGGATGAAAAATAGGTCATTTTTGGCCATTTTGGGGCGAAAAGCATGGACTATAGCCCATGGTTTTGATCAATTTTGGGTGTTTTTCACACCTTTGAGAAAATTATGCATTATTTATGATGGATGAAAAATAGGTCATTTTTGGCCATTTTGGGGCGAAAAGCATGGACTATAGCCCATGGTTTTGATCAATTTTGGGTGTTTTTCACACCTTTGAGAAAATTATGCATTATTTATGATGGATGAAAAATAGGTCATTTTTGGCCATTTTGGGGCGAAAAGCATGGACTATAGCCCATGGTTTTGATCAATTTTGGGTGTTTTTCACACCTTTGAGAAAATTATGCATCATTTATGATGGATGAAAAATAGGTCATTTTTGGCCATTTTGGGGGAAAAAGCATGGACTATAGCCGATGGTTTTGATCAATTTTGGGTGTTTTTCACACCTTTGAGAAAATTATGCATTATTTATGATGGATGAAAAATAGGTCATTTTTGGCCATTTTGGGGGAAAAAGCATGGACTATAGCCCATGGTTTTGATCAATTATGGGTGTTTTTCACACCTTTGAGAAAATTATGCATTATTTATGATGGATGAAAAATAGGTCATTATTGGCCATTTTGGGGCAAAAAGCATGGACTATAGCCCATGGTTTTGATCAATTTTGGGTGTTTTTCACACATTTGAGAAAATTATGCATTATTTATGATGGACGTAAAATAGGTCATTTTTGGCCATTTTGGGGCAAAAAGCATGGACTATAGCCCATGGTTTTTATCAATTTTGGGTGTTTTTCACACATTTGAGAAAATTATGCATTATTTATGATAGATGAAAAATAGGTCATTTTTGGCCATTTTGGGGCAAAAAGCATGGACTATAGCCCATGGTTTTGATCGATTTTGTCCCATTTTCACACCTTTTTTCTATGTAGTAAATTTTTTATTTTTTTTTTTATTTTAATTTTTGGGTGTTTTTTCACCAAAGAGCATGGGCTTTAGCCCATGGTTTTGATCGATTTTGACCCATTTTCACACCTTTTTTAATTCAATGCATTTTTGATCTTTTTTTTCTTCTTAATTTTAGGGGTTTTTTGACCAAAAAGCATGGGCTATAGCCCATGGTTTTGATCGATTTTAACCCATTTTCACACTTTTTTTAATTCAATGCATTTTCGATCTTTTTATTTTTTTTTTAATTTTAGGTGTTTTTTGAACAAAAAGCATGGCTATAGCCCATGGTTTTGATCGATTTTGACCCATTTTCACACCTTTCTTAATTCAATGCATTTTCGATCTTTTATTTTTTAATTTTTAATTATGGGTGTTTTTTGACCAAAAAGCATGGGCTATAGCCCATGGTTTTGATCGATTTTGACCCATTTTCACACCTTTTTTAATTAAATGCATTTTTGATCTTTTTTATTTATTTTAATTTTTGGGTTTTTTTTCACCAAAAAGCATGGGGTATAGCCCATGGTTTTGATCAATTTTGGGTGTTTTTCACACATTTGAGAAAATTATGCATTATTCATGATGGATGAAAAATAGGTCATTTTTGGCCATTTTGGGGCAAAAAGCATGGACTATAGCCCATGGTTTTGATCAATTATGGGTGTTTTTCACACCTTTGAGAAAATTATGCATTATTTATGATGGATGAAAAATAGGTCATTTTTGGCCATTTTGGGGCAAAAAGCATGGACTATAGCCCATGGTTTTGATCAATTATGGGTGTTTTTCACACCTTTGAGAAAATTATGCATTATTTATGATGGATGAAAAATAGGTCATTATTGGTCATTTTGGGGCAAAAAGCATGGACTATAGCCCATGGTTTTGATCAATTTTGGGTGTTTTTCACACATTTGAGAAAATTATGCATTATTTATGATGGACGTAAAATAGGTCATTTTTGGCCATTTTGGGGCAAAAAGCATGGACTATAGCCCATGGGTTTAATCAATTTTGACTCATTTTCACACCTTTTTTAATTCAATGGATTTTCGATCTTTTTTTTTCTTAATTTTTAATTATGGGTGTTTTTTGACCAAAAAGCATGGGCTATAGCCCATAGTTTTGATCGATTTTGACCCATTTTCAAACCTTTTTTAATTCAATGTATTTTTGAATTTTTTTATTTATTTTAATTTTTGGGTGTTTTTTGACCAAAAAGCATGGGCTATAGCCCATAGTTTTGATCGATTTTGACCCATTTTCACACCTTTTTTAATTCAATGCATTTTTGATTTTTTTTTTTTTTTTTAATTTTAGGTGTTTTTTGACCAAAAAGCATGGGCTATAGGCCATGGTTTTGATCGATTTTGACCCATTTTCACACCTTTTTTAATTCAATGCATTTTTGATCTTTTTTTTTTTAATTTTAAATGTTGGTCTTTGTTGACCAAAAAGGATGGGGTATAGCCCATGGTCTTGATCGATTTTGACCCATTTTCACACCTTTTTTAATTCAATGCATTTTTTATCTTTTTTTTTTTAGTGTTAAAAGTTGGTCTTTTTTGACCAAAAAGGATGGGGTATAGCCCATGGTTTTGATCGATTTTGACCCATTTTCACACCTTTTTTAATTTAATGCATTTTTGATCTTTTTTATTTATTTTAATTTTTGGGTGTTTTTTTCACCAAAAAGCATGGGCTATAGCCCATGGTTTTGATCAATTTTGGGTGTTTTTCACACCTTTGAGAAAATTATGCATTATTTATGATGGATGAAAAATAGGTCATTTTTGGCCATTTTGGGGCGAAAAGCATGGACTATAGCCCATGGTTTTGATCAATTTTGGGTGTTTTTCACACCTTTGAGAAAATTATGCATTATTTATGATGGATGAAAAATAGGTCATTTTTGGCCATTTTGGGGCGAAAAGCATGGACTATAGCCCATGGTTTTGATCAATTTTGGGTGTTTTTCACACCTTTGAGAAAATTATGCATTATTTATGATGGATGAAAAATAGGTCATTTTTGGCCATTTTGGGGCAAAAAGCATGGACTATAGCCCATGGTTTTGATCAATTTTGGGTGTTTTTCACACCTTTGAGAAAATTATGCATTATTTATGATGGATGAAAAATAGGTCATTTTTGGCCATTTTGGGGGAAAAAGCATGGACTATAGCCCATGGTTTTGATCAATTATGGGTGTTTTTCACACCTTTGAGAAAATTATGCATTATTTATGATGGATGAAAAATAGGTCATTATTGGCCATTTTGGGGCAAAAAGCATGGACTATAGCCCATGGTTTTGATCAATTTTGGGTGTTTTTCACACATTTGAGAAAATTATGCATTATTTATGATGGACGTAAAATAGGTCATTTTTGGCCATTTTGGGGCAAAAAGCATGGACTATAGCCCATGGTTTTTATCAATTTTGGGTGTTTTTCACACCTTTGAGAAAATTATGCATTATTTATGATGGATGAAAAATAGGTCATTTTTGGCCATTTTGGGGCGAAAAGCATGGACTATAGCCCATGGTTTTGATCAATTTTGGGTGTTTTTCACACCTTTGAGAAAATTATGCATTATTTATGATGGATGAAAAATAGGTCATTTTTGGCCATTTTGGGGCAAAAAGCATGGACTATAGCCCATGGTTTTGATCGATTTTGGGTGTTTTTCACACCTTTGAGAAAATTATGCATTATTTATGATGGATGAAAAATAGGTCATTTTTGGCCATTTTGGGGCAAAAAGCATGGACTATAGCCCATGGTTTTGATCAATTTTGACCCATTTTCACACCTTTTTTAATTCAATGCATTTTTGATCTTTTTTTTTTTTTTTTTAATTTTAGGTGTTTTTTGACCAAAAAGCATAGCCTATAGCCCATGGTTTTGATCGATTATGGGTGTTTTTCACACCTTTGAGAAAATTATGCATTATTTATGATGGATGAAAAATAGGTCATTTTTGGCCATTTTGGGGCAAAAAGCATGGACTATAGGCCATGGTTTTGATCGATTATGGGTGTTTTTCACACCTTTGAGAAAATTATGCATTATTTATGATGGATGAAAAATAGGTCATTATTGGCCATTTTGGGGGAAAAAGCATGGACTATAGCCCATGGTTTTGATCAATTTTGGGTGTTTTTCACACATTTGAGAAAATTATGCATTATTTATGATGGACGTAAAATAGGTCATTTTTGGCCATTTTGGGGCAAAAAGCATGGACTATAGCCCATGGTTTTTATCAATTTTGGGTGTTTTTCACACATTTGAGAAAATTATGCATTTTTTATGATGGATGAAAAATAGGTCATTTTTGGCCATTTTGGGGCGAAAAGCATGGACTATAGCCCATGGTTTTGATCAATTTTGGGTGTTTTTCACACCTTTGAGAAAATTATGCATTATTTATGATGGATGAAAAATAGGTCATTTTTGGCCATTTTGGGGCAAAAAGCATGGACTATAGCCCATGGTTTTGATCGATTTTGTCCCATTTTCACACCTTTTTTCTATCCAGTACATTTTTGATCTTTTTTTTTATTTTAATTTTTGGGTGTTTTTTCACCAAAAAGCATAGCCTATAGCCCATGGTTTTGATGAATTTTGGGTGTTTTTCACACCTTTGAGAAAATTATGCATCATTTATGATGGATGAAAAATAGGTCATTTTTGGCCATTTTGGGGCAAAAAGCATGGACTATAGCCCATGGTTTTGATCAATTTTGGGTGTTTTTCACACATTTGAGAAAATTATGCATTATTTATGATGGACGTAAAATAGGTCATTTTTGGCCATTTTGGGGCGAAAAGCATGGACTATAGCCCATGGTTTTTATCAATTTTGGGTGTTTTTCACACATTTGAGAAAATTATGCATTATTTATGATGGATGAAAAATAGGTCATTTTTGGCCATTTTGGGGCAAAAAGCATGGACTATAGCCCATGGTTTTGATCGATTTTGTCCCATTTTCACACCTTTTTTCTATCCAGTAAATTTTTTATTTTTTTTTTAATTTTAATTTTTGGGTGTTTTTTCACCAAAGAGCATGGGCTTTAGCCCATGGTTTTGATCGATTTTGACCCATTTTCACACCTTTTTTAATTCAATGCATTTTTGATCTTTTTTATTCATTTTAATTTTTGGGTGTTTTTTGACCAAAAAGCATGGGCTATAGCCCATAGTTTTGATCGATTTTGACCCATTTTCACACTTTTTTTAATTCAATGCATTTTCGATCTTTTTTTTTTTTTTTTTTTTTAATTTTAGGTGTTTTTTGAACAAAAAGCATGGGCTATAGCCCATGGTTTTGATCGATTTTGACCCATTTTCACACCTTTCTTAATTCAATGCATTTTCGATCTTTTTTTTTTTTAATTTTTAATTATGGGTGTTTTTTGACCAAAAAGCATGGGCTATAGCCCATGGTTTTGATCGATTTTGACCCATTTTCACACCTTTTTTAATTCAATGCATTTTTGATCTTTTTTATTTATTTTAATTTTTGGGTTTTTTTTCACCAAAAAGCATGGGCTATAGCCCATGGTTTTGATCAATTTTGGGTGTTTTTCACACGTTTGAGAAAATTATGCATTATTCATGATGGATGAAAAATAGGTCATTTTTGGCCATTTTGGGGCAAAAAGCATGGACTATAGCCCATGGGTTCAATTTTGACCCATTTTCACACTTTTTTTAATTCAATGCATTTTCGATCTTTTTTTTTCTTAATTTTTAATTATGGGTGTTTTTTGACCAAAAAGCATGGGCTATAGCCCATGGTTTTGATCGATTTTGACCCATTTTCAAATCTTTTTTAATTCAATGCATTTTTGAATTTTTTTATTTATTTTAATTTTTGGGTGTTTTTTGACCAAAAAGCATGGGCTATAGCCCATAGTTTTGATCGATTTTGACCCATTTTCACACCTTTTTTAATTCAATGCATTTTTGATCTTTTTTTTTTTTTAATTTTAGGTGTTTTTTGACCAAAAAGCATGGGCTATAGCCCATGGTTTTGATCGATTTTGGGTGTTTTTCACATCTTTGAAAAAATTATGCATTATTTATGATGGATGAAAAATAGGTCATTTTTGGCCATTTTGGGGCAAAAAGCATGGACTATAGCCCATGGTTTTGATCAATTTTGGGTGTTTTTCACACCTTTTTTCTATCCAGTACATTTTTGATCTTTTTTTTTTATTTTAATTTTAGGTGTTTTTTGACCAAAAAAGCATGGGCTATAGCCCATGGTTTTGATCGATTTTGACCCATTTTCACACCTTTTTTAATTCAATGCATTTTCGATTTTTTTTTTTTTTTTTTAATTTTAGGTGTTTTTTGACCAAAAAGCATGGGCTATAGCCCATGGTTTTGATCGATTTTGACCCATTTTCACACCTTTTTTAATTCAATGCATTTTCGATCTTTTTTTTTTAATTTTTAATTATGGGTGTTTTTTGACCAAAAAGCATGGGCTATAGCCCATGGTTTTGATCGATTTTGGGTGTTTTTCACACCTTTGAAAAAATTATGCATTATTTATGATGGATGAAAAATAGGTCATTTTTGGCCATTTTGGGGGAAAAAGGATGGACTATAGCCCATGGTTTTGATCGATTTTGTCCCATTTTCACACCTTTTTTCTATCCAATACATTTTTTATTTTATTCTTTTTATTTTAATTTTTGGGTGTTTTTTCACCAAAAAGCATGGGCTTTAGCCCATGGTTTTGATCGATTTTGACCCATTTTCACACCTTGTTTAATTTAATGCATTTTTCATTTTTTTTATTTATTTTAATTTTTGGGTGTTTTGTGACCAAAAAGCATGGGCTATAGCCCATAGTTTTGATCGATTTTGACCTATTTTCACACCTTTTTTAATTCAATGCATTTTCGATCTTTTTTTTTTTTTAATTTTAGGGTTTTTTTGACAAAAAAGCATGGGCTATAGCCCATGGTTTTGATCGATTTTGACCCATTTTCACACCTTTTTAATTCAAGGCATTTTTGATCTTTTTTTTTTTTTTAATTTTGGGTGTTTTTTGACCAAAAAGCATGGGCTATAGCCCATGGTTTTGATCGATTTTGACCCATTTTCACAGCTTTTTAATTCAATGCATTTTTGATCTTTTTTTTTTTAATTTTAGGTGTTTTTTGACCAAGAAGCATGGGCTATAGCCTATGGTTTTGATCGATTTTGACCCATTTTCACACCTTTTTTAATTCAATTCATTTTTGATCTTTTTTTTTTTTTTTAATTTTAGGTGTTTTTTGACCAAAAAGCATGGGCTATAGCCCATGGCTTTGATCGATTTTGACCCATTTTCACACCTTTTTGAATCCAATGCATTTTTGATCTTTTTTTTTTTTTTAATTTAAGGTGGTTTTTGACCAAAAAGCATGGGCTATAGCCCATGGTTTTGATCGATTTTGACCCATTTTCACACCTTTTTTAATTCAATGCATTTTTGATCTTTTTTTTTTTTTAATTTTAGGTGTTTTTTGACCAAAAAGCATCGGCTATAGCCCATGGTTTTGATCGATTTTGACCCATTTTCACACCTTTTTTAATTCAATGCATTTTTGATCTTTTTTTTTTTTTTAATTTAAGGTGTTTTTTTACCAAAAAGCATGGGCTATAGCCCATGGTTTTGATCGAGTTATACGCATTTTCACACCTTTTACAACTGAATCAATTTTGGGTATATATTTTAAATTATTATAATTTTGGATGACTTTGGACCGAAAAGCATGGGCTATTGTATATGGTTTGCTATAGCTTATGGCTTTGATTGATTTTCACCTATAGGTTGAATTGATTTTAATTTGTTTTTCTAATGCAATTTATTTGGTGTATATTTTTTAATTATTACCAATTTGGGTAAATATCGACCAAAAAGATGGGCTATAGCCCATGGTTTTGATCTGTTTTCACCCATTTTCACCCATTTTTCTAATGTATTCTATTTCGTGTATATTTTTTAATTATTACCATTTTTGGTAAATATCGACCAAAAACTTTGGGCTATAGTTCATGGTTTTGATCGATTTTGAACGATTTTCACACCTTTCTTACATCCTGCCACTTCATGTATATTTTTGAAATATAATCATTTTGGGTGGTTTTGGATCAAAAAGCATGGGATAGTTGTAATCGATTTTGACTCGTTTTTCACGCTTTTCGTAAAAATATGTAATCAAGAGAATACTTTCTTGGTATATTTTTTTTGCAATTTTTAAAAGTATGGTTTATGATCATGACCTATGGTTTTGATGGTGGATTTTTGAATATTTCCATGTTTTTTTTTTACAAAATACGCCTTACTTTCTGTAGCTGCAAAGTAGGGCAATTTTTACCATTTTGATTTTGATGTTATTCGTTCTATTCAATAAGGTTTTAAATTTCTTTCTCAAACTCATTAATAATTCATGAACTAATCAACCAATGTGAGCGCACCATTCGTACCACGTGTATGGGTTTGAAACCCCAATGAAACACGATTATAGGTTGGCCGGTGTTTGAAATATTTTAATCACTAGTGATGAAAATGTTTCTAAATCTACATAGTGGTGGGAAATCTCAAAATAATTATCCCCTTACTATCCCCTAGTTACCAACCTCCGTCTGAATTTCGGCCTGCGGCCTCGTGCTTTCAAATGTTTTCTCGTGTTTAGAAACCCTAATGAAACACTCGTACTCGTTTTTGAAATATTACGTAAATTTAATTTTTATAAATCCTGCAAATATTAAAGCAATAAAATATTTACGTTACTTATCTTGTTATTTCTTCTATATTCCTAGCTGTTGCCTGACACACGACAGGTGTTATGACGATATCATTGCGAGGGGAATATGTGGATATTTCAGCTGGCAAGTTTATGTTCGTTCATATCAATATTCTGGCTGTACTAAGTGCGGTAGGTTTACCATAGTACTTAAATATTCTCAGTAAATGGGTTTTTATGAGGCGTCGCCTCTTTGCTGTGGTTATGGGTTCGATCCCCGGTCTCGCCATCGTATCCGAGTGTATCCGAGTTTGTTGGTTCTCTCCTGTGCTTCGAGGGTTTTTTTCTTTGTTCTCCTGTGTTAATCCGTCCGCAAAATTCATCTTCTAATTTCCTATTTGATCACGGAACGAGGGCCACAGGTTTGTTAGCCACTGGCTATTTAGTGCTACCCTCGTAAAATAAGGCCGATATCCAGCGATGTATTTTTTTTTATGGTGGACTGAATGGACTAATTCGTAGCCTGAGTGAGTGGATGGATGGATGGATGGATGGATGGATGGATGGGTTGGATAGATGGATGGATGGATGGATGGACGGATGGATGAATGGATGAATGGATGAATGGATGGATGAATGGATGAATGGATGAATGGATGAATGGATGAATGGATGAATGGATGAATGGATGGATGGATGGATGAATGGATGAATGGATGAATGGATGAATGGATGAATGGATGAATGGATGAATGGATGAATGGATGAATGGATGAATGGATGAATGGATGAATGGATGAATGGATGAATGGATGAATGGATGAATGGATGAATGGATGAATGGATGAATGGATGAATGGATGAATGGATGAATGGATGAATGGATGAATGGATGAATGGATGGATGGATGGATGGATGGATGGATGGATGGATGGATGGATGGATGGATGGATGGATGGATGGATGGATGGATGGATGGATGGATGGATGGATGGATGAATGGATGAATGGATGAATGGATGAATGGATGAATGGATGAATGGATGAATGAATGAATGGATGAATGGATGAATGGATGAATGGATGAATGGATGGATGGATGGATGGATGAATGGATGGATGGATGAATGGATGAATGGATGAATGGATGGTCTCTCTTTCATGACAGTTTTTCTCTACCACAGATCCTCTATCAAGCTATCCTTCGGATGACCAATACGCTCTCTGCAGGACCAAGTTATGTGAATGTGACAGCAAAGCCGCTATTTGCTTCAACAACTCAAAATTCAATCCCCAAAATGTAAACTACAATCTTACATTGTGTGTGTAAAAAAAAAAAAAAATCAAAATTAGCAGTTGTGTAACTTCTATTTTTACCTCGTGTATGTTGTCATGTCTTTATCTTCGCAAACAAATAAAGCTGTAGACACCTTCTGTTTTGATATCAGTTATTACCTCACAGTCTGGCCTGATATCAGTATACTATCGACACTAGAGAAAATCGTTTGCGCATGCGTGCCTTTCCGCTTGCTTTCAAAGAATTTACAAGAGTTTTAGTGAGAAAATAAATGCTTGTTTTCTCCAAGTATACAAAAACTTTCGCTGGTATACTTTTGTGAGACCAAGATACTGTATTAATAAAGACAATATGAAAGAATTAGCCTTAACTTTCAAGAACTGACTTTATGTTTTGGCATTTTGTAAAGACTATTCTTCAGGCAAGTGTGAAAGTTAAATTTGCATATTTCTACAATAGCACAGAGACGCTTTTAACTAATTTGCATACGGACTTAGAGCATGCGCAGACGTTTTTCACGCTTGTCTATACTATCTAATTATGCTACTATGAAGCCTTTAATCTAAGTGAATGAATTCGATAAAAGAAGAACTGTGTCTTCCGTCTTCTATATATAGCAACATGGCGCAGCTTTCACTGTGGAAACGGGTTTTTTACCCCTGCCCCACCCTCCCCCATCCCTAAAAAATGCGCGCAATAAAATTTCTTGCTCTAAAATACTTTATGGCAGATTTTCTAGAACCTTCTTTAACCCTTAATGTCCATTAGCTTGAAGACCTTTTTATACTCAACAGAGGAAAAAACGTTTTTTTTCAGGCAGAACTTTTTCTTTTATTCCTTTCGTTTTTGTCTCTTTTATTTATGTTTGTTGGACTGAACCCGGCCAAAATTGAAATTATATTAAAAATCTAGCTTTTTAGCGTTATAATCGTTATGTAAAATTTATTGTATCAGTATAACAATAATGAAGCCGCCAAACAGTTTGAAAAGTCCCAAGGTGTAATTATGCAAGTACCAACAGGCACTTCCAGCCTGAGGACAAACACGTCTTGTGGATATATGCCAAAAATTTCCATCTGTTGTATGAAATTTATCTTGGGAGCTGCATTTTCTCCATAAATAATCGATTGAACCCTGCAATAACTTCCTTTACTTTAATTGGACGAGTATAGCTCGAAGAAAGGTTGTAATTAAATGTGCACTTTAAACAGAACTTGCTAGCTGCAGGAAGTTTTGAAAATCAATCTTGCAAAAGGTAATTCATTAAAAAAAGTTGTCATAGATTTTTTCCTTCCTGACTTGGCTTTCTTCTTTTTTTTCCTATTTTTTTCTTTTCTTTTTTTTTTCCTTCCTTCCTTTTTTTGTCTCTTCCTTTTTTTCTTTGTTTCTTTCCTATATTCTAAATTCTTTCTTTCTTCCTTTTCTCTTTCTTCCTTTTCTCTTTCTTCCTTTTCTCTTTCTTCCTTTTCTCTTTCTTTCTTTCTTTCTCTCTTCCTTTGTTCCTTCTTTTTCTTTCTTTCTTTCCTTCTTTCTGTCTTTCTTTCTTCCTTTGCAATTGTTCCTTCTTTCAATCTTCCTTTCGTTCCTTTTCTCTTTCTTTCCTTCCCTCGTTCTTTCTTTCTGTCTTTTTGTTTTTCTTTTTTACGTTTCCTATTACATGTACTTTCCCTCTTTCGTTTCTTCCGTTCTTTTTTCCTTTGTTTTGATAAGATTATAATTAGTTAGAAGACGTTTCATCAAAAAAATTTCATTATTAGCTCTTAATTTCAATCTCCTTTTCCTCTCTCTCTCTCTCTTTTTGAGTCAAAAATATGAATAAAGTCTTCAATCGTTTTAAAACCCTGTACTTTATTCACGTCCAATCGTCGTAATTGAAATGTTTCATGCCGCGACAGATACTTTAGCCTACAGAGAGAGTTAAGAAAGGGGCACTTAAAAATCGCTTCTTGTGTTACGTATATGTAGGTAATTGTGTTTTTGAGCAACACAATAGATTAATTGAAGAACTTTGCATAAGAAAGGGATATCCAACAGCACCTTTTCCTTTCTTCCTTCCTTTCTTTCTTCCTTTTTTCTTTCCTTGCTTTCTTTTCTCATTTTCTGTTCCTTTTGTGTTTCTCTTATATGTTCATATTCGCATTTTCATTTTACAACGTTATCTAAATTAAATCAAATTAATTTCAAACTCATACTAGGCCGTTAAGGCCAAGCTCACGCCTACTGAGTTGGAAAAACAACAACTTCAAATGTTACATATTCGTACCTAGAAAATCTAAAGATCGAGATTTTGTAACTTTTGTTCTACTCTCAGTCGGTAAAGTAATTTGTTCTAAGCGCAGCCCAACAACAAAGACATCTGCAGTTTCTCTAATGACAGTACCTTTTTCTTTCTTACAGAATAATGTCCTCAAAATGCGTCGAAAAGAAAGCCTAAAATGTTCATTAAAAATCGTATATATAACAGGGTTTAGTGAGCTGTTTGAGTAGGACAAGAATATTGCTACAAATACGAACCTACTATTGCATATAACTTCGTTGAAGTAATAGGAACAAAATATCCATCCAATCCAATATGGAAGAAAACATATATAGAATACTGTGACTATAATTGCCACCATTTTCACAATACGAATGTTGAGTTTCTCTGTTCGCCTACTTCGAAAGGAAAGTCTTACACCAGGTGTCTTTTTACGCCAGAGTTTTATAGCAATAGCGGAATAAAGGACCACGATCAGCAGAAATGTCCCAAAGAGAATGATTAGGAAAAATATATACCAGATTTTCCAGTTAGTAAAAAACTGTCGAACTTTGCAATACATTTTGCCATTATCTTCTACGATATTCCCATGGATAAGAATAGGTACACAATACCCTAGAGATATCAGCCATATTGATACAATTATTCGCAGAGATAAGCATTTAGTGATGACTTTTCGACGAGGAAAGAAGACCACAAGAAACCTGTCGACTGCAATGCTCGCTAGATGCAGGACTGATACATTCATGGAAAGTTTTTCAACAAAGTTAACAGCTTTGCAGACAACTATTCCTAAAGTTCCGGGTAAAAGCCAAGCATCATTTGCTAAAGTTCTCGTTATTCTTTCAGGTATACTTCCAACTGTTATAAGCAGGTCTGCAGCAGCCATTGAAACGATAAAATTGTTACTGACTGTTCGTAGTTTACCGTTGGAATTGAGTTTATATGCGAGAATTACCAAGCAGTTTCCAACGATGGACGCCAGTAGCAAACAGCAATAACCACCTGTTTTCAAACCAGTTATGAGAGCAGAATCTTCTTCGGTATCACTTGTAGAAGACGAAATATTTGTCACGTTTTTTGCCTTTGTATATTCAAACCCCATGACTTACTCTCTGGAAACTAAAAATTGTGATATTGTTAATAAAAATCACCTTGGATATCTTCAAATTTTGAACTCTTTGCAGTCTCTAAACTCTGGGGAGGTTAACTCACTGAACAACAACTTCCTCAATTCTCAACTCTCTACGATAATCAGGGGAAAAAATTCGATTTCATTAGTACCTTCCGAAAAAGGAACGCCGACTTTTTCGTACCATGCATTCAATTACAACATTCGCTTATCATGATAGCAAGAAAAAGCAATAAAATCGTCCGAAAATTAAATAGACGACGAGGCGAAAATAATAATATAATGAAAATGTTGGACTATTTTGACAGCTGTTTTGGTGGGCAGAATACATTAGATGAGTTGAGCTGTGTTCAATAAAGTACTCAACCTTTTCTAACAGGATACCTTCAACTTCTACTTCCGCTGTCTCGGACTAACTTGTCTCAAAGCTTCAGGAATCAACTGTTTCAAGTTTATCTTTCGTATCGTATTCGCAAAAGACATAATGTTCAGCTTGAATAAATAGTCCATTATTATTAATTAAAACTTCGAGATTCTGCAATATTTACCTTAATTCAATTTTCTTGTCGCATTTCGGTTTCTTTAACAATTATTTCTTGTTTTTATTAGATAAATTTTTTTAAAGGAAATTCGAAATTTTTAATTTCCTTCGCTGGCAAAATCACTACGAGCCAATGGCAGCGATTGCTAAAATTTTACTTTTAAGAGCTACTTGATTTTAACAAAAATATAATATTTTCCTTTAACTTATGAGGAAATTAAAGGAGTGACTGTCTGAATCGTGAATAAACGATCACTTTCCTGCATTCATTTTTTTTTCTTTTTTTCTTTCTTTCTAAAACAAGATGAAAAAAAACAAAAACTTATGAATTGAAATAAGAGGAAAATAACGCTCGTTATAACAAGTAAAGTTTTGGCGATAATACTTTGGAAGAAATCGGCAAAATTGATAAACTTTGAACTTGAAATTGAGGATTAATTGAGACGAAAAACTTAAACATACATTTCAATAACAGTAAAGTCTTATTCTTACCAAATGAAGTGGACTTTTTTAACCAAAGTCAGACTTTACAAGTTATCGTTTGCAGTAGCTATTTGTTCACGAAAAGCACATCCTTGTCCCGGATCGAGAAAAGACATACCGCTGGCGTCACTGATTGCAGACGCATGTGTAAGATTTACGTCATATATCGCACATTATTATCCAAATATTTGCAGTTAAAAGATAAATTTTAAGACAAAATTAGAATGTCGCTTACAGCTGAGCATTGTATATTGAAGTCTAGACCCTGTTCTGTATAAAAGTCATTATATATATTTTCAATGATAAAAGGAGTATTTCTAAACTTATCACCAGCTGACTTATGGCTAGTTACGAGTATGTATATATTTCAATATATATAGTAGCTTTTTAAGGCTTTATTAATCTTATCTAATAATTAATGAAATGTAGCATTATTATATAAATTATCATTAATTAATTATTTATCTATTTTTTATTATTATTATTGCTTATTTTATCATGATTATCGTAAAGCGTATTTTATAATAATCCATGAAATTTACGCTATAAATTATTTAATTATCATTATTATATTAAATTATTATTATTATTATTATTATATTAAATTATTATTATTAACTGAAATAGTCACGCAGAAATGACGCCACTGCAAAACTGAAGCCTGCGAAAATTGACCTACAAAAACTTATATCTGAGATAAATCTAGATTTTCATGAGAGGTTATTGATATTTTGTAATATCATTATGATATTCATTATTTAGTAAGAAAAGAAAATAAAGAATTAACCGTTTCCGGAGTCTTTTGGCTACTAAGGATGACACCTTAGTTTTGCAAATTTTTTCGATTGTGATTGGCTAATATTTTTTTCTTAGATCAGATGACACGACAGTATAGAGGATTTGCATGAGCTCTTGCCCACGGCCATGTTAGGTAACAAAACAATAGAAGCCTTTTACCCTTCATGGGGGATAGAATTTTTTCTTATGTAAAACGATTGTGTTGTTGTTCCTGCCCTTCAAGATGGCTGCTATCACGTGATGATACAAAACCTCTGTACATGACTTTACCAGTATCCAGAGTACCATTCTGTGTTAGCCTAGCACCTAATCACCAAATAGACCTCTTGCACGTGACCTCAGAGCAGCTCAATTTGGGGGGCAAAACAAAAGAATTTTAATCTCCTGAGAATTGGAACCTATTGTTTTGTCATCCAAATTGAGCTGCATTCCGACGTGCTGCAAGGGCTCTATTGCCCTATACACGCATCAAGCATTCCGCGCTACTGCTCTAAGCGCATGCTCAGGGGATTAAAAAGTGGGATAAAATTTGTTAAATATGCTATATTTTAGTTGTATCTTTCTTATCAAGTACAATTTTCACTAAATATTCGAGATCGCGTACCGTTAAGGGAATTCTGAATCAAATATACCGAAAAATTGCATACTTTACAAAATATTATCCCACTTTTTAATCCCCTGAGCATGCGCATTAAGCAGCAGCGCGGAACTCTTGATGCGTCTATAACATTATGACGCCACATCAAAACAAGCTATTGTTTTAACACTAAGGGTCATGGTCGCGAAAATAGCAGCAACATAAATGAAATCACAATAAATCAAATTCGGTTAATAGGATGGTGAAAAGTGAGAGCAGCCAAATATTACACTAAATATCCCGAAGGAAAGAAGATTTAGCCTGAATGCGCGCGCTTTATAGAGAAATGGCATTGACGACGGAGAAAATATTGTTTATTGAGGAAAAGAATCCATATTTAGTTGACCATCAAGTAAATAAAATAACTTTTTCTGTTTCTCAGAAACGTTTTAGGTTGATTACGACATGACGTGACATGACGGGTATTTTAATGAGTATTTTAATATATATTTGTATAATATGGTAAAATAATGAATATATGCTTTGATAACTTACATACTAAAATGGCTATACTTTATCAATTAGAGTTAATAATAAGACAATATATTGATATGTTAGAATGTGTCTTTTCTTGAAACAATTTTCGATATATAGTGAATAATGAATAATAAGTCTCATATCATACTGCTTGATGGATACATATCTCGGGCAAAATTTATGCTGCAATTTATACAACACCATTCCAAAAAAGGTTGGTGAAGGTTTTGTTGCTTGTTGCTTGCACCATGCAGTATGCAACAAGCTCGATTTTTTATGATTAGTCTTTCTTTCTTTCTTTCTTTCTTTCTTTCTTTCTTTCTTTCTTTCTTTCTTTCTTTCTTTCTTTCTTTCTTTCTTTCTTTCTTTCTTTCTTTCTTTCTTTCTTTCTTTCTTTCTTTCTTTCTTTCTTTCTTTCTTTCTTTCTTTCTTTCTTTCTTTCTTTTTCTATGTTCTTTTTTGGAATTCCAAAGACTTCCATTCTATATTCAGCAGTATTTCGCCGATTCTTCTCATCAAGCACTGCAGCCTAGGTATTTGCAGTGTTGTGAGATAAATAAAGACATACGCGCTGCTTTCTCGATCGCAACTCGTATTTTCCTAGTAAAGCAAACTATGATTAAACTGTTTATTTACATGATCTGAACGAACATCTAACAGTTACTTTCTTACATAACCAGTTGTATTCTTCCATATCAAACACTTAACATGGATGGTTGGTATATGGTTACTGACTGTAATGTTATTCCCGCTAAAACGTTAGTCATGTGTGGGCGCGTTGTGTTGACTTTGTTTCTGTTTCGTATTCTCCTACACGAGTTGGGGAAAAGAGCCTTGAAGCCTTCGCGAAAGTTCTCGCTAAAATAAACATATATTATAGGGTTTAGGGCCGCGTTGACGTAAGAAAGAAATACCGAGACAGATGAATAAGTATCGTTACAGATAAGGGGAGTAAAATGATACGAACAAAAGATCCATCCGAGCCAATATGGCAGAAAACATATGTAAAACGCCACGACTATGACAGTGACCATTTTGAGTACTTTCCTGTTTACGATTCCTCGGGCTGTGGGTTGAACTTTTGAAGCACGTCGTTGGTTTCCTGGTCTCTTCTTACACCAGAGTTTAGCACAAATGGCAAAGTAGAGAATAAAAACAATGAATAAAGAACCGAGAAGTATTATAAGGAATGGCAGAAACCAGAGAGTCCATTTAGGAAAGAAAATTCGAGTCTTACAATAGGTCTTGTTGTCTTTTTGAAGCAAGTTACCATAGACCAAAATTGGAATGCAGTAAACGGACGAAAGGATCCAGGTCAGAGCTATGATCATGTAGCTTCTTTTAGCAGTGATAATCACTCGGTGAGGGAAAAAGGCATTCAAGAATCGATCGACAGCAATCGCAGTAACACTTGAAATCGAAACTAATATCGTCATTTTCTCGATAAAGTTCACCATCTTACAAACTGCTATTCCAATACCTCCACTAAGCATCCATTTGTCCGCAGTAAATGCTCTTGTGATGCGTTCTGGTAAGTTCCCAATCGTCATGAATAAGTCTGCAAAGGCTAAGCTGAGAATAAAATAATAACTCACTGACCGTAATCGTCCTCCAAAGTTTTTCCAGACAACAATGACCACAATGATGTTCCCAACCAAAGCGGTTAAAAACACCGATATATATGCCCCTGCTTCAACGTAGTTTTCTTCTACTTCTAAACTCTTGTCAGAGCCCATTGTGGAATTTTCCGTAGCATTCACGAACGTTTGGTTCAGTGCTTGAACTCCATGCTCGGCCATCTTCAGTTGCTCCTGGAACACTTCAAACTCAAAACTGGAAGATTTGTAATTTGACCAACGATTCAACTCAAAAACAACTATACAGGAAGCAAATTAGTACTCATCGCCGCGGGAGCATGCTGAGTCTTTTTTCTCTTTATAGTTCGGGTGGACTCTTCATAATTGATGAACTAAGTTATGTGGGCAAATGAATTCATTTGTATTGATATTCAATGTAAATTATTCAATAATATATTACACCAATCAAGGATTTTGCTCGATTACTCCAATCGAACATGACAGATATTAACTATAATGCTATTAAATTGGCGTAATGTTTTTAAAGTAACCAAGCATATGTCTAAATGTTAATATGATATGATGCAGTAGTTTCATGTTGATATTTGACTACTTAATGGTCGGCTTGTCTATGACCATGAGCACACCAAGGAGGATGTTTTGAAGCATCTGCGCGGCTCGTACTTAAAGTCAAGAGAAAGTAGGTTGAAATTGGTATGAGAGTTGAGGCTGAAATTGAAATATTTATGTAAAATGAAGACAGAAATGAAATAAAAAGTTTGGGATTTGTTCTAAATGCATATAAATTTGACGTAGGAAAAAAACAGTAAAAATGTAAATATGAACAAAGAAGGCTTTGAACTACTTTCAATTTCCATTGAAAGTGTCGTCTTAGAAAACGACAGGGATATGAAATATATAGAAAGTTTGAAATTGGTTCTAAACACATAACATTGACATGAGAAGAAACAGAAGGAAAAAGCTTTCAATAACATGTAAATAAAAACGAAAAACAAGACTTTGATCCACTTCATATTTTCATTAAAAGTGCAGTCTTAATGATCAGAGAGCTACCAGTCCTATCTCTATCACAAACCAAGTCATTGTTCAATATCTGACAACATGAGCTGCAGTACAAAAGAAAAAATATATAAATATAGAGGTATTAACATCTCCAGAAAAAAAGTATAAAATGTCAAAATGAAAATGAGACGTCTTTCAATTGGCTCTATCACAAACCAAGTCAATATTCAATATCCGATAGCACGAACTGCAGTGATAACATATATGGCTATTAAATCCCAAATAAAGTAGAAAATGTCAAGAATAAGACGTTTTACACGCGCTTAGACTGGCTAATCAACCCATTTAAGTGCTATAAGGGCAGCTCGAGTATTGAACTCATTCCACCTGTTTCCGTGAGGTTGCTAAGCGACAAACAACACTTTGATGGCTTTATTAAATCTCCCTCTTTCAATAAAAAAAAAGATAAGATTTTTACCTTGATTAAGTTACTATATATTTTAAAATCTATGCAAAATAATATACCATATCTTACATTTAATCGAGAATACTCTTATTCTTAATGAAACTTTTAATTGGGATATTCCAATGTCCTGTCCATTATCTATCTCCACAATATTTCATTCACCTCACAACAGTTTCAGTTCTTGATTATTCTATATAGCATTAAAGTTGAAAGAATTTAATGCAGTATTCCTGATATTGTAGCTAGTATTTTCGCGAATGTGTGCACTTTATCTACGCGTGTGTCATGCTCAAATTTCCGGACACGCGAATGGGACTTTTCTAGAACATACGTTATATTTTCAACAGCTCATGCAAGTTAAATCCAGTCATTTTAGAAATTTTGTAATAATTCCTAGATTTCGATTCTTCTACCATAGAAAGAGTCTAGAATCCATACTACTTTTTCTCCGAGGGAATAGATGTTCTAGAAATTCGCGGAATTTCCACTGTTTTTCCCCTATTTTTTTTTCTTTTGTGACAATTTTCCGAAGTGTTGGGGAAAATTAAAGACGAGTGTTTGCGGTCTCTTGCAATATTCTTTTCCATCAAAACTTCGCACTTCAAGCAAACATCAAATCAACACTTGATAATTACTATATTGATACTGGACTTACTGGCCGTAACAAGTCTTGTTATTAAATTGTCTTGTTTCTACTGAACAAGTCTTGTTATTAAACTGTCTTGTTTCTACTGAACAAGTCTTGTTATTGAACTGTCTTGTTTCTACTGAACAAGTCTTGTTATTAAATTGTCTTGTTCCTACTGAACAAGTCTTGTTATTGAACTGTCTTGTTTCTACTAAACAAGTCTTGTTATTGAACTGTCTAGCTTGTTTCTACTGACCTATATACGAATAACAGACACCTAAACGATAGCTTCAAAACAAAACTTCCAATTGATTCGAGACGATCTCAATAATTGTGCATTTTTGACCGGTTTTGGTAAGTGCACGGAAAGGTCTGTTTTCAAGCACCTACACGGTATACGACTTACCGTGGTATTGAAAAGCATTGTACGGTACGACTATTGTGCGCCGAAAAGCGCGCTAGGATACCGTTTTAGATATACGTATAGCTAAAACCTATTAAGTTTGGCTGTTGTAACACAGCGTGAGACAATCAAAACGGCGGAGTCTGAGGTCCATGCTAAGTGAAAGCCCAAGGATCGAATTGGAATCTAGAAGTTGATTTTTGTGGACTGACCAAAACCGGAGAAAAACCCTCGAAGCACAGGAGAGAACCAACAAGCAACTCTACTCACATACGACACCGAGCCCAGCAGGACTCGAACCCGGGTCGCATTGGCGAGAGGGGAGCGCTCCCGTGCTTCCCATACAAGCTCAGTCTTGTATTAATACAGCATACGGCTTAACTTTGTATGATATGATATATATAGAATTTTATGTTTCAGTTTTCGTTTTAAGAATCAATAATAGACAGAATTTTAAATGATTGAAATCTTCCTGCAATAGTCAATTGAAAGCTTGATAAAAGAACACGAGAATAGCAAAGAATTAGTTTGTTTTACATAGGAAATAGAGAAAAAGGAAAGAAACAGATATAGTGATATAAGATTTGCTCTGCGAGGGTCCCTTCGTTCCCCCTCTCCCTTCCTCCCTCTCTTTCTTTCTTTCTCTCTTTCTTTCTTTCTTTCTCTCTTTCTTTCTCTCTCTCTGGTCTTTCCAACTGCCGGTAAACAAGTGCTGGAAATTGCTACCTAGAACTAATTAATGACGCTTTTCAGTTTACATTCCAGCTTCCTCTTCGAGTCGTTTCGCCAGCTCCCGGCAAAATTCAAGCCAATCTAGAAAACTCAAGAGCTTCAATCTGGCACTCAAGAGTGGGTGATTTGACATTGTATTGATTGGTTGACGTGGGAGGAACACTAGCTTATTTTATACCTCCTAAGGTCCTATAATCCCTTATTGTGCTCGATTCTTATCTTTCTCTGGTGAATTTTCAGTTCTTTTATAGCAGGAAGAATATTTTTACTGCCATTATTTTAACAGCTAGGTTTAACTCAATATTTGGCTTTTTGTGTTCGCGCACACAATATCTGGTACTTTTATTACTATGACTTCCAGTACGGGGCTCTTCCGTGATGTTCGCTCCACTCGCACTTTCATTACGTTTTATACTGACTTAATGAACGTACAACAGATGCAGCACTCAAAACATGCACATATGAATTTGTACCATCTTCGATACACTAAGCATTTGTCCTCTAATAATGATCCCCTTCTCACCCCTTGTTGTGCCCGTCTCTTTCATTTTCAGTGCTTTTATAACAGCAGTATTATTTTCGTTTCTGTTTTTAAATTTTCAATCAAACCAGCTGTACGAAAAACTAGGCGCGGAAAGGATCGTTGTTGTGATTCAAGCGGCCTTCGCCAAAGTCTTAAAAGTCATATATCTCGCGAAATTCGAGAAGATGGATGGCAAAGATTGCTTTAATTTTTCATACATCATCTACACTTCAACTTTTTTCCTTTAATTCTTGGAAACGCGTCTTGTATTGGGAAGAGACTTGGAGCTAGGGCCGCTTGGCTAATTAAGTATCGAAGAGCGCCGTGATTGGTCGGTTCGTGCGTGCACCGGACACTTGGAAGACTTAACTCAATACTGAATGTCCTAATTGTGTGCGTACAAACAATACCTGCCTTCCAAATAAACATGATTCAAGTAAATGGTAATATTTCGATGAATAGAGTTCCGTTGGCTATAGTTCTTACTGAGACTTTCGTTCGCCACCGGCAATTCATTCTTTCCTTTGGCCTTTTCACAATTAACATAAAAGTCTAGATCTGGTCAAAATAAAATGAACCACACCGGAAAATTGAGGAAAATCGTCAAATGAAAATGGTTTTATAGTTCCAGTGGTTTTATTAAATTTATCACAGTAACTAAGCTCAGCTTCTGCTTTAAAGTTAAATATATGGCAAAAACTTATACAGAATTAATAATTGATTAAGGTTAAATAAAATGTGAATTTTTATAAGAGAGGAAAGCCAGAAAACAACCTTGAAGAACAGTACTGAGAGTACTAATTAACCACTATCTTTACCTATATGCGATTTCGAGTTTGTTTGAAAATCGATTCCGGAAGGGCGCACTGGTGAAAGGCAAGAGAAGAGCGCAAATCTCCAGGAGGGGGGGGGGGGGGGAAGGGTACTTCGGGTCGTTTCACACGGGGATGCTCCGCCCGGACTCTCGACCCCTAATAATAATAATAATAATAATAATTTTATTTCAAAGCATCTAACTAGGTCTCGATGCTTTAACAATATAATACTAAAAATGATGTAGACAAATAATAAAAAATAAAACGATGAAAAGATATATAATATAAATATTAACGCGTATACACCGAATGGGAATACGGCGACCAATCTGTGCAACCGCCACTAATCCTTTGATATACCAAATTTCAGCAAAAAGTTACCCCTTTTACATACATTTTTGCCTGAAAAGGTACCCCTTTCATATACTTTTGAAGAAAAACTACCCCTTTTTATACCAAAATTCATAAATTCCCACCCCTTTTCTTTACCTGCGGCCTGAAAAACGTACCGCTTTCGGGCGGAACATCCCCGTATAGTCAATTATAGGGAGTACTCCCCCCCCCCCCCCCCCCCCCGGGCAAATCTCACTGGTTATCAAGAGATAGAGACTTAGTTTAAAGCCGTCAAAAACACCTGTAGTAGTATTCGTAGTGTTGTTTCAGCTGGCCTTTATAATCTCAGCAGAAAATGATGTCCCAGGATCGCTTTCGGTCTTAGCTTCTATGTTGATTTGTCATTTGCATCAAGGCGATGATTGGTGGGATTAGTGTGTTTGTATAACTCGATTTTTGCCGACAAACTTCGAACTTTTTGAATGTCGAATGATGGTTAATCTCCTCGATTTGATGGTAGATGGTGGATGGATTAATGAATGAATTAATGGAGGGTTGGAAGGATGGATGGATGCATGGATGGATGCATGGATGCATGGATGGATGGATGGATGGATGGATGGATATTCTCTTCCTTCCTTCCTTCCTTCTTTCCTTCCTTTCATCTACACCTCTTTTCTATTTTTCATCTTCCAACATTACTCCATGAAATCATTAATCAATCAATACTTACTCTATAACTTTACAAAGTTGTCACTCAGCTTTTGCTCAAATCCTTTCAAATAAATTGTCAAACACATTACGTTAGTTCCGCATGTCAATCAAAACAATCAAGAAAAAAAAACAATGAAAGGCTGAACAAACATATATAAAGCTTACGCTGAGTTAATCAGAAAATCTATTTAACCTATTTCTGTTGCGATTCGCCAATAAGCGGCATGATTTGAATAAAAAATGAAATGAAAAAAACATAAATCGTCCTAGTTTTCCGAGGGTAGGATTTTATATTTATAGCCAGTGGCTAACAAACCTGTAGCCCTTGTTTGTTGGGAATATTGAAAATATCTAGTTTACGTAGCACTTAACAGCCAGTGGCTTACAGACCCGTGGCTTACAGACCCGTGGCTCTCGGTTGTTGGTCAAAGTTAAAAAATTAAGTCCATTGTTCACTCCACAAGGGGTGCCTTAAAAGCTCTATTCCAAAGTTTCGTTCCATTAAGCTATTTTGACTTCTGGTTTTTCTGGTTCAACATCAGTCCTGAAATTGATTCCCACTAGCCTCAAAAGATCTGTTTGTCATCTTTAAACACCTGCCTCCTTTGGGCTAACCATCCACAATTTCTATTCTTCGCCACAACAACAGAGCCATCAATCTAACGTTTGGGAACTGTATTTTTGATCGCACAGCATTACAATCTGCAGTGATCAGCGAGTTGAGAGCAACTGGTAAGTTATCATATCACTTTCAATCCCTTTAAAAAAAACTTATTGTATATTCTACAAACGAGTGATAATCTTTCGATATTGTTTTTAGCTTCTACAACATTTTAAGAACCGAAAGACTGCTTATAATTACCAAACTGTGAAATTAGAAAATGCCGGAATACTTTATAAGAAGTTCTTCCTTGCTAGACGGAGAAGACAGTTGTATTGTTATCAATAGTCGAACTGCTTATCAATAGTGCAAACTAAATATATATGTAAACTGTGTAGTCTCTTGATAAAAAAACTTGTTTTACATATGTAGTGCATGTGGCAAGGTGGGAATTAATCTAACGGTTGATTCTCAAAGAAAAAAGTCTGAAAATCATCGTCCTATGATTTGAATTTTTTTCGTACAGAACAGAATAACAGAGAGGTTAAGCAGAGTCAAGAATTGGAAGGGAACTGGTTAAATTGTACATGAAATATAAGTGTGAGAGAGAGAGAGAGAGAGAGAGAGAGAGAGAGAGAGAGAGAGAGAAGGAAGGAAGGGAATTGGTTAAATTGTACATGAAATATAAGTGTGTGTGAGAGAGAGAGAATGAATGAACTTTATTATACTCAGAATTTCATCAATTATAAAACAATTTTTTTTTCATGGAAGCTGAGTTATACAGAGCTATAAAATTACAAATAAAATTATATGAAAATATTTAAGGAAATATATACATATATATCTAGAAAATAGAGATATTTAACAAATTTCAATTTATGAAATATTAACAATCAAGACTCTTGGTTGAGAAGGGCTTTTTTGAAGCTTGCTAATGTTTTATTATTTTTAACTTCAAAAGGAAGATCATTAAGAAAGAGAGAGAGAGAGAGAAAGAGAGAGAGAGAGAGAGAGAGAGAGAGAGAGAGAGAGAGAGAGAGAGAGAGAGAGAGAGAGAGAGAGAGAGAGAGAGAGAGAGAGCGCGCGCGCGCATATTCACCGCATATAAAATACAACCGTTGACGTTTCAACTAACTAAGCTTATACAGAACGTTTGAAAAAAGAAATCTTCCATGTTTTACAAGGGTAGAACTTCATAGCCATTGCTAACAAAACTAAAGCCCTCGTTTCATTATCGAATTGAAATATAAAAGTTGATTCAGTTTTGTAGAGGGAGATTCATTAGTGTGACATATGGAGTGCTTGAAAACTTGTAACTCACTAGTTAACCACCTCAGCTCCTACAGATCATAGGCCTCACTAATGAGATTTCAAGCGCTCCTTTTTCAAATGTCTCCACTCTTCAGAGCGTTTTCAACTTGTATGCCGCGTTTTAACGATAAAAACGCTCAGGGTTATCGATCATTTTAATGTATATAGAGATTATCACATGTTAAGAGCTTCATATCGTTTTTATTCACGAGTTTCCCGTATCATATCGTATCAATTCAATGATATGGTTTTCATTCACGGCTTTATTTCACGGATATCAACTCTAATTGTTTAATAAAGACAATTATGAGAGAGCGAAAACTCATCGCTTGTCCATAAAAGTGGATGAGATCGTCATCCCTTTTAAGCTGATGTTCTATCGATTATCACGAAAATAACTCCAAGCTTTTTATCCCTAAAACTTTTTTGTCTGAGCTACCTTATTAGACTCAGATACACGGTGCAACATTCCCTGCAACATTCCTTGCAACATAATGATTACAGTACTATTTCAGCAGCCAATTCAGAGAAAATCTCGATTTTTCCGCTTAATTTACGAGGATAATACAAATTACATAAAAATAATAAAACAGACGTTCAAATTTTCATATTTTAGTGTGATGTTGCACGCAATGTTGCACCGTGTGTCGGGGCCTTTATCCCTAAAAGTAGGTGGATTCAGTATTATCCCTAAAACTACTTATTTTCGATTGTGACTAAGGCTAACCATTAGCATATTTTCTTTATACCCTAATACTATATATTTGGTAAAAGTATCCTATTCCGGTCTACTTGTTAGACATTATACCTACTTTTAAAAGAAATATTGTTCTAGTTCCTTTTTGTTGAGCAGAGTTATTTGAATCAAATTCTACTCGGCGAACGCCTCTACGGCACCATCTAGTTACTGCGATACTCAATATTCTACGAACTCAGACATTTTAATGGCTTTTTGTGAAATTGGTTTTTCGCTGCCGTCAATCAAAACTAATCAGTCGGTACCTTTTATATTTTTGACTGGCGGCAGCGAAAAACCAAATTCCAACGGGAAATTTGCAACTCCCGAGTTTGCAGAATATTGAGAATCGCAGTAAGGCCATAAGTTGACTTTGTCAAATCATTAAAACAACTAAGAATCTTATTGTAGACACGAGTGACATAGATCGACGTTCTAGCCTGTAAATTAGGAGACTTTCAGGTGATTTCTTAAATTCCTAAACCAAAAATATATAACATGCAGAGTGACCTTGAGAAAACGAATGAAAGGTTTTCAACATTGTCTAAAATGTTATTGTTCGTGGGGATAACTATGATGTACATTATTGCTTCTTGTATGATTGTTTATTAAGTTGCCGGTTTTACGATTATTCGAATCATTCAAAGACTATATGCGCGCGCTATTTGCGTTATTTATTGTATTTAGGTTCGCCTTTTTAAAGATGAAATCAACTGAACGTAAACGAGAAAAAGAAATTGAAATGAAAATAGTTGATTGGTTGGCAGGGACACTTCAATAGCTTCCGCCAATTATGAGAATATAGCTTTTACAGCGCGCGCTTTTTTTCTTTTTCGTTAGGTTCGTTTAGATTTGTATTTAAAAAATACTCGACTAGTAAACTACTCGCGTAGCCTCGGTTTTCACCAGGCTATGAAGGCACGGATTAAATACACGTTGATCGTTTTGTTTATCTGACTGATTGCATAACGCAAATAGCGCGCGCATATAGTCTTTGAATAGTTTGAAACATCGTAATATCTACTTTTCTCTCTGAAGATGCACTAGAAGTGCGAAAGCTCGGCAATGGAATAAATAATCGTGGAAAAACAATCGTATACATCACGTTTTCAACATTATAGTAGTATATTTTTGAATGTAAAAATGAATTTTTACAATTAAGTGTATTTTTCATATCACCCAAGTGCTATCAATTATTAAAACCATAAATATTTACTGCTATCGTCCTACAACACTAATATCTTCAATTTCCACTTTAATTTCCGATTCTGTTTTCGAACTCGTTTTCTACTTATTTTTCAATGCAGTTTCATCAGTTGCAATTAAAACCCTTTCCCAAGATGCAGCTGGACGCACATCCACTATAGAGCTGTTAAAGGGGCACTTGGATGAAAATCGATGAAAATTGAAAATGCCTTGAAACTTGGTTAAACTTATCTATAATACCCCAATAGTAGCCAAGCAACATATTTTCTTTACAGTCAAAATTTACGGATAAAAATTATATATTTTTTTCAGCATCTAAATTGTGAGTAAAGACGTATTTCCGGGTCCAACTGCTCACAAAACCGCCAAAATAAAGCGAAAAATGTGCTCAATGATTTAACCTCCACCTGAAAAAATTAGAACTTTGGACAACAAATCCTGTCATGAAGAAAAAGTAAGAAACATCTTCATAAAACTGCTTTTCGTTTTGGATCCGGAAGTCGTTTTTCATTCGATGGACGTCACACTTAATTGTATCTTGGGAAATGTCTATTCACTTTCATTTTCACTTTCACTTTCACTTCCATATTCAAATTTCACTTTCTAATGCGAATGCGAAACAAAAACTAAAACCTATACCTTGAGAAGTAGCGACAGTTACCCTCATTACAAGAACGTCATATATAAAAACTATACCTTGAGAAGTACCGACAGTTACCCTCATTACAAGAACGTCATATATAAAAACTATACCTTGAGAAGTACCGACAGTTGCCCTCATTACAAGAACGTCATATATAAAAAAAACAAATAGGAATTAATTAGAAATATATATTTTTCATTTTGATTACAAAGCTCCCTAGATTGATGAGAATATAACTGTTTTAGTATACAGTACATGTATACCATCAAGATAATCTCAAAAATGTCAGTCTATACCTTCAAAACAGTGAAATAATTACACCAGTTCCGGAAAAAAAAAATTTAGTTACTTTTTTTCGGAACAGGTGTAAATGTTTCACTGCTTTGAAGGTATAGAATAATAAACACTTTTGTAAATGTTATAAATTTTTTATGAAAATGTTCTTGCAAAGGAGTATGTAAATAATATCGCTTAAATAATATATATAGCTCTGGACTATAATTATCGTCAAAATTACAGAAGTTGACTGTTTTTGATATCTCTGATAATAATATACATACGAAAATTACTCGATTCTGATTGGCTGATGAACAGTGCATTTTAGAGGTAATTCAGTGCAAAAAGCTGTAACACAGTGCAAATTACAATTTCCGAAAACGGTCTTGAAACCAATTTTTTTTATTCTGCTCTTGATAACATTATTAAGCATCAAGACTATGCATTTTTCGATCGCGAAGGAACAAGTTTAAGCGGTGAAAACGGCTAAAAATTTGGTGATTTTGTTTGTTTTTGAATAAATTTTTTGTCGGTTTCAGTTGAAGAGCGCGCGCTGCTGACGCTATCCCACGTCATTGAGCGCGCGCTCAGAGTTTTTCTTGAGATTTTCAATGACGGACGGTCTCGTTTGTACGGTCTCGTGCAATTTGAACTCCTTGAAAAACACACTCGTGCAAATTAATCCCAAATTGAACTCGAAACCACATCATTACCTATACTTATTATTTAGCCATAACTGTTTTTTCTGATCTTAGTAAAATGATAGTGATTAGGTTTACAATTTTGTCAATACCATATACAAATACCCGGCATGTTTTTTAAAGTTTAATAAAGATTCATTACGAATATATATCTGCACTTACGTTTCGGATGTTATAAATATTCATCGGAGTTCAGTAAAAAAATCAATTAAAGACGACGAAGGAATATAAACGTCCGAAGCCTCAGTACTAGAGTCCCACGATGTTTTTAAACTGAAAATTTTCCTTCTTGTATTCAATTGTTAAAGGTTTTTTTTATTTTTACTTTCCATAAATGAAGCATTTTAATAAGCCACATGCTTCAAAAAATGGGCAGTTAAACTTTTTTCTGATATAAAACTTGTCTTGTTAAATTTCTGACTAACAGACAAGGCTAGACTTGCATCAGATTAATTAATTATTATATAAGACTGTTATTGTGATCTTTCGTCAGCCGCTTAAGTACTGAGCAAACTAAATAAATACATATGGAAGTAGGCCAATCAGGTGTGGTTAATGTCTGAAAAGACGCTGCGAGCATCACGGAATCTTACAAATAATAGAGAATTGAAAAAGAAATGAATTTTAAATTTTAACAGGGAAGACGTTTGGCTGTTGACACTGCCACCTGGCTTCTCACTCTAGTTCTCGCGAGCAGTATCGAATCTTACTGGGACAAGAAACAATTGAGTGCCATAAATTCTTAACTGAAAGACGAGAAAACTGACAAGATGGTGTCTCTTCCACTGGCTCTTACTTGCCTCATAGTGTTCGATATTCTCATATCTGTTTTCGGGACGTTCGGTAATGCTTTGGTGCTTTTGGCTGTCGTCAAAAACCGTTCTCTTCAAACTGTACCCGACTTGTTCATATTCAGCATGGCCGGTGCGGATCTGATAGTCACTGCTGTACAACAACCGTTGTTAACGTGCCGTGTTTATCGTATCAACAGCCCTAACCTTACGTTCAATTCCGTACTCGAAAGCATTGGATTTTTGGCCATCCTGGCGTCCATCACAAGCATGTTTATGGTGACGATTGATCGTTTTTTAGCGATTCAACGTCCATTTATGTATATCAGACTCGCAACAAAGACCCGCGCTCTAAAAGTCATTTGTACTTTATGGATCCTGTGCCTGACCTTCACCATCGTGAGCTACTTTATAAAAGGACAAGTTAAGTACTACGCTGTGTGGACATATATGTCAATACTCTTAGTATCAACGGTTGTTATGTATATCTATCTTTTTTGTGCCGCAAGAAAACAGCAAAGCAAAATCATAACGGTAAGCAGTCTTGGGACAAGTGTTCGAAGTAATGACCAGGGACAAAAAAGTCTACCAAGCCAAAAAAACGAAAGAAAACCCGCCAAAACTATTGCAATTGTCGTTGGCGTGTTTATTGCTTTTTGGACCCCATTTTTGGCATACGTCATCTCCACTGCAGACAAACTTAATGAAGAAGAACTGGATGGCATGATATGGTTTTACTGGCTTCTATCCTTATCCTTATGGAACAGTACCCTCAATCCCTACATATATTGTGTCAGGAACAGTAGATATCGTCTGGCATTTGCAAAACTTTTGCATTTGAAGCATACATTACAATTGGAGTCTAGCCAGGGACTGTCTTATGCAAGACCAACTAAAGCCAATGTAGTTGGCACGGAGTTACAAAACGAACGTAGGGAAGATAGAATTGTTTAAGACGTTGAAACATAACACTACTCTTTCCAAGCCGTTTCTTGCTAAAGATCCCACGTTCTGAGATAGCCAATGTAGTTGGCACGGAGTTACAAAAAGAACGAAGGGAAGATAGAACTGTCCAAGACGTTGAAACATAACACTACTCTTTCCAAGCCGTTTCTTGCTAAAGATTACACGTTCTGAGATAGATTCAAACGCATGTGGAATTCGGCGCCTAAGCCGGGCCTAACTTCCGTGCCTCTAAGGGAAGTTGAAGCCTATCATATCACAATTTATATCCATATTTATCACATTCAATTAACTATCGGATTTATATAATCTAGTGTTTTAATTTTTTTCATTCTTTCTTTATATATATATATATATATATATATATATATATATATATATATATATATTGTCAGTAATTGTAAATTAACTCTGAAAATCCCCACGGGGAGGAGTTAAAAAAATGTATTTTATTGTATTGTTAACGCGGCGAAATTCTTCACAGGATCCTAAAGAATCGAACAGAAGGTGAACTAGTGTTACGTGTGCAAACAAAACTATGAACTAAGAAACACCACTCAATTCTGGACCATAACTATAAAGTCGTATTTCATATTGGCTGAAAATATCGCGCCATTGTTAGCAGCGTCACGAAAGTGTTTCGTTTACACGGTGAAATTTGTTACGTTGGATAAGTCGATTCAGTCGATCATTTCTGCAACACTGTCGGCGATACTGCAGCGCGCCACCTTTAAGGCGCGATTACACGGAGAAATTTTCTCTGCAACTTTTGTCGCCGTTGCGAAACGAGTTGCATGGAGTATTGCAGCGTGTAACCTACAGCGCAATTTGAAAAATGTTGCGAGACAAGTTGCAGCAATCGTTGCGAAAAGTAGAATTCGTTTCTACTTTTGGCAACGATTGCGTCTCCGTTGCACCGTGTAAACCCTCTCGCAACTTGTGTCGCAACGCCGTTGCGAGACAAGTTGCAGAGAAAATTGCACCGTGTAATCGCGCCTTTACAGAGGTGGACACATGGTGTAAAACTGTTACATCGTTTTTCCTGCCTTTCAAATTCTCACTAATGGTTTCAGTTTTTGGCTCTAAAACGTACGAGCTCAAGGCTTAAAATATTGCTGTCGGGTTCATTTTAGCATAGATGTCATGATAATGTACATGCAGGTGGACGTACAGCTCAGAAATATATTGTCATGTTGATGTGTTTGTCATTTGGCTTGTCCAATAGATTTCTGGTTGCAATTTGAATAACAATCAATCACAACAAATTTCTTCATCGTACACCGAGGTATTCGACAATAAGTTCACTCTCGAGTGACTAACGGCCTCGTATTTTGCAGCCAGTGATTCAGTCAAAAGAAGCTAAATTAACATTGATCACGACAGCCTGTTAATTGTACAAAGGTGTTAAATAAAACTTGCATATAGAATAACAAGCCAAGAGACAGGTTGGGGAGTTGTGGCAGGGGGGAAACACCCCCTCCTCCTCCTCAAATCAAGTTTGTAACATAATATGTAAAGTCCATTGCGGCTAAATAGCTCCTTAAAATAAAAACACGAAGCATGGAAGACTCATAGACTTGTAGTTTCTTCTTTAACAGCTTTCTATTTACAGCGGTCCTATGCACTATACTCATGCTTGAGAATAGGAGAGGCAAACCCGGGAAGCTCTCCAAGGAACAAAACAATGCAATGGAGGGGAGGGAGGGCGAGAATAAAGAAAACCAACGACAACAACCTCAGGTCACAGGCCTGTACCCCGGCCATTACAAATAAATAATAATGAAAAAAACCTGTCGGGCCTTGAGTACCCAAATACTGACCTTTAGGGCCTTAGCTACGGGCCTCGGTATAAGAGAAAGTACAGCAAGTCAGTACCAAAATAGTGAAGTGACGTGCACTAAATCGATCTTCGCAGGTTTGAACCGAATTAATTATACAAATCTAATGAGCTATATCTTCCCCCTCACACCTAGAACCATCGCACTGGCACTGAAGACCACTGTTATGCAACATTCTAGCATTATCCAAAAAAAAGATTACTTGTATAATGTAACAAAAGTTTTCCATTCGATCTCATCAAGATTATCGTTCCTAGACTGCTCAAGGCTTCGAGTCATCTCTCCATCTATTCATTTTAAAATTTGATTCTCTAATCTTTTAATAAAAATCGGTAACTTTGAATGGAACTTTCGGCTTCTTATACGAAAAAGAGTATCAATATATGATAAAGAATATCAATTCGAAAATCTCAAAATCTCTGAACTGCAATTTTAATATCGTATCATCATAATTCGAATTTCTGTAGTTTGCCATAAATAGGGTTTCCTCCGCAGTAATGTGATGGCCAATTACTACATATTAATAATAAATGTTCGGTAGTTAAGCGGCGAAACATCACTTTATTATCCCGGCACGGCGTCTAGCAGGAGCATTTGCGATAGTCCTGATAGTCGACAATGCGTCGACATGGAAGACAACATAATAGTCGGTGCTTAAAAAACGAAGAAGAAAAATTGTCTGATCTATTGAAAAATTATTTTTCATTGGTTCTGTACCAATATGATGTCTGGAATGGGAATGTTTTAGTTTAGTTATCCTAGGGCTTCTCCTTCTCCTTCTCCTTCTCCTTCTCCTCCAGTCTCCTCCTTCTCCTTCTTCTTCTCCTTCTTGACGTCAGTTACTTGTTCTCTTGTTGAGAGATCCTGATATACTACTCGACTTGATCCGCAAGGAAAGATAAAAGTTCTACGCCCAATAGGATTCGTCCCTCTATTGAATACTAGATATTTTGTCTGTATATACCTATTTCAAAGATACTTGTCATAGGCGATAGGAAATAGGTCACTCCAATATCCAAGAATAGCTGGAATAACGTGTGTTTCTGCTTCTATTCTCGTCAAGAACAAGGAGGTTAGTGTTAAGATATTCCATGTTGTTTGTAGTCCATGAAACCATTTTAAAGGCCTCAATTATTCGTGTTTAGTTGTATATCCATAACCACTTTTCGTCTAGGAATGACCTATCGCCTATCGCCTTTCGCCTTTCGCCTTTCGCCTTTGTCAATGACAACCTTTTTTTGAAATCTATTTCAAGAAACGTTGTCGGTGGGAGATCTGACATCGGAAATCTGAGACCGAGTAACACGCTGTAAAATGTAATATATTCACAGCCAAACAACGTAGCCGGCTTTTAGATTGGAATATGAAGCATGACCTTTGAGATAGGACTGTAATCTTTCGTATTTTAAGCAGAAAACATAAAAGCACAAAAATTCTGTTTAGTCTCAGGTCGCCCATTACAGATCTCCGACCGACAACGTTTTTGAAATAGGTGAGTGTATGGTCGCTCTTTCTTTTGTATTATTTTATTTTGTTTTTTGCTATTCCTATCAACGCATTAATATTTGTGAAACTTTAAGAATTGAGAAATATGCGGCCTTTGATTCATTAGATTGGTTGAATAACTCATGTGTTTTTGTTTTTGTTGTTGTTGTTGTTGTATTGTCGTTGCTTTGCTCTATTTTTGTCTTTTTATCTGCTCTGTTCGATTCCGCTTTCCTTTCCTTTGCTCTGCTCTTTTCTTCTCTTCTGTACCCTTCTATTCCGTATTCTCTTCTCTTCTCTGCTTTCTTTTACTTGGTTTTGCTCTATTTTGTCGTTATTATTGTCTTCGTCGCTTTTATCAATCAAAAACAACACCCAAATTCTCGATTACCCACCACGTCATTCTTCGGTTTCTATTTTCAGCGATCGTCATGATATTACTTATGGGTGCACTACTTCCTGTGCTTTTTAAAAACCTTAGTTTTTCAAAAAATAAGCAAACAGAGATTAATTTACAAGAAAATATTGTTCATCAACCTTTTAGGGATTTAAAGTCTTAACCATATGGCTTAGTTTTGTCATAATATATAACAATTACAAAAGCTATATACATGTAAGAGTAACTATCGGAAAACATCCTTTCCACTTAGTGTCGTGCGCGCACAACCGAAGCTGAAACTAGGCTTACAAGATCGACAAATACACGGAATCTGAAATGAAGCACAGAAAGTTTCATTTCTTAATGAAAAAAATAACTCAAAATCTTTGCAACAACTTTCGTATAGGAGTTCGGAATAAAGGGTAGCGTAGCAGGAGTGCACTCGCTTCTCTGGGGTTTCGGATTCAATTCCTGAACTCGGCATCACATATGAGTAGAGTTTGTAAGGTATTTCCTTTCATTCGAATGTCTTTCTCCGATTTTCCTTTCTGCGTAGTTTCAGGGTATCGATAAGATTTAAAGGTTAATGAAAAAAGGGTTCAGAAAGGCTCAAAGGAATTAGTATTTCATCTCTGGTAAATAGTTTATCTCTGTAGCTTTGTATGCATAAAGTTCTATGTTCCTTCATTACTGACCATTTTTGATCTCGTTAATTCTACCCCAGCAAGACGGGAAGCAGCTTTTACATTTGCAAGACATTGAGTCACCAATATACGAGAAGTCTATTTAATTGAAGTCTAATAGAAATGCAGATAAAAGCACTTAGATTGAAGATATATATTGGTCAATCTGTATTAATTTGATTGGAATGGCTTGTAGAATCGCAATAAAATAGTATCAAAAAAGACGGCATCTCTTGATGACTTCATAATGAAGAATGAAGTTGGCGTATTAGAGTTCCGCGAGGGCTGCCATGATTATGCGCCTAGTTGATTCTATGAAGATTTTCCCCTACAGTATTGTTGTCGTTTTGTATTTTATTTATTATTAATTTATTATTATTATTATTATTTTTTGCATATTTCAGTTTGGTTTATATATTTGCTTTTGTTTTAGGTTGTTTTCGCTTTCTTTGTTTAGTTGTTCTGTTTTTTGTTGTATTATTTGCTTGCTTATCTATTATTTTGTTTTTCAGCTTTTTCTTTCATTCTTTCTTTCTTTCTCTCCTTCTTTGTTTGTTTGTTTCTTTCCATCTTTCTGTTTTTCTTTCTTTCTTTTTATCTTTCTTAGTTACAATCTTATTTTTTTCTTATTTTTTCTTATTTTTTCTTTTTCTTTCTTTCTTTCTTTCTTTCTTTCTTTCTTTCTTTCTTTCTTTCTTTCTTTCTTTCTTTCTTTCTTTCTTTCTTTCTTTCTTTCTTTCTTTCTTTCTTTCTTTCTTTCTTTCTTTCTTTCTTTCTTTCTTTCTTTCTTTCTTTCTTTCTTTCTTTCTTTCTTTCTTTCTTTCTTTCTTTCTTTCCCCCGAATTTCGCTTCCATTTTCAGATATACAGTTGAATGTGCAGCACTTTTCTTTTCATTTGCTTGTTGGTTGGTTTTACAAAGGTTTTTTTTTCATTTTCTTTTGTATTCTTCCGGCCCCGTTTATAATAAATTCTCCATTGCTTTAAGTATTTGAGTATTTTGTATATTACAAGGTCAAATCTTTTGTATTCTTTGAACAAAATTATGTTTTCAATCTTATAATTAGACGACCACTTCTTGTTTTATTTTCGAATCTTTTCATAATATCAGTTACTTTTTGTCCCCACACACAGAGCAGATGACATTTTCATCTAACCTGTGCGGGTAACAACAATCAAGGGTGTTCATTAACGACATGGAAGTTCACTTGTCAAAATAATTACCTTCCAAGCATAATAAGAAATAAAGAAGAAAGCCGAAAGGGAAGGAAATGGAAAGGAAAAACAGAAAAGCAATGGGAAGAAAGTGGAAGGGAAAGTAATTATAGGAAAAGAACAGAAAGCAAAGCAAAGGAAAGGAAAACAAAAGAAAACGGAAGAGAACAGAACAGAACAGAACAGAACAGAACAGAACAGAACAGAACAGAACAGAACAGAACAGAACAGAACAGAACAGAACAGAACAGAACAGAACAGAAGAGAACGGAACAGAACAGAAGAGAACAGAACAGAACAGAAGAGAACAGAACAGAACAGAACAGAACAGAACAGAACAGAACAGAACAGAACAGAACAGAACAGAACAGAACAGAACAGAACAGAACAGAACAGAACAGAACAGAACCGAAGAGAACAGAACAGAACAGAACAGAACAGAAGAGAACAGAAGAGAACAGAAGAGAACAGAAGAAAAGAGAACAGAAGAGAACAGAAGAGAAGAGAACAGAAGAGAACAGAAGAGAAGAGAACAGAAGAGAAGAGAACAGAACAGAAGAGAACAGAAGAGAACAGAACAGAAGAGAAGAGAAGAGAACAGAAGAGAACTGAAGAGAAGGAAAGGAAAGAAAGGTGAGACTCACAGAAATATCCCCCTACTAGAAAAATTGATGTACAACTGCATGATGTACAGAATACACCTAAAAATATTTAGCAAAGTTGAAACTATGTGCTTCATGTTTTACTTCAAAGAAGAAAATCAAAAAACGTCAATAATTGAAATAAAGCTATAAATTTCCTTATTTTTCTCACGCACTAGTGCTATTTATATACTTGAGTATCTATTTTTAGAATTAAAATCTGCACATCCATTTTTATCATCCCTATAACACTGATATTACTGATGGACGTCAAGTCTAAACTTTAAACATTAGAAAAGAGTACTCTACAAAGACATGTCTGGCTTAACGTTTCAAGAGCACAAGGTTCTAATAACTATACTCAAGCTCATCGAAAAATTTAATTGAAAAGAGGTTTGTCTAGGAAAAAATATCAGTTTCAAGAACGCTTAGAATATGGAATCGATATAAACAGAATACTAAGGTTATCTACTATATATTTCTTCGTTAATCAGTGCACTAGCTAGTTTATCTTTGTAGGCTGTTATTCTGCCTTTGCTTGGAAGTAAAATAGAAAATATATAAACCGAATCTTTATGCAAAAAGCAAAGGGGAGAAACGGATGAAGCGCGCTGCTCACTGCTGCGGTAGTAGGTCGATCCTTGTACCCGCGGCCATCTTGAGTGCATTTTTGCTTGTTGGTTCTCTCCTGTGCTTCGAGGGTTTTTCTCCGATTTTAATCCCTCCCTCTACAAAACTGAATCAACTTTTAAATTTCAATTCGATAATGAAACGAGGGCCTCAGTTTTGTTAGCAATGGCTATGAAGTTCTACCCTTGTAAAACATGGACGATTTCTTTTTATATATGTTGTTTTTAAATGTCTTTTTTCAAACGTTCTGTATAAGCTTAGTTAGTTGAAACGTTGTATTTCACATGCGGTGAATATGCGCTCTCTCTCTGTCTCTCTCTCTGTCTCTCTCTCTGTCTCTCTCTCTCTCTCTCTCTCTCTCTCTCTCTCTCTCTCTCTCTCTCTCTCTCTCTCTCTCTCTCTCTCTCTCTCTCTCTGTCTCTGTCTCTGTTTCTCTCTCTCTCTCTCTCTCTTTCTCTGTATATCATATGTTCGCCACCTCCTTGCTCTCGACAAGCAAGGTAGCAAAACGTCAGCAAATTCATACGATAGCAAAAATATATCTCATTGGTTCGGCTTTCGTTCCAAAGTGTTTCCTGTTCTGATTTTATTTAATTGTCCCAACTAACACATATGAAAAAAGATGCACGAAGCGCTGATGTAATCGGCGAAATTCAAAGACAAATTTTATCTTCAAGAAATCAAAAACTAGCGAGTTTCCCGTCGTTGCCCATTTACTAATAAAAATACTTTTGTTTGTACAAAATGATCATCCCTTGGCTTTCTGAAATCGAGACAGTTCAACCTATTGTTTGACGTAATTGAATCATAATATTTTATCAATTATTCAATGTTTGTGAATGAGGATTGAACTTGATGCTGAGGAAGCCATTTTAGAAAGGAGGTATGGAAAATGAAACATTCCGACCGATAAGGGACCAGGATCGATAATCATTACGCATCTAAAGTGTTTTGAAGAGCCTAATTGCTTTTCTGAAAAACATCACTTTGAGGAATCATAATTGAAAACCTACTTGGCCAACTGATGAAGTACGAGCAATTTATTGACGTCACCAAGCTAATAAAAGTGATCGCTTTTGCGTGGATGTTCTAGAGGCTGGTGGATTTCCTTGCGAATGATATCTCGGGGTTTTGAGTTTCATTCAAAGCTACTTAAGGAATAAGCTCGCTTTTCATTACTCGGATTTCGCAGTGGATTGTCGAACCACGAATTTTGGATACACTTTTGTTGCTTTTGATAAATGTTCATTGGAAGCTGGCTATCGTTTCTCAGAGATGAATTCATTCTCCAACACCACCGTCAATTTCACAAGTAGTGGTTCAGGCGCAAAATGTGGAGTGTACACAGTGACCACTTTTTCAAAAGTCAGCGAAACCATTGGATACCTTTTGGTCCTGATTTTTGGTGTCATAGGGAACTCGCTCGTCGTTGCAATCGTATATAGGAACAGATCGATGAGAACACCCGCCAACTATTTTATCGCTAACATGGCGTTCGCAGACTTGATGGTGCCCATATTTTTGGTCCCGAAAAATCTGGTATCGGTTTACCATGGCAAGAACGTGTGGCTGATCGGTGGGACATTTGGAGAGTTTCTCTGTAAGTTTATACCATTTATCCATGACGTATGCCTTATGGTTTCCATACATAGCCTTGTTCTTGTGGCAGTAGAGCGGTTCTATGCTGTAATGCGCCCTTTGCGAGCAGCGATCAGGAGCACTCGAAGGTGTGTAGTGATAATCGTTTCCATCTGGGTTCTTGCCATGCTTTTTCATGGTTCGTATTTCTACGTCCATAGACTCTTCTTTTTTAAGGAGAAATTCAGATGCTACATGACCTGGGAACCGTTGGACTACAAGACAACAGTCGAAAAGATTTACATCGCTATTATAGTCATCTTCTACGCCTTCCCTCTCATCTCAATCACTACTCTCTACTGCATAATTATCCTCAAACTCAAACGCCAAAGGATCCCAGGAACACGATATGGACACATGATAATAAACCGACAGAAGCGAATCGTCAACACTTTTCGAATGGTAATGACAGTGGTTTTAGCTTTCTTTATTTGTTGGACTCCATCTATCGTTTTTACCTCAATACTCTTCTTTCACTGGGATTGGGTAGTTCCTTGTGATCTTCTCTTCCACACCGAGCTCATTGTGTACATGATAGCTTTCTCGAACAACGCCATCACCCCGTATATTTACTTCATCTTTAACGAGAATTACAAAAACGGCCTCAAAGCTTTACTACCTTGGTACGAAAAGGCCCGGACAGTGGGGTACCCGAGAGGACACTTGAGCCATAGTACCAATTCAAGCCTTCGATCTGCTGCTATGACAACGAGGATAAGCTTCAAGAACAGTATGGAACAGATAGCAGAACCCTCGGTTCTGGAACAACCAACTGCGAGAAACCTCTTTCCTTGAACCAAAAATACCAAACTTTTAAGAGAGTTACAAAAAATACTTTTTGTTCGAACCGGAGGCAAACTTCCTCATCTGGGGAAGAAATACAACCTTTTGGCCTAAGCACAGATGTTTATAACATGGACTCAGACTGACACACTATTTTTTGGATAGATTCCTACAACCTACAAATCCTCGAGAAATGGATATCTCTTACTGACCGGCTTCATAGGCCAAAAGACCAAGTTTTAGGAATTAAAATGTGACTGAGAAAAGGCGTGGCATGTACGCTGTCTCGGTCTTCCTTAGTTGCTTGCCAGGCTCTGATCTAGGGATTTAATTCTTACGGATATGATTCACAAGTTAGATGGAAAAACTGAAGGCAATATACAGAACAAGTGACAAGAGTTACATCGAGTATTCTAAAAAGTACGCGCAGATTCATATCAAGTTTAGATCCTTGAAAAATCTGTTTTATAAAGTGAAATTCGAGCGCAGTTTTAGGAAGTTATTCCAGAAGGTTCAATGTCTTTATCATAAGCTCTAAGGGCCTTGAATAGCATTTTAAGGGTATGGTTCTATAGTGTCAGTGATTAATACATGGCTGAATCGAATAATGACCTTCAGTCAACGTATATAGCTTTGGAAATGATCAAATAACACACTCAAGATGCCAATGGTTGTTCGAGAACGTTTGTCTTATGAATACGGATATGCAAATTATAATATTGCAGCTCGAGTCACCGCGGTAAATTATAACGAGAGTCTTTTAGAAGCCATAACCATTCTAAACCAACATGTTTTACCTATTGTAGCCAATACATCTCTTTTTGTAGAAATACAGAATACTTTTCTTTACTTTGCATAGTGAATTGCAGCTCGAGTCATCGCGGTAAATTATAACGAGAGTCTTTTAGAAGCTAAAACCATTCTAAACCAACATTTTTTACCTATTGTAGCCAATACATCTCTTTTTGTAGAAAAACAGAATACTTTTCTTTACTTTGCATAGTGAATTGCAGCTCGAGTCATCGCGGTAAATTATAACGAGAGTCTTTTAGAAGCTAAAACCATTGTAAACCAACATTTTTTACCTATTGTAGCCAATACATCTCTTTTCGTAGAAATACAGAATACTTTTCTTTACTTTGCATAGTGAATTGAAGCTCGGGTCGTCGTGTTAAACTATATACAAGAGTCTTTTAGAAGCCAAAGCCAGGCTTCAACATGTTTTACCTATTGTAGCCATTACATCTCTTTTTGTAAAAAAGGAGGAATATTTTTCTTTACTTTTTCATTGAGTTTCAGCATATTATAAGGGTTTTTGCTGGAATATTATCATCAGCCATTATATTCAGTACTAAAAAAAAACTATTTTTATCAATTGTTTGTATGCACTAGTCGTATATATTATCAGTATGCTGTTATCAGTCTTCAAAATTATCAAAATCACAATACAGACACCACGTCTTGAGATATGGAAACAATGTAGACGCATGACTGATGCATGTGGTAGATTGGATCAGTATATTTGGGTCGTGCTATTCTCGTAAGATTATTATCATGAGCCCGAAAAAGGGCTTTTGGAACGATTTACAGACTTATGTTCGAGACACGCTAATGCTTACAAAACCCTAGAAGCTCGATCTGAAGCCAATTCACGACATTCTAACTTCTTCATTTCAAAACTTGTCGACAAACTTGTCATCGAATCGATCATTCCTCTGTTTTCCATTTTCCAAATTTCATTCCTTTTTTTCATTTAATTTATTTCCCAACTAAAGCTCATATTTTCTACTATTTTTTAAAACTAAATCTCGGGTAATCGTCGAGAGCTAAGCAAACGCGCACATGTTATTTTCGGGTGTCCGATAGAACTTTTAACGGATAACGAAACGAGTCATCATATCTTGCATGCTCTATAGCATTTGTTCATTCTTCCCTTTATCTTAAACACGGACTTCTTTTGCTCTGATTTTTCGCCGATTACATTGCGTCATCATGCTTTCAAAAGCTACGATATCCTATGCACACAAAAGTATCGATCGTAACAGTATCCCTTTTGTATAATAAGGATAATAATATAATGATCATAATATATCCGAAATTTCATTTTATAAAAGAAATCAACATTTTATCTATTCAGTTTTCCCCGATAGATATCTAGAGTAAGATTTGCACATCGATGCCTAATTACTAGAAAAAAAATTAAAAAATTAAAAATTATTAGAAAAATTAGAAAAAAATATAAAAAGTCCCAAGATTGTTTCAAACTCAAGTAGATTGAATTTGTGGAGCTATTAAACGCTTTTGAAACGAATGCAAAATGTTACGAGTCCCTTTCGGTTATCAACTCATAAACTAGAAACGACAGACAAAGTTCTCTAAAATTTGATTATACATGTCTAATATTAGTTTTGTAGTTTTCTTTTGATAATCTTTTGGTTTAATAAAAAGTATATTGTACATAGATATGTTTACAATACGCTTAATCATAGCCTCTGGCACAGACGACAATGCGACGACTTCGACGGACATCAATGAAATGTCTACGCATTCACAGCAAAAAATAGACCGTCTGCCAATATGGCCGCCATTGACTTTCAGAAATAAAAACCTAATCTTAAGAAATAGGCATCACCTTTAGAAAGAGCAAGCAGAAATATGTATTTTTGGAAACTTTCATTGCTATAAATCAAATTCAAGTGAATCTATTTGGAATCAAAATTACAGAGATTTGCATGCGTTCAGTGATCTGTTTCCTTGCTAGTCTCGTTGTGGTGTTTTTCACGTTTTAAAATTCTCATAACTTCTCAAGAATTTAATATTTTTGTCTCAAACTTTCTAACTTTGTTGATGTCATTCTAATCTATAATTTCAATGTAGTGGTCAACTAAAATATGAATTTAAAAAAATATGATAATGAAGTGGCGGCCATATTGGCATTCGGTCAATAGTATTAACTTCTCTTGTATAGCTTTATATATTATTAAGAGATATATAATCATCTAATACGCGATTATATTCATACATCATATACATATATGTAGACCAAATTTAAAAAGCATTAGAAGTCTACTAAGTCGTTCTAAATGACAATAAAATTAATACTACATATGGCGTAGAGGAGGCATATAAAGTTATATCGATAACCTGAAACAACCTCTGGGCTGTTCAAAGTTAGGACATGGCTAACTCACACGTTGAACCCCGCTGACAACCTCTGGGCAAATCTAAGTCAGGGGATGGCTAATTCACAGTTCGAACTGGAATTTAGCATGTTAGGTTTTGCGGAGGGAGGAAAACCGGAGAACCCGGAGAAAAAGCCTTGTATCAAGGGAGAGAGACAACAAACTCTGCGGCTCACATGTGATGTCGAGTCCAAGGAACGAACCCATAGATTATATATAGTACTCGAGTCGTTTTCCCGTATACACTGAAGGAAAGCTTTGCTAATATAATTCCTACTTGAAAAGCCTTGATGACTTTTTTGATGAAAAGAAAAGAACGAAAGAGCAATTTATTAAAAGTTATAAGCATAAGCTAGCGATCTAAAACAAACTATAAAGTCAAGTTAATACATGGATATTAAAGGCATTGCTTAAAGTAGGGAAAAAAGACCGAATGAATAAATAAATGATATCAAATGTATTTACCGAAATCTAATTAAAAAAATAGAACATTTTATTGTGTATAATCTGCTTGTAATTAACGGAATGGAATAAAGTAAAGCAATGATATTCACGATTCCCCGCGTCTTTGTTGTGAATAAATGGTTTTCGATATGTCATGTTTGTGCGTATACGTCTATGATGGCAATGACGGGAATGGTCGGTAAATCAGTGATGGATTTTGAAGGAGCTTTTAGTAACCTTCCGTCATACAGGAACATACGGGAATGAAGGGTTTGATGATATAATTGGTGGAGACTTGATTCCCGCGCGAGGAAGTCTTAGTCAACTGAGTTGTGTATGAATGAAGAGTCTGTCATTACCATCTTTAGTGAGTTTAGGATATTGTAAGTCGAACAGGAAGATGTAAAAAGAAAAGGAAAGAAAAAATACAGGATTTTGAATGTGAAAAGATTCCTGTTTTCTATCTTCCTTAGTTACAATCTTCTTTCTTTTTTCTTTCTTTCTTTCTTTCTTTCTTTCTTTCTTTCTTTCTTTCTTTCTTTCTTTCTTTCTTTCTTTCTTTCTTTCTTTCTTTCTTTCTTTCTTTCTTTCTTTCTTTCTTTCTTTCTTTCTTTCTTTCTTTCTTTCTTTCTTTCTTTCTTTCTTTCTGTTTTTCTTTCTTTCTTTCTTTCTCTCTTTCTGTCTGTCTGTCTGTCTGTCTTTCTTTCTTTCTTTTTGAGCAGCTCGTGCGCATGCTATTCTAAAGCTATTACCTTCTATCAAGAAAATAGTTCAAATACCAAACCATACTGAAAAGACATCAACAAACAAATAGACACTAAACGCGCTCCAGAGGTAAAGCTGATCCGATTCAAGATTAAAAGGAAACACACAAACTGTTTTGGCTTAGCTGACAAAAGCAGAGGCTTTGGCGAAGAGAATTAAATCCAATCAAAACCAATTAGTGTCGGACCTAAAATTACAAACTGGAGTTAATGAAAAATCAAATTGCACGTCCCTATTAAGAGGTACGATTGGGATTATCGAGATGTACGTACAAAGAGCTTGAATTTGACTATTTGTATATGTTTTATTAATTCTCTTTGTTTTTAAAGACGAAGAAGAAAAAGAAAATGAAAACTATAATGATGACGTTCAAAAAGGAAATATATATGTAAACATGGCTTATTCTTTAGTCAGTGAGCGAAAACAAACGATCATTAAGTTCCTGTTGAGATCTCATGGTTCCTATACCCTTATTATCAATATGTAGTCATTATGGACTATTTGTGTCACGAGAGATTGTAGTCGTGGATGTTTGCCGCCTCGGGGAGAAATATGAATGATGTTTAGGTTACATTCCATGGTTTATTGACCCCATGTTGAATTATGATTTTAATTGTTGAAAATACAAACATGAGGAACAGGAAAGATGATAAAACGACAACCCGACAGGCGGCTATTTTATACCATTTAGAAAGAACAATGTTGAGTTCTACAGATAAATAAATAGTACGAATATATAGACATATGAAAATATAAAATAAAGGTAATCCGATAGAATTATAGAGAAACGGTAGAAAATAATGGATGTGGGGAAAATGACAAAAGAAATGGTTACAATAGGAGAGGAAGTGAAAAGAAAAGAAAGGAAAAGCGTAGGTAACTAGAAGAGAAGAGAAGAGAAGAGAAGAGAACAGAAGAGAACAGAAGAGAAGAGAAGAGAACAGAAGAGAACAGAAGAGAAGAGAAGAGAAGAGAACAGAAGAGAACAGAACAGAAGAGAACAGAAGAGAACAGAAGAGAACAGAACAGAACAGAAGAGAACAGAAGAGAACAGAAGAGAACAGAAGAGAACAGAAGAGAACAGAAGAGAACAGAACAGAACAGAAGAGAACAGAAGAGAACAGAAGAGAACAGAACAGAACAGAAGAGAACAGAAGAGAACAGAAGAGAACAGAACAGAAGAGAACAGAAGACAAGAGAAGACAAGAGAAGACAAGAGAAGACAAGAGAAAAGAAGACAAGAGAACAGAAGAGAACAGAAGAGAAGAGAACAGAAGAGAAGAGAAGAGAAGAGAACAGAACAGAACAGAAGAGAAGAGAAGAGAAGAGAAGAGAAGAGAAGAGAAGAGAAGAGAACAGAAGAGAAGAGAAGAGAACAGAACAGAACAGAAGAGAAGAGAACAGAAGAGAACAGAACAGAACAGAACAGAACAGAACAGAACAGAACAGAAGACAAGAGAACAGAAGACAAGAGAACAGAAGAGAACAGAAGAGAACAGAAGAGAAGCATCTAAAAGTTAAAAATAGATATAATCGACTAAAATTCACTTCCGACTGATTGCCAGTTTGTCTGCCATGTATTCAGGAAAAGTGATAATAACTGAGCCATGATTCGAACCCCGAGGGAGAATCCCAGAAATAGAAACTATTCTAATGTGTTTTCCTTCTTTTAAAGAAGCTAATAGCTGGCTTTAGTGAAATATTTTTATACTAAAAACTTAAATTTGTTTGAAGAGGAAAAGACTAGGTGCTCTGAGAAAAAATAAACCGAAAGTGCTTAAGTTACCGAGGATGGAGGGGGGAAGGGGGGGCAAGAGGGCAAATTTTCGACGTGCCCTTCTTTCCAAGTTCTACGTTCTTATTCCAAGTGTCCCCCCGGATCCTGGGTTCTCGCTACGCCTTCGTACTGCATACAAAAAATCAACATGTGAGTTAAGAGTTGTACGGATCATAGAATACTGAATGTAGTGGAAGTGAAATAAGAGTGTGTCAAATTGTAAAAAAAGATCATGTGAATGATGGTTGACAACATGATGATCCCTTTTCAGCGACGTAGATTAAGCCATTAGGAGCACGCCTTAGCATCGAACAATCAAAATAAATGTTCTATATATCATAATGAATCACTGTGCAATTTACCCTAGCCTTATTACAATCCATAATATGCAAAGATAGCCCATTCAATGACTTTTTTCTTGGTTTTTCGTAAACCAGTTAAATTGATTAAAAAAAAAGGTTGTATGTTGTCGCTAGAAGTCAGTGTAACCAACGGTCTAGGATTTGGTTTTTTAATTGCACTCTTCTGTTGTTTCAGGCTACTGAAGTTCATACTAATGCGTGTTCGAAACGCTCCGTTTTCGTCCCCAAAAAACGTATCGAAAGCTTAGTGTTCACCCTGCGCATGCGTAAGACAGACGTGCCAGTGTGAATAATACAGCGTTTTTAGAAGACTCGGTTTTCGCTGTCCACGCTAATACGATAGTTTTAGCACCATCTTATAAATGTCTCCACTCTGGAAAACGTTTTCAAATGTTTCGTGGCGTTTGGGATGAAAACGCTAAGCGTTTTTGACCCTTTTAGTGTGGACGGGACGAAAAGTATGCGTTTTTAAACGAAAATTCAGTAATGTGGACGAACGAGCCCACAGGGAGCCCAATTTAGATAAAAGTAAAGGTGAAAATAAAATCGGGAAAAATCTATTTTAATATTTTTTTAAATTAGAAGTAAAGTTGATGTCCTCTTTAATACGAACGAGCAAAAAAAATTCCTAAAAAATGCACTTGAACATTTTTTTTTCGCGCGCGCCTTTGTTTTACTATATAATTCCCCTATAGTTACCGTGTGTTGAAGGATGTAAAAATATATCTCAACATCCTTCAACACACGGATTTGCTATTGATCTTCATTTCAATGCAGAAGCCTTTTTTTTACAAAGTTTGTCCGCATTTCGATCCCACAAGACTATGACTTGTGATAAATCAATTTTTAGTAACCGTAGAAAATACTATTCTCAAATTATGCAACCAAAAACAAAAATAGGTATCCCCAATTTTTCTCACGTCATCACTTTTTCGGCCTTAATTAAACCCCTAACTGTTTGAAATGACCAATTGGAATTGAAATAAACGTTTTGTAATGATTGCATGTCACTTACACTTGATGTCAAAAATACTACCACATTATAAACAAAGAAATAATACTTTGTGCCTTATTTCTCGTTTTTTTCGTAAGCTAAATATAATCGTACGTATTGTCTTCGAATCGTACCCGGTTAAACTACTGAGTCCTTTACATATTCGTAGAAAATATATGAATCATTTTTGTGAGGTGGCGTAGAGGAGTCGAGCAAGTCAAGTAAAATACCAAAATATTCGAAAGGTCAAAGGTCAAGACACCGTACGCGTATGGCAAAGGTATTGGTAAATGTTACTGCTTCCAAAAGTGTGGGAAATCCTGGCATCTAAGTTGGATGGATGGATGGATGGATGGATGGATGGATGGATGGATGGATGGATGGATGGATGGATGGATGGATGGATGGATGGATGGATGGATGGATGGATGGATGGATGGATGGATGGATGGATGGATGGATGGATGGATGGATGGATGGATGGATGGATGGATGGATGGATGGATGGATGGATGGATGGACGGACGACGGATGGACGGATGGACGGATGGACGGATGGACGGATGGACGGATGGACGGATGGACGGATGGACGGATGGACGGATGGATGACTGAATGGATGAATGGATGAATGAATGAATGGATGAATGAATGAATGAATGAATGAATGAATGAATGAATGAATGAATGAATGAATGAATGAATGAACGAATAAATGAATGGATGATTGGATGAATGAATGAATGGATGGATGGATGAATGAACGAATAAATGAATGGATGAATGAATGAATGAATGAATGAATGGATGAGTGAATGGATGAATGAATGAACGAACGAACGAACGAATGAACGAATAAATGAATGAACGAATGAATGAAACCACGAAATCTTCTCATTTGCCGCAGATAATCAAAGGCCACAAAGAAAAACTTCCAAATAACCAGACACTTTTACAGTTCGTAAGGCCCAGTTCAAACGTCGATCTTCTCATGAGTAGAACCTAATGACACCAAAGAAGACTGCCGCTAGCATGTTAAGATCGTCGCTTGAAGTAAGCCTACTGTGCCTAAGTTCAGAATGACGAAAAACCTCATAGCTAGTAATTAATTAATTGAAAACATCTTATCTAAATGAGACAATAAATCTTGTTAAGAGATCGCATCAGAATAAGGACGATTTTTCTTAATTTATATATACAAAGGGATTGATTAACCCTATCACGAATAGTCTCCATAATTTCTTTTAGTCGTCGTGCAATTTCATGGATTTTTATGATTTCAAATCGAATGCTGTTTGCTGCCTATAGCCCTCGAATATTTATAAGACAGTAAGTTTACTGAGTTTTTTAATGAACTTATGCTTCAGACGTTCGTCAAATCCAGCGAAACATCTGCGCATGCTATATATGGTGTTGTCCTGGAAAAACCGGAAAAAAATCACAATGAGTAATTACAACAGTTCTTAATGAAAGAGCACATAAATAAGCGATCGAAAGAGTTAGGATTACTATTATGAAACTTTTCATTTTTATTGTGAAAGGAAGGAATCCTCAATCAATCAAATACGTTGAATCGTTTATTGACGGCGCAAAAATTTACGAATGTATAATAGTTAATTTGAGCAAAGCAAGGCGAACGAACGAACGAACGAACGAACGAACGAACGAGCGAACGAACGAACGAACGAACGAACGAACGAACGAACGAACGAACGAACGAACGAACGAACGAACGAACGAACGAACGAACGAACGAACGAACGAACGAACGAACGAACGAACGAACGAACGAACGAACGAACGAACGAACGAACGAACGAAAAAGTAAATAAACATCAGTGCAAACCTGACAAACAAAAAGTTAACTACTATCCCCCACACTCAACAAAGTCTGCTATATAAGCTAAGCTGTCACTAGATCCCTTGCAGCAGTTCCTGACTTGAAGCAGCTGAATTCGAAGGACAGAATTTAACAATGAATTTCAATTCTCACGAGTGTAGAGTTCTATTCTTTTATCCTTTAAAATCAAGTTGTAAGGAATCTCTATATGGAAAATAAAGTAATGTTTTCGAGAGCTACACTTCCAATAGGTCATCTTATTCCTGGCCCATAGTTTAAAAATCCCATCTTCTAGATTTTTTTTATCACATTTTCTATACATCACGTTGTCTTTTAGTCTTCTCCTATGCCGTAAGGCGCGTGTTCTGAGATTTTCCTCTCTCTAGAAAGTTTGTTCGGTTAAGATTCTGAGTTAATTTTTATCAGTTCAATTGGTTATCGATATGGGTATCAAGTGGACAGTTTGTCAAGCCCAATATCTGATAAATCATTTCAAATGTTTGCTGAATTAACGAAATTTCTTGATGAGCACTTCTTGAAGAATGTCCGACAATCGAAGAAAAAAGGCTATAGTACTGAAGAGAAAGCATGTGTAAACAACTTGTCGTTGATATTATAAATAAGGGACAGTCAGGCCTAATATCTGATAGGTATCTTTACTGAACGAAACGGAATTTCTTAAGCACTTCTTTACGAATGTCAGATAATCTCAAAGAAAAGATAATAGGATTGAACAGAGATTGCATGTGTAGGCAAGTTACCCAAATGTGTATTGTTTGAAACTGGAACTGTCTTCCCAACCACTCGGTTCCTTTTCTACTAGAAACGATTCGCATAACGAAAAGAGAGAGAAACAGTACTACATACATCGTGACAACTATTCCCAAGGTAAAGATGCGTCGGGAGTTCTTGATTTTTTGGAGGTCGGATCTTCTGACTGATGCTTGTTGAACGGCGATGCTCTTCATTTGTCGAAACGCCGTAAGGTGCATTTTGAAGTTGCAGAAGACAAGGATGAAGACACTAGGAGCGATTATGAGAAAGAATCCAATTTGCCTTATCAGGGAATATTCTTCAGGCAGGAACCTACCTCCAACAGTAATAGCAGAAGCAAATGAACAGGCCATTACTGCAGCTACATAGCATTTAGTGTTTGAGTAGCAGTAAAGGGGGAATTCGATAGACACGAATCTCTCGAGGACAACGATGGCTAAACTCACTAGGGACACGAAACATAAAACAAGTGAGGAAACGATGAACGAGGTAGCGGTTTCACAGAGATAGGAGCAGTTGATTTTGACGCACATTGACAGGGCAATGTACATAGGCTGTGCTATCAAGGCTACGAGAAGATCCGTGAAGGAAAGAAATACGAGCAGCATGTTGTAAGTACAAGAACGAAGAGTAGGGCTCCCCAATATCGTATATATTACCAACAAGTTAATGAAAAACGTTGGCAGTGCTGTAATCCCGTTCAGAACGCTAGCGACAATCAATGTAGGGATCACTGATTGTGGAAGATCGGTTATATTTTGAGGCAAGAAGTCGAGAGGTATTGCACAGATATTCGTAGCCATAACATGTACTTCCTGTGTCCAGGTTTGAATCCAATCTTCAAAATGCAATAACAGCCAAACCTTATATATACACCCCTTGATCAAGCACTGATCAACGATTTGTGCATTAGCACGCATTTACAGAGATTAACAAATCTAATAATCAAGAATAGAGCGAGCATTACGTTTCCTGTCCTTAATGTAGCCATATTGTTCTCCAAGAATACGGGAACAATTTGGATCATATACTCAAGATTTAGTTAATTCGCCTGCTTGAGTAATACATTAAAATTAGAATGCTGACGTAAATGCAAACAATAATTACCATTTTGCTCTCAAATCAAGCTTAAGTGAAATTTTTTTTAAATATATAATTAAATACTAATAAAGTAGTTGAACATTTGTTTAAGTTTGACAGAAAAGACGGGAATTCTGAAAAAATATATATATATATTGAAGTTTCCGTTCTGTTCTGTTGTTGTCGTTTGTCGTTCGTTTCTTGTGAGAATTAGAAGGAAGCAAAAAGGTGGTTCGTTTCATCATGATGTTGATCGAAAAGCTTTTAAAAGCATCATTAGCAGTTTACAAGGACTTTATAAGAGCCTGAAGATATATTCTTAACAACTCTACAAACTCTCAAAAACTGACGCTGTCGGTCATCAGAAAAAAAATCCTTTTAAAAATGGACAGCACATTTGAATGACAATTTTTGAGGGCGCTGTTTTTATATATAGTTGGATCATAGTTTTGACTGCTTGTCATATTTACTAAAACCCTGAATGAAATCAGTATGGATTGATTCTATATATGAATATACATATAAACTGCTTACAAAGTATGGTATATTAGTGTGCATTGCGCAATAGAAATCCCCCGCTTTTCTTGTTTAAAAAAATTAATCCCAGTGATGGCACCCGGTCCTCACTAACATAAGCACAAGAATCAAAACCTCTCGTTCTTCTGCTTATGCTTATGTAAGCTCTAGCTCGTGAAGACCAGGCTTTACGTGCGATCATAGAGGCGTTAATTTCAGTCAAGCTCTTGTCGTTAATGCGCGCGTTTCAACGATATCTGCGTTGCATGATAGCGGGCACTCGAAAATGTGCGCATTATAATTCGTTTATTTGTTCCAAAACATTATATTGATAACGATCCAGGCACAGATGATTATTTTTTTATTTATACATATCCATGGATTGTTAAATTCCTGATCCCATTGGTTGTAAAACACAATTGGCTGAGGCTCTCCTTCCGATACTAAGCCTCCTTAATGGAGCCTTTATAAATAGCGTTTATAAATATCCCCACCCAATTAGACTAATTATACCGAACACGAACCTTTATATCTTTCAGTGTCTTTTAATATTTTAGTACTGGAGATTTCAAACGGACAGGTTCTTCTAGTAAGAGTTTATTCAAAGCCACTATCAATAAATCTGAGGGAAATTTTCATGTTTATGAGCACGGATGTTGAGGACGGATGTTGAGCACGGATGTTGATCAATGATGATCAAATTCTATACACTCTCAAAGAAAAGAGCAACGGAAAACCAACTCTGTCACAACTATGAAAAGATGTGTTAAGATCGAAGATAATGACGTTGAATCTACGAGGACATATTCAATTGGAACTGAGAGCATACGTCTGAGTCATTCCAACTGTTTTCATAAGATCACTTCTTTTTTGCCCATTAAATCACTCAGCTTTCAAAAAGTTTATATGAGCTCTTGAGAAAAACTTGAGAGCTCGATCGACATTGCTAAGTGTAAATTAATCTCACTAGTGATTATTTAGCCTTAAATTTTACTTATTCTTAGAAAAAAGTAACATTTGATTAAGTCATGTCAAATCCTAATAAAATTTTTGAAGCTTGTCATGGTTATTCAACGGTATTTGCGCGCGCATGCTCGCGGGCTCAACAGATATTTGAAATTTACAAACATTTTAAGATTCATAAAACATTTTCAAAAATACTTCAAAATTCTCGTTATTTTTTTTCTTTTTCAAAATGTTATCTAGATCTTAAAAGTAAAGGTTAAATAAAATTGCAGCTGGAGGAACCTAAAAATAGAGAACATTTTCAACTCTTTCGAAGGCTGAGAAAACTATATCATTATTCAAGGTTTCGTCGTATGTTAGGTGTAATGATTATGGCAACAGAATCACAGTCAGAGTTTTTAAAATAAATATCTTCGATCGTTTTCCTTCAAATTTCAAAGAAGATTGTAAAACGCAAAAAAGCAAATATTGTTCAGTGCACAAGCATGGGATCTTTGAAATTATATTATTTTTTTGAACTCTTATTACCCTGGGAGCAGAGTCTTTTTTTTACCTCTGGCGATGAGGTAAAAGGAGGCTTTACTCGCAGGCAGGTACATTTTTAAAGAATGGGCTTCCTGTGGCTAAATAATTATCTAATTATTGAAAATCATAAGAATCCATTTTCTAAATATTTGCTGTGAATAAAGCGAATTGTTTTACCATCAAGTCTTTCTCCAAGGCAAATAACTTTCTGAAAATGTTGATTCGACCAATGTGGAAGCTCATTAACAAGCTTTGGATCCCAAACAAATAGATCGTTGATTCGTAGAGGATGGACCTTCAAATCTCTCATTAATACCCCTAAATATGCATCCTCTACATTGAACATTTTTCTCTTGAGAGATACCTTGATTAACTTCTCGATTAAGTCGCCTGAGAGTAGATAAAATGGTCCAATGCAATAGTCCGGGTATTCGCGTTCGTGAAACTGAGCATAGCTAACATACCATTGATTATTCGGTGTTCGCATGATTCGTCCAAGATGCAGAACCCATCCAGCATAAAGCCTTTGTGGAAGAGACTTCTGATGTATCCAATTGATTAAATGCGGTATATTCAAATATATGTCGTCGTCAACTTTCATTAAGTACTTGGGTTTGATTTTCAAAGCCCATTTGTATCCTCCCCAGACTTTATTGATCATATTTCTATAGCTTTCTGTAGTGTCGATTCTTAGTATATCTCCATAGACATAAGCTTCTCGTTCAAGCTTGGTATTATCTTCTTCACTGCTCGAAAGTCCAACTAAAAACACACAATACACTTGTAGGCTGTTGGTAAAATTGTTTTTCGTGTTCATAGACTTACCAGGGGTATTCGTTTCTGCAGTTCCGGCCCATGTTTCTCGAAGAACAGTTCTTCTACTTGCTGTCTTGGGAACAGAGTTGATTAAAATTAGTAAAAACACTTCTCCTTTGATGTTTGGAGTGATGGTTTCATTCGAGTTCAATTTTCGAGTTGATAATATTTTCCGAATAGCTTTAGGGTAACTACCCCATGGTTGTAAATACAATAATACATTAATGATCAAAAGTGTAAATATCACAGCTACGGCTTTCTGGCTTGAGCAAACTGTGCATTTCTTTGGAGCTTTCTTCGTCTTCGTTGTCGCTGGCAAGGCTCCAGTCGCCGACATTTCTGCCATAATACTTTATTATTCTCCAACATAAGTCACAAAAACGGTCGAAGGAATAGCTTTTCAGCTCAAAAAATGGCTGTGCTAGCGCTGTTACGATGACGAACTAGTACTCAAGCTTCCGAACAAAACAGGGAACATGTGACCGATTTGAATAATTCCTAACACTTCAAGAATCATAATAACTTGGTAACGCAAACTTTAGCGAGGCAAAACTTCTGCTACTAAGAAAAGAATGGTGAACAATCTTCATATAACTTATAATAAAATACTCTAATTCGTATATCTACTGAAAAAGAAAATAAATAATAGCTAAAAGATGAGTAAAATATAAGTTACCTGCATGTAGTTGTGATGCCGTTATCATTGAAAATAATGTGATACATGCGCATAATTTTTCCGCTATCTGAACGTAGAATAATAGAGAACCACAGGAAGCCCAACGTTAGTTTGCTGGTTTTTTAAAACTATCAAAACCAAGATGTTCTTAAAAATTACGACTAATTATTGCTTTCTTACAATCAATTTTTTTTGTATGTGTCTCTATAACTATCAAGCTATATTCCAATTTTTTCTAAGAGATAGCCGTGCCCTGACTTTGATCAGCCCGAGATTGTTTCAGAGTATCGATAAAATTTAAAGAAAATCTAAGACTTTATTAGTAGTTAAATAAAAGTTATAAATCCTAAAAATAAAAATAAATAAATTAAAAGAAAGAATAATACCACAAAAATAGTAATGAAAAAAAAAAAAAAATGAAAATAATTGAGAAGATGCTGCAAAAATTTAATATGGGCTTCCTGTGGTAAGTTTGCATAGTATCCTGGGTAATACTATTTCCAAGATGGCGTCCATAACCATCGAAGATGTTCGAAGATCTTTGATCAAATATGTCCCTTACTTCGGAGGAGTTAGCTACTCTGCCTTAGCCCTAAACTCCATGGGGATCCACTTTCCATTTCTAGATAAGACTGGCCAGCTTATCATGTTCAACAGCACGTTATGTTTGTCACATATTGGGTTTGGTGTCTACATCTATAACCGACCAATAAACGATGTACTGAAACCTTCTCGATCAAGACGAGTCGTCTGGAGTATTTTTGGAAGCTGGATTATGAATTTAGGATCTGTCTTGTGCTGGGCTATAGTCAAGGAGGTTGGTCCAAAGAATAAGTTAGCTCGGGCCGTCATTGGTTTGGCTGGAGGTAGTGTTTTCTTGTACATAGCCACGGATTACTTGAATGCTGTGGATAAGCTGAGAGCGCAAGACTTTCCTGATGATGATAGAGATTCAGGAAACGAAGATGGTGAAGATTAATGCAGTCCAAAGAAGATAAAAATAAATGACAATAACTCTCTACAAGTAAAGAAGTGTAAGGAATAATTGTGGAAAATCTGAGACCAAGATAGTGAAAGATCTGCAAGTCATAAAGCTTAAGCTTGTTACAAACAGCTGATTAATCCTTAAGACTGAATTGTTTCTGATTATATTAGATGATGATAGATCTTATTCGTTGGGGAGCAATGTTTTCCCATTTCAGACCACATACTCTTCTTTATATAATAATATTCTTTCTTTGAGTTGTGTTCATATGAATTTATGTCTTCTCATGTACAACCGTTAAACAAAGAAATGATACTCTTGGAAATGACACATGGTCTGAAACAGGAAAACATTGCACCATGACAAATAGTTTTTTTATCATTCAAATTATTTTTTCTAATATTTGAGGGGCAGTGTGCACAAGTCAAACAGTAACAAAGAAGGCAGTTCATTGTTTTTTCAGTTCAGGGAAGTGAGCCATTGTCAAATGCAACATTACTGCACATGAGCAGACCATTATTTGCAGCAAGATGGCTTTGCATCATAATGTGCATGAGCAGACCATTATTTGTAGGCAGTTATTTGCAGTTCTCTCGGCCAATCAAAATGACAGAGAAAATAATTTGAATGATAATGACTATTGAACAGTGTGAATGTTTTGAAGGCAGATATTCCCTTGTATATTATTATGTAGTTTGTTGTCATAGCAATGTATGGTATTATAACAATGTGAAGGAGCAACACTGAATATTAGATAATGTGGGTCATGTGATCTATTTTTCCTCAATTTTTAGCAAGATGTTCCAGGTTAGATTGGCAGAAAATTAGACCCCTTTCATGTGATGCAAATCGGCCAAATTTAAGTTAGTAATGTATTTGATGGAAGCTGATTTGAAACCCAGCCATATTCAGTGTTGGTAAGGTCAAGGAAACATGGATAGCACTGAAAACGAAATCTGTGTCCTGTCCATTTTTCCTTTCCTCTACTCCACTTTTTACTGCCCATGGCCTTGAATCACAAATTTCAAGTCCATTGCATGTAGTATAACCTAAAGGCAAATATATCTAGTATGAACACAATAGTTAATATTTTTTTTTCAAACTCTAATGATGTGGTAGACACTGAAAGATTAGACCTATATTAAATCCAATATTATGACAGCAGGCCTCATTCAAATCCTACTTAGTACAACATTCTGCTGAAGGACAACTTCAATTTATTACTGCAGCTAAAGCTAAAGTTTCCATGTTAGAGATGTTTCTGTTATTATATTGGAAGCCTGTGCATCTTTCTATGGGGTATACAGGGGTTTCAATAGAAGGCGGCTACCGGTGGTTGATTGCTGGTTACCTAACTCCATACTGCCAGCTATTTTACAAATCAGTCTTGATAATTAACTGAAGTATAATAAGTATACACAGATGCCTACATTTGAATCCCATCTGTCTACTTCAAATATTATTGAAACCCCTGGGTATAACACTACAGATGCAGGAAGCCCAAAAAGGAAGGTGCCGTAATAATGTCCAACTTCTAGAGGTGAGTGTGAAAAGCCTCAACTATTCTCACCCTATTGGCACCAGCATGACAAAGCATCCAAATTCCATAGACCAAGGTTATTCTCACATTCCACACTCACCCTGGGACTAGTGGTGACAGCCTTATTTGCCTGGATATAAATACCAGTCTTCAGAATACATTCACCTTCTTTGTTCATATGGTCTTAGAGGGCAAGATGGCTCCCCACCCTCCCCCACACATTCTTAGTGCTCTACAGTAGTTGCAGTACTCCAATTTAGTGCAAACAATAGTCTAATATCTATTTCATAGGTTTAGTGATTTCACTCTATTACAATTTTTGCAAATTCTATTGCTTAATTAGCACTATTTTGTACTATTTAGTAATTTATATTTCATGGATATATTGTTTGCACTCTACTGTAGCTACTTCCAATGTTGGTTAAGTATTGTTTGACATCATAATTATCATGATCACCAACATCATCTCCATATTGTCATCATCATCACTTTCATGGTTAATAATAGACATTTTCAAGATGCGCGAGCGCTTTCAAAAACATTGTAGGCTCAGACATGATCTCGAGGCATTTTCAGGCAGAGTCAATAGCGCATGTGATCTTGCCCGAAAATGCCTCTTTTTCATGTCTGTGCCTGTGATGTTTTTGAAAGCGCTTGCGCATCTCAAAAATGGTCTATCATCATTATCCTTTTTTTAGCTTGAGGCTTCACCCATTGACATCAAACAAAACTCATAGGATGAACATTTACTTTTCATTATTACAATAATATGACATGTTAAAAGTCTTAAATGGTGACTAAAATGACTAGAATGTGGTTAGCAAGTTGTGCTAAAGCAAACAAGAACCATAGAAGATTCCTCTAAAACTGGAAAAGAACTTGTGTCCCCAGATTTCTGTCTTTGGCATCTTGTGAATTGTTTCTTTGGTTGACTTCCTTTGGTGGGCAGCCTTGTTTACCACACAGGGATCCCAGAAAAGTTTTCATCAAAAGCACAAAAACGTTTTTCTTATAATCACATGATCCTAAGTCTCATGCAAGTTACATTTCTGATTGCATTTCTTTGTTCATTAAAGGTATATATTCACATTATATTACACAAACATAAGTTACACCCCAACTCTACTGAGGTCCTGCACTTTGCTCAAATATATTAATCAGAGATTTTTGTAAAAAACTACTTTGTATATATACTTTTTCTCATAAAAATTTAATTGCAGTATTTTGCCCTTTTTTGGCAGTATTTATCAATTTTAAAACTTGTTTCTCGCTTAAAACTTCACTGAAAACAAACTTTTTAAATGCAATAAGGAGTCTATCATGGGCTGGTCTGGCGTTACAACGTTACTTGTTACACGTTACTGTCACGCAATTTTAGTTAAACGATTTTCAAGGGTACGTAGACCCAAAAAGAGGCCATGATTGCAAACAGCATGACTGTACAGACATTTTGCAATCTGGTATTTTACACTATGGCAGGTTGCAGGATTTGATTTGAAGTTGAATATGATTAATAACAAGTGAATATTTATGACTGGCTGTAGTACAGGGATGTTCTCAAACTATTGGCTCTATCTGAATGTGACGACTTTGAACAGGCTGGATGTAAAAGTATGTAATACTTTGATTTCTGACGCTATTGATTACTATGTTCCTAACTTGAAATTTCATTGCGCGCAAGCGTGTTGAGGCCCATTTAAGCGGGATTTTTGCTGCGAATTGAGGTGCGATTTTTGCAGCGATTTTTATCATAGACAAGAATGGTAAAGAATGAACTTGTAAAGTTCTTCCAGACACCAAAATACCGGCAAAAATTGCAGCAAAAATCGCCAGTGTAAATGGGGCTTTACAGTTGCATGAGACAATGTCTTGAAAATTTTGCTGTAATCGTTGCAAAAACGAGGACTAGATGTGTTGCAAGGAACAGCACTGATGGTTGTAGTAAGGAGATATCTCTTCTTGATTATGATTTGTTAAGCAACACTATCGATCCAATGAACGCAGGACTTCTAGACAGGCTTTGTAACAGAAAATATACTGGTCCTGTTTAGGGAGTAATAAAAATACAGATTAAAAAACCTGGAAAAAACAAATAGAGTGAAAATTGATGAAGAGTGAAGATCCGTGTATGAAAGGCTTAGTAAGACCAAAGGGAGCCCGGCTCAGAATTGTGAGCCGTTTTAAAATCACTCATAAGAAACAATAGGATGAAAACACTGTGTTAATACAAGAAACGTAAGGCACACAACACTCTTGCCCTACAGATTAGGCTATTGATTGTTCTTCGTGCATCTTGCGGTGCTACACATTTTTAATGTTACGGCATGAATGGTAAAAATAAAGATTGATCGATCTTCAACTATGAACGTTTTACGTTGCGCGATATTGTTGCACATATACTTACTTTGGTTTGTATCATTCCATGCCTTTGCTCACGAAGATTGCGAATGATCTTATCGACATCAAACTGAAAAAAGAGACCCATCTTTTAACACAATAATTACGGAGGTAAATTTGATGGAGGTAGCGTTGTGTATTGCATGTGTTGTATTGGTTAAGAACTGGACGCATTTTCCCAACAACTATATTTGTCAGGCATAAATGATAAATAGGAAAGAGTGCGCGTGAAATCATTACTCCTTCGCCTTTACTCCTCAAGCCTTGATTTAAGTATATCCAGTTCTAGACTAGCCTTGTGGGATTTCGTCAGAAGCAATAACGGGAGCCAACGATTGGTTTGCGGTATGACAGAGCGTCAGGAAAGTGGAATATCTTACCATTAAGTCTCTCTGCATCAAGCCAAGACAAACATCTACTGTGATCAGGGCGCCAGTTCTACCTATACCAGCACTAAGAACCAACAAAACATTGGATAAGTAAATATTTTGTATGTAGTGGTTTGATCATTGGCGAGTGTTTCTCACACTTTTTTCTTGCCTTCGTAACTTTTCAATGAAATGTTTTTGCACTTCTTCGCAAAGTTGACTGCGCGCGCAAATAGCGTCAGCACCGTGCTCTGTTCACTAATACCGCACAGTTGTCAACTAATCAGAGTGTGACTTGTCGTTTACCATACCTGCAATGAACCACAATGGGTGCTTGGGTTGATGTCAAGTCTCTCATGTACGTCACATACTGAACCATTTCAACAGAACACTAAAGAACAGGAAGAAGATTGTTACTGGTGTTGTCTTACACTATACTAATAATCAACCAACTCATGTTGGACAATGACGCATGTAAAGGCGCGAAAATAAGACAACAAAAAAGGGGAAATTGTCGCGCAACATTGTCGGATCGCAATATGCAGAGAGCCGGAATGTTGCTCGTTTTACCACCCCGCGCACAACGAATTTTAATTGTTGCTGAGAGTAGAAAGAGCTTCTACTTCTGCAACAAAGTTGCGCAACAAAATTTTGCTGTTGTATAGGGTAGTAATACGAGCTGAATATTCACACAACAACTTGCAACGCAAATTGAAATGTTTTCCCATTTCAGTTTTTTATTTTATGTCTTTGATTAACTCTTGTACATGAGAAGACACATGAATATGGATACAACTCAAACAAAAAATATATTCTCAAAGGAATGACAAATGGTCTGGAATGGGAATACATTACGCCCAAGCCAGAAAGGTTCATTAGCCAAGGTATGGTTGATATTGGGCTACCTGTGGGATCGTAACCCGAAATCGCGGGATTAAATTGGGGAAAAAACTCAAAGAAAAGGATTCCGTATGTACGTATGATACGCGTAAGATCTTGAAAGGATAGAATAAGATAACCGTACCTTTGGGACACCATGATCAGGCCAGCGTGTAAAGTTAAGATGAGTAACCTCAATGCTCTCGCCACTCTGTCAATATAGAGAAGAAAATTCAATCAAAAATACTCCGGCTGAAGACAATGGAGAATGAATTACATATATGTTGAAGGACAAAAGTACGATAGCACGCACAACTCACCCCAAGATGTTTTAACAAAAACTTTCTTTCGATAAAAGAATCAAACGAGTTCTTATCTAGAAGGGTTACTCTAAACCTGTGGGAAGAGGAGAGATAACGCATTAAAATAGTTTTATTCAAGATATTTTTTCATCTACAACAACAACATTTTGTTGCGCCTCTTTGTTGCAGAAGTGGAAGCGTTTCCTACTCTCGGCAACAATAAAAATTTGTTGCGCGCGAGGTGGTAATACTAGCAACACTCGCTCTGCAACTTGCAACGCAACAATGTTGCACGACAAATTGCACGATTTTGTTGCTCGTACTTCCGCGCCTATAGTTAAGAAATATAACAAACATACTTTCTTGGTATGACGAGATCTTCTGATTCTGGCCAATATCTATGACATTTAACCTGTTTTAATCAACAAGAAAATGCACATTATAATCATGATAGAACTAAGGTTGAAGATAACCAAGGAATTCATAAATACAGTTCGTTGAGATGAGTGATAAGAGTACACAAAAGGAGCCGCATCTAAGCCCTATGATTGGATGCAGAGCAAATTCGCGCTCTATGATTGGCTACAGTCATATCCAATCAGAACCGTGCTAACAGTATCACAAGTTATGACACACCTTTCCTCCTTCCCTTTCGAGGGTTGCCATGACAATCACTTCTACGCTTTGCTCCCAAATCATCTGCCAGAAATCTTTGGTTGTATTGGGTAATGGGCCCTGCGATGCGATATAGTGATAAGTGTCTTCTCCTACTGGTACTCTAATATGGCTGGCATTGATGTAGTCTTCATTCCCTTCACCGCTTAGATGTACTCTTGTTTGATTAACTAAAGAAATACACATTACAAATCAACCCATAATTATTAGCTTCTATGATATTTGTAATGGGAGGGACTGCATATGCTTTTATTTCAGGAAAAAAAAAACAACAAAAAACGGCTTTTTCCGTTACGCGGGAAGTGCTTAAACAGTTCATACTGCTCTTCACTTTCCTTTCATGCTTTCGGTACTTCCTATTAGCTGATATGATATTTGTAATGGGAGGGGCGGCATAATAGGCAGATTTCTGCATGTTCTTGAAACGTCGCATAAAAAAAATCGCATCGTGTATCCACACCTTAAGACGTCTTTGCAACGTTTTGCTGCACGCATGTGGATGGTATCAGCACCGTGCTTTGTACACTGATACAGAATCAGAGTGTGCGTAGCGAAGTGACTATATGATAAAAGAAATATGAATCCTGATTATCATACTTACAAGGCAGGACGTTTCTGTATCTGTTCTTGTCTTTATTTTCAGGATGTTTAGAAACACTGCAATCATCAGTGGGTTTGATCTCCCTTAGAGCCTGACGATCAATCAAACCATGAATGACAAATAGTGAAACGAAATGCGTTCGGTGTGAATAATAGAATAAAGAATTAAGAGAAAAATATCATATGCCCTTGGCAGGACTCGAACCCACGGTTTCGGTATACTGGTCCGACGTGTTAACCACTACACTACAAGGACCAACCACGCTGGTTACGCAGCCAGGCAATGTTGTATATGTGGCAACTGTGGGGGTCCAGGGCGATATTAATCTCATGCGTAAGCTGAATACCGTAAATATAATTAATAGTGAAAATGAAAAGAAAGAAAAATGAGAAGAAAAGAGATAAGAAAACAAGCCACATCAACAAGCCAACCAACCTTAAATTCATCAGCTATTACATTGGATCCAATCTTGGACTGTAACGCCCCAATCAACATCTTGAGTTTGTGCCCTGCGTACCTGCCACCGGATGTGACGTCAATCAGGGGACCGCTGGCTTTACTGGCCATTTCTCCCTCGCTACTGCTGCAGAATGAACGAAGAGTGAAAATAATTATGCCATCCAGAAAATTACCTATAGCAGACCCATTCAAAGGCGGATCCAGGGGGTGAAATGGGTTACTAGTCATAAAAAAACTTATGATGCAGTTATGTGGGTAAAAATGTGTTCCACCCAACATGGCTGCTGCATGAGAAAGGCGCACAAATAGACCATTTTCGAGATGCGCGAGTGCTTTCAAAAATATCGCAGGTGCAGACATGAAAAAGAGGCAAGACCACGCGCGCTATTGACTCTGCCCGAAAATTTCTCGAGATCATGTACGCGCCTGCGATATTTTTGAAAGCGCTCGCGCATCTCGGAAATGATCTATTGATACCTCGTTTAGCCTCCTTACCTGCTATGAAGAGTAACAAATCCATTCTGTTTGCGCTTCGATGAGTAGTCCGAATCACCAGACGACGACCATCCATCTTCATACGACTTTAACAACGACTCCTTTCTGGGAGGGGGTGCAGGGAGGTCCTCATCGTCCCCTGATGGGATGGGCGTGGTGGGTACAGGCGGTGGAACATCAGAAATAGTCCCGTTTAGTTTTCTATTGCTATTATTAATATTGCCGATATCTTCTGTGTTCATTTCCATTTCACTATTATCTTGTAACATATCAAAAACATTCATGTCTTCGTAATCAGAGTCAGAACTTTCTAAAGACTGGTTCTTTCCATTTGATTTATTAGTAGAAGCGTCAGACAAGTGTTTACTTTCAGATGATCCCGAACTAAGTCTTTGTAACGAATCCCCAGTGCTATATCCCGGGCGGTTATCATCGATAGTGTATTTTTCTCTTCCTGGTAGCGATTCAGCATCAGATTCACTGTCGATACTATCATCATCATTTACGTCATTGTTGGGCGTCGTGGATGAGGGAGGGGAGGGTGGTGCTGCTATAGAACTAAGAATAGACGAGAGAACAGAGTCTGTGTCTCGCTTGTGTAGGGTTGGTTTGTGTTGGTTATTCTTGCTTGGTGCGTTTAATTCCTTGTTGGATTCTGATATTGCGTTAAGCAAGTCGATAATTTCATCTTCATCCTTGACTTCTGAAGAACCTGTTAAAGTCTAGAAAGGAAAACGAACCAAGCAATATTCAGAAGAAGGTTGAATCAACATGTATCTAGTTCAAATAAGATGGCCAAAGCCACAAGAGCGACCGGAGATTCTGTGGGTGGGGTGAGTGGGGGTGGTCACAAAAACTCCCCTAAGTTAAGATTTATTCACGTAGTTTAATTTTTTTAGATCCATTTTAAAGAATTTTATGAAACTTTATTTAGTCTTTGAGCACAACACAACAAATGCATACACCCTCAACACAGCACAGGATATTTCTAGCTATTTTTTAAATTTATAATATATATATTTTTTATTTTATATTTTTCGCTATTCACTCAAAAGGCGCGGAAAAACGAGCAACAAAATCGTGCAATTGTCACGCAACATTGTTGCGTTGCAAGTTGCAGAGAGAATGCTGCTCATATTACCTACCCCACGCGCAACCATTGTTGCAGAGAGTAGAATGAGCTTCTACTTGTGCAACAAGGTTGCACAACAATTTTTTTTTGCACAAGGTGGTAATACGAGTCACAGTTACTCTGCAACTTGCAACGTAACAATGTTGCGCGACAAGTTGCAAGATTTTGCTGCTTGTATGTCTGCGTCATAAGTTTCTCATCTGCTTATATATTATTTACCTTTACAGACAGTGCAAACTCGGATTAAAGATATCTGAACATTAAGACTCTTATATCATATTCAAAATATCTTAATGAAACATTCATTTACTATTTTTTATTTCTGGAAGTTGTAGAGCAATCAAGCATGCAGAGAAGTTCCTCTTTGTTGAGATTCTCTTTGTCTTTTCTGTAATTTTCCGTTAGTGGGCTACCTGTCCGCACAGGTAGCTCAGTAATTCTTTTTAGAGAAGAAAAGACAAACAAAGTATCTCCACAACTTCAAATTCTCACATTTATTAGCGTGTTTATATTTAGTTAGTTTGTTTATTTTAATGAGAAAAAATATTGGTTAGAGACGTTTAATATTAATGGTTGGTTTAGAGTATTTAGAGACTCACTTTAAGCAAATGGTGTAAAGTTAGTTGTTTAGTAGCGGCGTGACATGCTGGTCATATCCTGAAAGCAAAACATCCAATAACAGAAAACAGCGTTATACAGTGCAATGCATGCAAACATGGATATCAGAAACGGTTCTGAAATGATTGTGACGTCATAGCCGCCATGTTGGAGGAATTTCTTGAGCCATACCCTCCAACATGGCGGCCATGTCTTTTTTTATTTTTATCAGTCTCATTGGGATGTTTGTAAATTGCTATCAGTAAGATATCACTAAAATCAAAGTTGTAATAAGTGGCGATGATGATAGACTGATAAACGCACGTACGATCGCCGCACGCATCGTACGAACGCACGAAGATGAACGAATTCTTATTAGTTTCCTTTATAGCAGAGTATGTAGCATATGCCCACCTCACAAATATATTTCAATAGCTATCTATAAAGTAGAACGTATATTACACGCGCTCTGATAGATAAAACTTATTTTTTGTGACCTCGTAAAATGACCTCCGTGATAATAGAGATCTTTTGACACACATAGAACACTAGGATATCTGATTTACCATTCACGGTGCATCACGAATATCTACATGTGAACTTTATTTTAGTTGGAGAATGACCCGTGAGTAATAAACATTTAAATTGTGCACAGTTATTTAAATATCTGATTAGATTCAAAGAATCGGCATCACATGTGAGTAGAGTTTGTTAGGCCCTTCTTTTTTCCCTTGATTCGAGAGTTTTTCTCCCTCCCCGATACCAGTTACTCTAAATTCCAATTCGATCTGTGAATTAGCCATGCCCTGACTTAGATCAGCCAAGAGGTTGTTTCAGGGTTCTATCTGTGAGTTAGCCATGCCCTGACTTAGATCAGCCAAGAGGTTGTTTCAGGGTTCTATCTGTGAGTTAGCCATGCCTTGACTTAGATCAGCCAAGAGGTTGTTTCAGGGTTCTATCTGTGAGTTAGCCATGCCTTGACTTAGATCAGCCAAGAGGTTGTTTCAGGGTTCGATCTGTGAGTTAGCCATGCCCTGACTTAGATCAGCCAAGAGGTTGTTTCAGGGTTCTATCTGTGAGTTAGCCATGCCTTGACTTAGATCAGCCAAGAGGTTGTTTCAGGGTTCTATCTGTGAGTTAGCCATGCCTTGACTTAGATCAGCCCAGAGGTTGTTTCAGGGTTCAATCTGTGAGTTAGCCATGCCCTGACTTAGATCAGCCCAGAGGTTGTTTCAGGGTTCAATCTGTGAGTTAGCCATGCCCTGACTTAGATCAGCCAAGAGGTTGTTTCAGGGTTCAATCTGTGAGTTAGCCATGCCCTGACTTAGATCAGCCCAGAGGTTGTTTCAGGGTTCAATCTGTGAGTTAGCCATGCCCTGACTTAGATCAGCCAAGAGGTTGTTTCAGGGTTTAATCTGTGAGTTAGCCATGCCCTGACTTAGATCAGCCAAGAGGTTGTTTCAGGGTTTAATCTGTGAGTTAGCCATGCCCTGACTTAGATCAGCCAAGAGGTTGTTTCAGGGTTTAATCTGTGAGTTAGCCATGCCCTGACTTAGATCAGCCAAGAGGTTGTTTCAGGGTCCGATGTGTGAGTTAGCCATGCCCTGACTTAGATCAGCCAAGAGGTTGTTTCGCGTTCGATCTGCGAGTCAGCCGTGCCCTGACTTAGATCAGCCAAGAGGTTGTTTCACGGTTCGATCTGCGAGTCAGCCGTGCCCTGACTTAGATCAGCCAAGAGGTTGTTTCATGCATGGTTCGATCTGCGAGTCAGCAGTGCCCTGGCTTTGATCAAGAGGTTGTTTCAGATCCATGAAATGTGACGTATTCTTTTTACTGCGAAGACTTAACTGAAAGGATATGACTCAAACCGAACTCTTCAGCACAGTGGAAACGATAACACTGAATCGAGCTGCACCTCAATATCATAGAAGAACGGCACGGTCACGTCAGAGGACAGACAAGTACTTTGAACCAATCAACGTGCGCAAAAATAACTGCTCACTCAAAGTAAAGCGAAATTTGCTTAAGCACTTAGTATATCGCAACTGTGTTCCTGCTATGTAACAGGGGAAAAACCTTCCAATATTATCGATACCCTGAAACATTCTACGAGCTGATCGAAGTCAGGGCACGGTTAACTCACAGTTCAAATTGGGATTTAGCGTGTTAGGTTCAGTTGCGGAGGGAGTCAATCTACGGGTACCGATGGAAGAATATCTCATCTGACTAGGATCATAACAACAGGATGTATAATTACGTATCTCGAGAATCTGAAGAATCGTTTTAGTATTTCCGTCATATTATTGTAATTTTTAAAACAACACTCAAGATATCCATTGTGAGCGCGAAAAAATGAAAGCAAATAACAATGAGATAAGCTGATTCAAACTATTGGTTACAGTTTCGACCCCTTATACCTAGCCTCCTTTACAGACGTTCTTAGGGTCGTCACGTCGTCACGCAACGTTTCTCTCTGCGTAGGAGGCTACTTATACCAAGCTATATCACATTCTATTACAGTATTTTTGAAATTTTTTACGTTTTATTCTTAGTCTTTAGTTGTTACTTAGTTTTTCGATAGTTTTTAAAGTCATATAGAATTTATTACATTGTATTTTTATAATTATTGTAATGCGCATTTGAAAAGAAGTAGTTGATATTTGCGCACTATAAATGAATAAATTATTAAAATGATTACGTTAAATATCTTTTCTAGAAGGATATGATATTCTAAATCGCGACATTTTTTGATTGGGTCGAAACCTCTTTCCTCGAACTAAGTATCGAAGCTGTAATCTTATATTGAGTGTTTTTTTCCTCTTTTCCTTTCGGTTAGTTTTATCGCACTTTGCATAATCAGAAAGGATGTCATAACAGGAACTCTATAAAACTGTATCTGTTTTCTTTTTCTTTCAAAAATAACGAGAAAAATAACGTATGTTCATTTTCAATGTTTCCTAATGTACCACAGGCAGCCCAAGCAGTATACTTGAGACCTAAATTTTTTTTTTTCTAATTCGTGAAATTGTAAAAATTTGTCCTTAATAAAGCTGAGGTCATTTGAAGGGATGTTTTTGCACTGTGATAACTCAAATTCCTAAAATTACCTATAAATGACCTCGGGAGGCGATGAAACCTCTATCGATAAGTTAACATGAAAAACATTTTATCGTGGACATTTTTACAATTTACTTATTTTATGAAAATACTTATATTTAGACCTCAAGTAAACTACTAGAGCTGCCTTTTATGTGACTGGAGACTACAGTTGGCATAAGGTACTAAGTTCTCCGGCGACAATCGATAGATTTTCCGCTGGGTCTGTTTCTACCATGTACCAAATTCTTTGAAATATACAACACTACTTTACTTCAACAAAGGGCCTTAATAAGAGACATTTTCCACACATCTTTTTATGGGAGCCAATGTAAATAACATCGTCTGAATAACCTAAATAACAGGCTCTCCGTGAAGTTTATTTTAATCTTGGTCAATATTATTCTTATAAGTCTATAAATAACGACAGACAGAATTAGAACTCAATCGATCAGAATTCGTAAGATAAATATCAAGCTATAGAAGTCATGAGGAGAGGATGTTTGGAGAATCTTAGTTAAGTGTTACCGGATTCATTACATGTATACGCAAGATTTTTGGAATATTTAAACTATAGAACCATTGAGCTCAGTGCAAGACACTGCGAACTAGACTGCCGCCTGTTGTTAGCGTATTCGAAATACATAGCTATACTACTATACATAGCTATACATAGCTAAATCTCTCATTCTACTCCTGGATAGCTAGGAATGATTTCTCGGATATATAAGGGTTTTGAGATCAAGGTTGTCAACATGAAGCTGGTTGTTGATGAATTGTTATTGAGTATGTAGTAGTAGTAGTATGCAAGTGACACAAGGGTCAAGATGACACGCGCCTGAATCTATGAATCAGTGAATGTTAAGTATAGAATACCGCACTGAAACAGCCTGAAAATGCTCGTCAATAAAAACGCAACACACTAGCTAGTAACTGGTAAATAAATAAATGAATCATACAAGATTTTTTATCGCGTATTGATAAACATAAATGAAGATTATAATGTTGCTAAATAGCCAGACTGGGGATCCTGTTCGAAGTATGACACAGAAGGCACTTCATTGAAGATCAATCAAAGTAGTAAAAATAGGAATAACCCAACACTGTATAAATAGATACATAATAACAAAAATAAAAACCAGTTGAATAAAGAAGTAAAACTTACGGCGAAGAGAAGAGTAAGCATAGTGTGGCAGGAATCGAGAGGGATTGTTATTTCATCGTTTTTGTACACAAATGCAAGTGCTGTGTGGCAGGAATTCGAAAGATGTGGAACGAGACAGGAAGTGAAGGCATTTGAGTACGGAAAAAAAGGCGCGGAGTGATTTGGGTTATTATTAGCATTAGATTCTAAAGCGCATCAGCAGGATGCGTGACTTGGGGGCTACAGGAATGGAATCATGGTTTCGCGGGGGGATGAGGAACGAAACGACGTCTGTTTTCTCAGGCAAAACCATGGTATATCAGTTATCGCATTGCTCATAACAAATGTTATACATTTTAGATGATTATTTGAGGATTAGGACTTATATATACACACCTTATTGACTATTATGACGGTAGACAATATATTAGTAAGATATTGATTCACTGTAGGAAAAAGGAGTTTACTATCAAATTTGTCACATCGATAACAGTAAAAATGAGAAGTTTCGTAAGAATTGCCCTTAAACTGATGAAAAAATGTTTTTTTGAAACTAAGCATTTTTGCAAATAGATGTATGTACACCACAAAGTAATCTCGCACGCTATGATTAGTTGAAGGGATTTTAAAGCAGTTTTCGATACCATAAAATTCATAGCCGTACTGAAGCCGTACCGTATCTTACCGTAGTCGTAACCACGCGTTGTGATTGGATGAATTACTGAAAGACAATGGAAAAACCCTTTCAATGTTACGGCATGTCGTACCGTGTACGTGCTGTAAGGTACCGTGCGTTTTCCACTCATACGAAACCCGCTTTAACATCTCGTTTCCGTGACCGTGTTGAGTTGCGTGACGCTATTTAAAAAAACACTCTTACTCTATCTTATCGAGTAACTTCTAAGTCGATGCGATGATAATTTACGATGAAATGATTGACAAAGGAAACTCGATTTTGATGTCAGTCGTCGACCAATTTTTACCCTCTAATCCGGAAGTTTTACTGATCTTTTTTCATCATTTTACTGGCTGTATACTTGTTATAATTTATGACGAAATGATTGCTGGAGGACATCCCAATTCTGATGACTTATCTACAATTTTTCGCTTACATGAAAATGAAAGACTTATATTATTCTATTTCCGTAGTAAATCCGCTCTATCGAAACCCAAAGCAAAACTGTCGTGCAACCCCTCTGTATGAGATACTACAATACTGAAATCGTGCCTTTCCTATGAAATTCCTCTATTATTCGATAGCATTTATTTGGATATTTATAAATTAATTATTAAATGATTATCATGTTGTTGAATTTCATGTTTATTCAATTTCATTTTTATGAGTTTTAAAATGAGATTTTGAAGACTCTTTGTTAAGAAGTTTCCATTTGAATTTTCAAACTCGATTAGTTTTGTTTTAGATTGGACTGAACGACCTGAAGGTACCCAGGACAGTGTGAATAAAATGTGGATGCAAGATGGCAAAGCTTTGAGATATAAATCCTAATTGTGGTTTCACAATTGTTACAAGTGTTCTTTTGAACTTAGTTAAGTCTACACTGAGGCATTCCTTGCATGAGGAGAGGAGAAGAGAGGTGAGGAATGCTCCACTCTGATTAGCCGAGGAAAATCATATTTCAAGAATGGCGTCTACTTCGTCTCCTAAAACAGTCCCACAATGCATACTGCAATGCCAACCCGACCCAGTTTTTCCTCAACTTTGGAAAGGCTGATCAGCAGACCCTACTCATTAGCCAAATCATAGGCTCTGGGAAAACCCTACGACCGGAAGCCAGAATCTTGCGACCAGGTCGTCAGAACGCATGCTCTATCTGAGGATCGCTGACTATAAAATGCCGGCTCAACCTTTACTTTCTAACGGCTTGTTCACGACTTCTTCTATTTGCGAAAGTTTATATGTTCGACAAATGGAAATAGGATTTGATTCAACAGCCAACGAAAATTGATAGCCAAATCTTAGGGTTGCCCAGAGCCTACGATTTTTCGTTAGAAAGCTGAGATAGCTCTGGCTACGAGAATGTCAGCACCCACTGAGCTCAGTAGTCCCCACGCAGACCCGAATTCCTTTTTTTCAGACTAGTTATTTCAAACTACAAATAATTACCTGTAAATGTTCAAACTTTAACCTTATTAGGCAAACACAGAATGTAGTTGTTTAATACATACCTCCTCGTCTACCTCCTTATCTTCTAGTGTTATGTCAAGGTCTAGGCTATTTGATAGTGGTGAGCTGTTTTGGGAGCCGGATATTTTGGTTTTTTTCTTGTCTTCTTTGGATGAGGATTGCGTCACAGCTCCGCCGGGTCTAAAAATACAGACCGATATAAAAATCACCAAGAGATTTATAACTTTTCTTTAGAACGGTCTCTATTCTTTCAAATATTTTTTTGTCAAGTTAGTCACGATAATCTGTGAAACAGTATTAAATTTAACTGGCACTAACTGACACTAAATAGAGCAATGTATATTGTTTCATCAGTGCTGTTTAACTAAGGAACACGATAAACGCACACGCGTGTCTGTACCGTGACATAAACATACGGGGAGGTGTAGAGCACGAGAGAAGCATGCAAGCTTAGGAACACGAGGCAAAGCTGAGTGTTTCTCTTGGGTTTCAAGTGCTCTACAGCTCCTAAAGTGTTTATATTACAATACAGAGACATAAGCAGCCGTTTTATATTGCTTTTATAAAATATTTTTGAGCGATTTTGCGCAAGCATGTCTCTGTCCTCTGACATAAACACAGTAGTCAGCCAATCAGCGCTTGCATTATATTTCAAATATTTTATCCAGCCAATCAGCGCGCGCGTTATATCTCAAATATTTTATCCAGTCAATCAGCGCGCGCGTTATATCTCAAAAATGTTATACTACTACTATTAGATATTGCTGTGTTTTCACTCTAGTTTCCTGAATTGTTGAGACAACATAATAATAATATATATCATTTATAAAGCGCATATAGATAAAATATCCTATGCGCTTTACAATGGTAAAGAGGGAAAACGACAATTCTAAGGGTAAAAAAAGTTAGCAAGCAGCAAATAGGTATGGAAGCGCGGGAGTGTAAGATAAGAAGCATTTATCTAAAACGCACTTAAGATCATAATTAAAATGCCATGTGTCTAAATATTGGTGATCAAGAGAGAGGAAACAGAGATAAGAATAAAGGTCATTTATTTAGAGAGCAGTTAAGATCCTTAATGGATAATATAAAGGCTTTAATTGGTCATAGGAAAGGCAGAGATAAGGGGAAATAGGGTGACAACAAAACAAGAGTATTGTTTAGCGAGAGATTATTCATCCGTAAGTGGAATTGAAAAATGGGAAGCGAGAAAAAATGGGGGGTGGGGGCAAGTAGTGGGATGTGGAAAGGGAATGAAAGGTCAAAGAGAGATGGGAGAGAGATGGGAGAGGGAGGTGTACAACATTGAAAACCTAGGGTCATGTATGCTCAGTAAAGGGAAGGGGAAAAGGATAATATAAAGTGTAGGGAATGGTAGGAAGGTAGGGAAGGAAAAGGATGGGAAGAGAAGAGAAATAAAAGAAAGAGAAGGGAAGAAAAGCGATGAGATAAGAAGTGAAAGGAAAAGAAAAAGAACGGGAATGAAATCAAAGGAAACTTTGAGGGAAGAAATAGGAAGGAAAGAAAGGATGGGATAAGAAGTGAAAGGAAGAGAAAATAACGAGAAGGAAAGCAAAGGAAACTGGAGGGAAGGAAACTGAAGGGAAGCAAAGAGAATGGAAGGACAGGGCATGGGATAGGGGGAATCTCGACTATTGATTATAATACTTAATTAACGACCATTAAAAAGCGATATGTCAAGACAAAAATGAACATCAAGAAGCTTATCTTACCTCTTTATCTCCAGGCTGACCGTTGTGGTTACTTTTCTTAACATTCCAATCACCCTTGCATGACTAAGACCATGAACATCTTCATCGTTCACCTAATAACCACCAAAGATAAACATATGAATTTCCACATTACTTCGAGGTTATTACTACGATTCTTATAACCAGGGTTCCCACTCATCTGGAAAAAATAAAACACCCTGACTTTTCACTAAATCCACTGACCAAAATCAAAATTCCCTGACCTTGAAGAAAAAAAACAGAATTCACGGACTTTTCCCCGACCGTGGGAACCCTTGAATATTAAACTCTACTCAAACACGAATTTTTCGAGATGATTTGTTTGGAAATTAAAGGGTTTTGCTGCCACCAGCGGGGTCTCAATCTTAAGCGATCACAATTTTGACTCAGGGCAGAGAAAAACCAGGAGCGAAGCTAGAACATCGGACTCCTCTAACGCCTGGTTTTCACTAACGACCTTATGCATAAGCTTAACGACATATGTAAGCCCAGATAGTCTTTCGCGGTTTGTTAATCCCTTTAAGGCGATGTTACACGAGACGATTTGCAACGGCGATTTTTTTTTTGCGCAAACCTATTGCGCGAAAAGTTGATGCCGTTTAACATGACATAAGGAACGATTTTAGCGTAATTTTGACTCAGTTCAGCAACACGTCGAGAGTTTTGATCTGAAGTCAAAACCTCGCAGCTAAATGACAATTTTTCTCTCGCAGCATTGCGCGAAAAAGCGTCGTTGCTAATCGTCTCGTGTAATGATATCGCCTTTATATTTGGATAGACCAGAACATTTGGTCATCCTTAAGGTACTATCACGCGGTTTGCGTATGCTGTTATGCTTGCATGGGTAGTGGAAACCTGGTCTTAATACTGAAATTTGCAGCGACAGGAGCCATTTGCCTAATAACCTTGATTGGTGCTAATCCAAGTTCGATTGGGTTCAAGATGAGTCTTCATTTAAGATTTATTTACGATTAACACTAATCTACTTTTGAAGAAAAACTTCAGTTCAGACGTCGAACTTTTGCCGCGTCAAATCTAATTGCCTTTGAGGTTGAGCGGCTGTTTTCCCTTAAACTAGTAGAAGTATGTAGACCAAACAAACTTAACACATATCGTCTCCTGGCACTAAGCAAAAGGGCTGATGTCTTTTATTGTAGTTTTTGGCGTTTTCTTAGCCGCTGGCTTCAAAGGCAATTAGATTCCACGCGCAAAAGTTCGACGCCTGAGCTGGACCTTATTGTTAGCTGATTCGGTGAACATTTGGATGAGAAAATACAAGAACAGAGAAGGAAAAAGGAATGTCTTATCAGTGCATCTTACCTTCAATAACTGGTCCCCAATCTTCAGTCGACCATCTTTCTCAGCGACGCTTCCCGCACTGATTGTCTTGATAAATATTCCCTGCACCTTGAATAGATCAAAAGCACTTTATAAATAACCGTGACCTATAAACACATAGATATGTAGATAAAATCAATTGGGAGTGGGGTCCCTGTGGATGACAGGCGCAGATTCCCGACATCTTGAATAGATCAGCAGCAATTTATAAATAACAGTGACCTGTTAACCTCCATAGATATATAGATGCGATTACTTTGAAGTGGGGTCCCTGTGAAGCCACAGGAAGCCCAAGTCGGGATTCTAACCAGACAGGGCGCTAGAGGTATTACTTCTCAAAGGTCAGCTAAGATTTGTTTACTTAATTTCACATTTTGACGATTTTATTGAGGTTTTATAAAGGATCGCCATACATTTTCTAATAATATGACACCACAGAAACCCAGCTTGGGCTACCTGTGGAGAAGCCGACCACAGTCTGGGACGGATTAAGGGACGGATTTGTTACAGGGACATAAAGGTGAAGGTAAAGTTCTTATATTTATCATCGGTTGCTCCTTCAGTTCTGAGGACTTATATGTCAAAACAACTTACATTTGGTTCTGTGGAAGGAGCTGCGACCAAACTAAAGCCAAACCCTCGAGGTCCTTTCTCTAACTGCACGGTAAAAACATCATCCTGCGGAAAAAATAAAAGATATTTAAAAATGAGAACACCTCATATTTGAGATATTCGACGTTGCTTTCAGCAGGCCAATAGGCCTTTTACGAATTACAAAAACAGGATGCATTGTGGTCTAGCTTGGGTAAAAACAACACCATATAAGGCATGGTGAACAAAATATGTTCGTACCAAAGCTGGCAGAAAAGGTCTATGAGAGCACATGTTCAGGTTTTCCACTCATCTGGAAAAAATAATATTCCCTGACTTTTCCCTGACCAAAAAAAAAAACATTTTTCACTGACCACACTGTGCACTTATTTTACGAAAAATGCTAAAAAAATGCTAAAACGATTTTGTGAAGGCTGACAGAAATTCACTGACGTTTGGGTAAATTGCGAAAATTCACTGACCAAAATCTATATTCCCTGACAATTCCCTGACCTTGAAAAAAATTCCGAATTCACTGACTTTTCCCTGACCGTGGTAACCCTGAATTGTTATAACTTATTATATATACCTTTGGTTCTTCAATATCTTCTACGTCTTGTTCTTCATCTGTATTTTCTGGACTGGAATCAACATTTTCTTCAGGCAGATCTTCTGAGAGCGAAAAACTCTGTTCCAGTGATCCACTCATACTGTACTTCGATACCGCTGCCCTGTTGGTTCTCTTGACCAGTAACTGCACTACAGGACGAGCTGCGTCCAGGTACTGCCTGGCTGCCAGGAAGCCAACACCTTCCACTTTATGACCGCCAATCTGGGAAAAAAATGAGCGGGGTCATAAGAATCTTAAAAGCTATTCTCGAACGAGTGCGAAGGGGGAAGCTAGGGAGTGAGACAAGAGGGCAGGAAGAGGCAGAAGGAACGATAGGGAGGGAGGGATGGAAAATATACCTTTTGAGCTTGAGTGAAATGTTTTCCAATTTCAGACTATATGTCATAGTTGCACATGAGAAGACACATGAATATGGTTACAGCTCAAACTAAGAATCTTACTTATTCTCAAAGGAATGACATGTGGTTTGAAATGGGAAAACATTACGCCCAAGGTAAAGAAGTCTATTGTCAGCTACATCTCCCAAACCACTAAAGGTGCGGTAATACGAGCAACAAAATCGTGTAACTTGTCACGCAACGTCGCCTTCGTTGTTCTATTACCAACCCGCGTGCAACTACAAAATTGCGCGATTTTGTTGCACATAGTGGAAGCTTTTTCTACTCTCTGCATCATTGAAAATTTGTTGCGCGTGGGGTGGTAAAACAAGCAACAAAGGAACGTTGCGCTACAAGTTGCTCGTTTCACCGCACCATAACAAACTTAAGCTAATCACAAGTTAGTTTTAATACCTCAACAATAATATCTCCATGCTTGAGATTGCCTTCAACAGCTGCTGGCTCGCCTGGTACGACATCATCTACTAGTATAACACCCTCATCATCTTCTTTTAGTAACAATCCAATACGACCTCTGCTTGTACGCGTTAGGTTCACTGTCTCTAAATGACCTGAATTACCATCTTTAACGACCTGAAATAGTGTGAAACAACACGCGTTGTGATTGGATGAATTACTTGAAGACAATGGGAAGCCATTTAAATTTTAAGGCATGTCTTACCGTGTACGTGCTGTAATTCAGTACTGTATGTTTCTCATTCATACGATAACCATTATTATGGGAAGCCATTTCAATGTTTATTTATAGAAAGCCAATTCAATGTTACAGCGCATTAGATCATATTATTAGCATGAATTTTGCGCTATACAAGTAATAAAGTTATTTATTTATCATTATTATTATTATTATTATTATTATTATTATTATTATTATTATTATTATTATTACAGCATGTCGTACCGCATATGTACTGTAAGTCAGAACCGTATGTTTCTCACTCCACCAAAAATCGCTCAAACTCAGTGAACGTATAGGAAACCCATCTCCAAAATAATGTCTCAACATTTATTGACTACGTAATAGTTTAATCATGTATCAGAGTACGAGCCAATCAAAAGTGTCGTTATATGAAGGACCATTACTCACCACGGTAGGTCTTCGCAGGACAACCAGTTTAACGAATTTTTTAGTTGCTCTTAAGACGTTTACTGCTTGCATGTGTTTCATGTTTCTGATATCAGTATCATCCACCTAAAAACAGCAAAAAAAAATTATAGTACGTTTAAGCTTAGAGTACTGAAAAAATCCAATCCAATTTAGTGTAACATCGTTTAGACCATGTGTCGTTTCCTAGAGCATAACAATCTTTGCTCCATACTGATTTTATACTCAAGTTCATGGTAAAGAAAGAAACAGTAGTCAAGAGAATGACAGGCAGTACCAATTTAGTGTAATTTATCGTAATTCACCTTTTCGGCGCTAGGCTTTCACGTGGTGGATCATGTTACGGTCACCAAAAAGTTCGGACATTGTTGTTGAATTGCCACACGATCGTACTAGCTTTTATATAATTTATTGACTTGATTTGTTTCTTCTGTTCTCAAATTTTTATCAAAACTTCTTTAGAAATAAATTATTTAGATAGTTTCACTAAGATTTTGAGAACAGAATTAACAAATTAAGTAGATAAATTGTATAAAAGTTAGTACGATCGTGTGGCAATTCAACAACAATGTCCGAACTTTTTGGTGACCGTAACATGATCCACCACGTGAAAGCCTAGCGCCGAAAAGGTGAATTGACCATGTGACATTTCATTGAGCATAAAGTACACATATACAAAGTATAGAAATGTAGAATGTAAAATTATGTGGAAAAAAGCAATAAATAAATAATTAGTAATAAAACTATCAAAAAAAAAAAAAAAAAAAAGAAAAGAAAAAAAGTACACATATTTGTAGAACACACACCTGTAAGATTTGATCGCCTTTTTGTAGTCTCCCATCTGCTTTAGCTGGATCTCCTATCACATCTCTCACAAAGCATCCACCCATAGTATCAGCACCACCAGCCAGCGTAAACCCAAGACCACCGGATCCCTTCTCTAGCTCTACCGTGATTAACTAGATGCAAATGACATTATGGTTAGAACTTGGATATAGAACCCTTTCACTTGACGTCAAAGCAGCTCAATTTGAAGGATAAAACAAAAGAATTTTAATCTCCTGAGAATTGAAACCTATTGTTTTGCCCTCCAAATGAAGCTGCATTCCGACGTGCTGCAAGGGGTCTATACGACACGAGTCTCTATGAGCGGACAAAGAAAAAATCCTTGGATGTAGCATCCATATGTAAACGGCACTTGTCCTTGTCCAAGGAAAAAAATAAAAATAACAAAACTTCCGCAATTTTATCGCGCGATGCAAACTCAATTTTAGATTTCGATGCAGTGAAAATTTGCTTCTTCCAAGCTATCATACTTAAACTAATGTTGCAGAGTAAATGTTCATTTTAAATAGTTACAATATTTGTTGATGCTGTGCAGCGCAGCCGAATCGTCACGCAAAGCAGTTACTGAAATAGAAAACGATCCTACTTCAGCAACATTGACTGCATTATTGCGCACATTTGTTTCACCGTGTTATTTCACCGGCTATACATACCTGTTCTTTTGGAGTCAAACTAGCTTCTTCATCAGCAGGTATTTTCGTCAGGTCTGGAGTACTTTCAACTATAGTTTCTACAAAACCCTCTAACTTCTCACTCAAAGACTCTTCACTCCAAGTTGGTCCTGGCTGATTATTTACCATATAAAGGGGTCTATTGTTCGCTTCTTCTATCCTTGGTTCATTGGAATTCTTTGGCATCGGTTCTAAATGATGGTCCTCAAGGTCCAAATCTTCATTGATGTCTAAATCTATTTCTGAATCATTGTCGTCCGAGAACTGATTTTGTTGGTCCAGCGCTATCTCTACGGATTTCTGTTGCGTTTGACCGCTGGAAAGGAGTTCTAGCACAGCGTCGATATCTTCAACATTATTGTCATCATCATCATCATCGATGTCAGATGTATCGCTAGTCTCTTTAGGAGGAGTTATGGTGGTTGGGACGACTTTGTTTCTGCTCTCATCATCATCGTTATCGTTATCATCAGCGGCATCATCGCTTGAATCATCATCATTGGCGTCCAGACTTACTTTACGTTCACTGCTAACTGTGTAGGGTTGTTCATCTGGCTTGGTAATGACATCAATATCAATATCATCATCATCATGACTATCACTATCAGTGCTACGCTCATCATCATCATCAATCCTAACAGCAACACCATCATCAACATTAATCATGATGCCCTCATCAATATCGAGATCACTTTCTTCATACTCCGCCAAAGGAGCCTGAGGTGACATGATTCTCTTCAGACTGTCCTGACTACGGATGTGCTGAAGCAGCGACGGAAGATCCGACTCACTTGAAATCTTATCTGAACCTCTTCTGTCCGGTGGTCTACGTTGTTCAGACTCACGGACAGCGCTATCAGAACCCTTTCTATATGGGGATTCAGTTGCTTTAGTTTCAGTCCTGTCATCATTATATTTGCGCACTGATTCCTCGTCATCCGGCTTGTTGTCAAAATATCGAGATTTTAAAGACAATTTTCCAGGTAGAGAATGCGAGGTGGTAACGGGCTCATGATCTTTTTGTTTTGCGATGAGCGCCGAGGGATCAGAAAACTGATGCTGTAATGTTCGATCACTGTCATAAGCAACGCTTTCTTCACGTTTTTCTCTTAGATTCCTAATTTCTCCCACTGCTTCTAAGTGTGCGGCGAGTTTTTGATCGATATTGTTGGGTTGGGTTTCCTGTGACGACGAGCTGACGGGAGAAGTAGTCTGACTTCGTAGCCTGTTCTGTATATCGTTCAACAGTTGAACAGGATCAACATCGCTAGCGTTAGAAGCTGCTCTACTGAGAAGTACTTCAGGGATCGTAGATGGGTCTCGCTTCACCAGCAAACGCACCACAGATGGCTCGTGTCTTATCATGTTGATCGCGTCTTGGTGACTGGCGTTCTCAAGGGACTTTTCATTAACTTCAAGCACTATATCACCAAGTGCTAGTTTTTTACTAAGTGCGGCAGGTTGACCAGGGAACATTTTCTTGATACGTAATAAACCTAAGGATCCAAGAAAGAAAAAAAGTTATTAGAAGGTCGTACAGAGAATGAAAACATAAAGAAAGAAAATTCAAGTGGTTCGAACCCTTTTTCGTTAAGAGACCGTAAAAATGGTCCACGTAAGGACCAGAAAAAATGGCCCAGAATTATAGTTTTGGACGCGCATGCTCCGATTCGCGTCGTGCTTCTCCTCGTGTTCTGCCAACCCCCAAATGCTATACTATAACTGCACACAGCACAGCACACGCAGCACAGCAAGTTTATTTCTTTCTTTTATAAAATACAAATTATAATAACCGTTTTTTTTTTTGGATATCGAATGACGAAATAGAAAGCGCGCGTGTGTGCTGTGTGCTCTTATATAGCACGCTCCCCCATCCAATCAGAACGCGAGGTTTATGACAGTCATTTTATAGTCAAATTTTGTACCCGCCAAAAAATATGGACTGTAATAGAGACTTGAAAGAGAATCGTAATAGCAGCACACTAACCTCCATGCTCAGGACCAGCGTCGCGGCCTCCGACTAAACTCAAACCCAGTCCTCCAATTCCTTTAACCAGCTCGACCACGAATGGCTTATCAGTAGGCTGGGTTCTAGAAGAGTTTTTCTTTATAGATGCGGGCACATTAACATGCACGGATCGGTCCAGAATAATCTTGCATCGCTGAGGTGCTCGTCTAATGATTTCTACTGCTTGTTTGTGTGTAACACCCACTAGACTAATACCATCAACTGCTAATATACGATCACCGATCCTTATTTGACCATCTCTGTCTGCAGGACCATTCAGCATTAATGACTTGACGTATATCCCTCCTAGCTTAACGGTCGTATTTATTCCTCCCTATACAAAAAGATCACACGTACAAAAACCATTAGAGATGATTTCGCATGACTGTGAGCTGGCACTTTGAACAGGGGAAAATTACTAGGGGAGTCCATCCTCGATCTACTTCGCTGGTCCATCAGATTGCTAGCTTGGCGCTGATTGGTTGGGGAGTGTGACGTCATTTTGTAAAAGACTGAATGCTTTTTTCGGCGGCTTTTTTTAGCGATAAATTTTGGCTAGAAATTAGTTATCAGAACTCATTGAATAAAGCTGAAGAAAGCATTCAACATCTTATAAGATGACGTCACACCCACCCACCAATCCCCTGACTTTGAACCAATCACAGCACGCGGAATTATTGCTTAGCCAGTAAAAATTCTTGGACACGACACCGTGATGGTGTTGTTAATATCTTCTACATAATTATTGCGTACATGAAACTTACCGTCACGCTGAGTCCCAAACTCTTGTCTATCTTTTCCAGTTCCACAGTGAAACTCTTGTCCTGGTAAAAAAGTATTTTTTGGTAAGGTTATGCGACACGATTTCCTCTGTGTACAACTATATTCAACCCGGACCCTGTGGACATTACTCAATACCATCATACTCACGGCACACGGTTGAACACATCTGTCACGTAAGTAACAGTTACACATAATCTATAAATGGTATGCTGTCTTACCGGTAGATCATCGCTATCCATGCTATTGCCCTGTTCAATCGATCTCTCCGACCCAACAGAACCAGCAGTAAACGATGACTGAGACTCGTTACTGATATCTGACTGCCAAACGTCTCTTGAGCTTAGTTTGAGTTTAGCATGAGACGATGAAGGGGATTTAGATCCCTGACTGACAACCCCGGACACGTTGGGCGACTCAAGCGTTGCCATGGTTACAGGTTCTGGAATTTCCTCACTGTCGATGTTTCCCGATTTTCCTAAAGGACTCAAGGAGTGGTAATTTGAAGGCGAGTCCCTGCCCTTAGAGGGTACTGAATGAGAACTGCTTTGGGGTGTCGCTAATGAAGATATTGACTTGGAAATCATGGTAACAGGCTCGTCCTCGGAGGGAAAGTTGAAGGTGGATGGATGGGTTTCTGTGGGTGAGAGGGTGTCTGATGAACATGGTGACTCAACGCGCGATCTTGATAGGTGCCTGAATTCTTGTTGAGGAGGGGTGATCAGTGGTTTGACTTCGAGCGTTTGTGGTTCCTCATTGGCTGAGCCAGCAGCAGGAATGTTGGACAAATCTAAACAAGTACGAGAAATAAAAAAAATATTTTGAGCAAGTGTATTTTTTCTGAATTCGCGCAGGGGCAGATCCCAGGGAGGCGTGCATTGAAGATAACCAATACAAAATAATATTTGACGAGGCTAGCCTTGTGTGACCGAGGCCAGACCTGCGTGACCGAGACTAGACTTGTCTGTCCGAGACAGCCCTGTGTGACCGAGACTAGACTTGTCTGTCCGAGACAGCCCTGTGTGACCGAGATTAGCCCTGTGTGACCGAGGCTAGCCCTGTGTGACCGAGGCTAGCCCTGTGTGACCGAGGCGAGCCCTGTGTGACCGACACCATCCCTGTGTGACCGAGACCAGCCCTGCGTGACCAAGGCTAGCCCTGCGTGACCGAGGCTAATGATGAAAAAAGAGAGCATAACCACCCATCTATAATTTAATAGACCGACGCTCATTATATATCCCGGGCAGACAATTGCAATTTTAGCTAATCACCGGGTGATGGGCATACAACTGGGAAACACGGCATAATAACACATTATAGAGAGGCCGCCACGCGTCAAAATTACTCGCCGACATTAAACAAACCCTGCAGGTGTAATTAATTAAGCTCATTAACTGAACCATTAAGGGGTCAATGTATAGTAAGGCTTCCAAGAAGCGTGTCAAAGTCTTTAAAAGAGGAATAATGGCGTGTCATATTGTTGAATAGATTACATTTATTAGAAATGAAATGGGATCTGTATTCCAGATGTGTACATGGCTAGATCATTTATTAAATATGAAGACAAATGAAAGTAAAAAAAAAAATGGTAAAGATACAGCGACATGGGTTGTGAACACTTTTCTGTGAGATCTACGTTATGAAGTGAATTAACTTAAGAAAAATGAACAAATAAAAAAATGAATGATAGAGAAAATCATCGCAAATCTACGGCCAAGCTCAAGATATATTACTTTGACTTGAAGTGAACACGATTCTGGGAGATGTACGTTATGAAGTAAACAAACTAACGAAAAATGGAAGAAATGAAAAGAAAATGAATGACAATAAAAATCATCGTCCAAGCTCAAGATATATTACTTTGACTTGAAGTGAACACTATTCTGGAAGATGTACGTTTTGAATAAGCTAATGAAAAATCGAAGACTGAAATGAAAAGAAAATGAATGACAGTAAAACTTATCGCAAATCTACGGCCAAAAGCTCAAGATAAACTTAGATCAAATAGACTTAGGAAAAATATGAGAATAAGATGAATGACAGCGAAAATTCGCTTAACTTTAGCCCAATTGAAGTAAATTATTTGGACTTCAATTGGACGCCGTTCTTGGAGATGTGAATTATGAACTAATGCAAAATGAATACAAGGTAAATAGAACGAATAACAATGAGAATTATCGGAGAACTTCAGTCAAAGTCTACATGACTTTGGCTTCAAGTAAACACAGTTCTGGGGGACGTTCAAATAAGTGAATAAATTGAAGAAAAAATTCTAAGTAGAATTCTTACCTAAAGCCGAGACATTATGTGGGCTTTGAGACACGACGAGTTCGACGGTAGACGCGATGGTTTTTAGTAACGTCACGGCTCGTTCGTGGGTTACCTGTTCTAAACTGTTGCCATTTACAGCGAGGATTCGATCACCTGGAAAATTTGGATAAAAGGAAAATGGAATGAAAGCGAGGAGTGAGACAAAATGAGATGCAACGAAAGGGTAGTAGGAATGAGATTTAGTGAGAAGACATTTACATCGGGGATTCGATTACATGGGAAAAATGAATGGAAAGAAAATGGGATGAAAGGGAAAAGGAATGAGGCAATTGAAATGCAACAAATGGGAAATAGGAGATAAAAGAAAAGAAAATGAAAGAAGCAATGAAAGTTGAAAGGAAAGGAAAGTAGAAGGAAAACTGAGATGCAACGAAAGGGAAGTTGGAATGAGATGGAAAAAAATTGAAAGAAGAGGGCAAAATAAGATAAGATAAGAGGAAATGAAAGAATGACTAGAAATTGAAAGGAAGGAAAGAAAAGTAGGAATAAAATGAAATAAAAGAGGAGAGGCAAGGCAAAACAAGGCAAGGGAAGAAAAGGAATGCAGAATAGAAGAAACTTAAAACTTGACCCAACAATTAAGGGAAGGTAGAAATGAGATACAAAGACTCCTTAGGCGGTTTTGCATGGACTGAAGGGCGGAAAAGCGACGAATAAAAAAATAAAACGATGAAAACAAAACACAACTTAGTGTTGAAATGAAGAGAAAAAAATTCAAATATGAGACATTAAGAGTAAAAGAGTGTGTTAGCTGTGCCCTGAATTTAATCAGCAGAGGTTGTTTCAGGGTTCGATCTGTGAGTTATTCGAGCCCTGACTTTAATCAACACAGAGGGTGGGTTTCAGGGTATCGATAAAATTTGTAGGAAATAGTAAGAAGTTCATTATAGAAAATTTCTATTTAACCTTAGTTATAGTATTATTATTTTTTTTTTTTCATATAGTTTAAATTTAAATGTACTATTTGTATCTTGTCTCAGGCTGAGCTTGTTTGGACTTCGAGTCTGTTCCCAGCTTGTGTTAAGCAGGTAAATGAAAAAAATAAAATAAAAAAAAAATGGTAATAAAGAATGAACGTACCAGCTTTAAGCCTCCCGTCTCTTGCAGCTGCACCTCCTTCAGTGACAGACTTAACATAGATTCCACGATCCAGACGCTTGGAATTCTCTCCACCAAGAACAGTTATTCCTTAAAACAGCAAGGCGTATCATTAAGAAGCTTCATAAAAGTTACTAATGATGTATGAATAACCAGTATCCAAGCACTTGGAGTTCTCTCCACCGAGAAAATAGCGCCTCACATCAATTAGACGTGTTTTTTTTTTAAGGATTAAGACTGGAAAATTCTTCAGCCAAACTCAATTTAAAGCGAAATAGAAGCTACACAATAGTTTGTAATGAAAGAAGAATATCGCCTGATGAATGAAAGGTGATAAATATTCGCTATTTTGATGGTAATATTTCAAAGTAAGTCATTAGCTTGTCGACCCCTGAGCTATGACCAGCTGCAAGTATTACTGGTTTTCATGTGACGTCACTTCCGCCATGTTGGTCGAATACTCTAGTTCCGAGTTCTTTGTAGCTCAGGCTAAGTCGTCTCGATTTCATATGAGATTATTTTGAATATTTATGCATTCCAGTGAAGGATCGTGGAATTTCAAAGTGTTTGTATTGTTGAAGTTGTGCATTCTTTACTTTATCGTTGGTATTTGTGAATATTTAGACGCCGAAATGAGGCTATTCCTGAGTGAAATGAGTCTGTAATCAAGAAGCACAGCGGTATTCACATGTACCGAATTTAATGCAAATGAGCAAAACCTATTTTTTGAATTCATTTGCATTAGATTCGGCACATGTGAAATTTGACGTCTAAACTGGGCCTACGAAATAACTGCAGTGGCCCAATAACGAAGCAGTGAGGGACTCCTTTCATAGTACCATCCAGATAGGGCAGTCAAAACTTAAATGTAATGGGCCAATAACGAAGCATTGGGGAACTCCTTTTATCACACTCCCCACCCTTCTATAAGCCAATTCACAGTTTCAGAATCGTTATCAGTGCGCATGCGATTTTATCCTGAATTTCTCATCTTCTTTTGTTTAAACCTTCTTTTGTTTTTAATTAAACAAAAGAAGGTGAGAAATTCGGGATAAAATCGCATGCGCACTGATAATGAATTGGCTTATTGATATCTTATATATTTACTTACCGAGACCCTTGCCTGGTTCTTTTGTGAACTTGATCACTCTTATTTCCCTGTCAGGTGAACTCAGGATATCCCTGGAATTGGGGATTTCTCCATCTGTAAAATAAGACAACCACTTCACAATTAGACCTCTCGTCTCAGTGGGCTACGAATCTACAGCTGATAAGCTAAGCCACAGATCTATGGATGTAGTAGCACCAATGAAATGAGGCATTTTAAATATACGATGTATGTTTTTTGATCTAGACATGTTTCAAACTTGTAACGTATTTCTTCATTCTACTGAGGATGCCATTTGACAATGCCGAAACCTGTCTAACAATGCCGAAACCTGTCTAGATTAAAACCATGTACATCGTATTTTAAATTATTATCATTATGCAGGGCTTCAAGTGTCCCTATATTTCCTATATTTTATTTTCTAAGTTCCCTATGTTCCCCTATATAGTTCTTAAATGTCCTATAATTCCTATAATTTTATTCAGAAAAGAAAAGGAAAAAACTATTATCAAGCTCATAAACTTTGGTACCAGTGGAAGGGAAATATAAATTAACTTAAAAAAATATAGGAAATTTAAAGACACTTGATACCATGTATTATGTAGCTACCCGGGCGTGTATGTAACCGGAAATGTAACCATTCACAAAGTACTAATAATTGCCTGTACCTCCAGGTGTGCTACCACACTTATAATTATCATAGACCGGTAGTAACCATGCCTGTCTTTACAGTTCTTATCAATAAAATATGACTAGTTAGATATCTTGTTCAAACACCGAGAGAAATCGCGATTTTGGTGCACGTCAATTCAACGTAAGGTTTATTTATTCAATTTTGTTTGAACGCTTTAAATTAAAGCCCTGAATGCGAAACATGAATTTTCTGGAAAAAAAATATTGTCATTACTAACATTGAAACGCAAAAATAGCGAGTTAAAAATTCAGATAAACTACTTGAATTGCACTCACGAAGGCATCATAATGATTACAAAACTTCGTCGAATCTACCGACATACTAAACTTTTTGAACATCTATGGTACACTATTCCATACTAGTGCATGTGCTATCATATCAAGTATATGTCGACACATATGAAGTATAATTTATTGGGCTTATGTGCTTGCCTCTATTCTATATTATAAGTACCCACAAGCCTGAAGGACAGCTTAAACGTTTCTGTACCTGCCAGTACAAGAATTAATTCACAAAACACACTTCATATTGCATTTAGAACTCCGTAATCTTGATCAACACTCCATTATCAGATACCACTGACAGCTTTACACACAGCTAAGTCGGGTTCAGATGTTTGCAATACAAAAAATAATATATACTCGGTAGAATCTATGGAAGTACTAAATATATATTAGATCAAACCTATTCCTGCTCAACAGTACGCGCTATTATATGTTAAATATACAAATTAAATTGGGGTTTTGCAGAGCAGGTATTTTCAGTTCTTCCCACTCATGATGCACTGAATTAGATTGCAATCATTTAGAATTATTTTCAAAGGGAGAAAAATAGGAAGCTTATATCAGAATGGAGAGGAAATACTTAGGTACACGAAGGAAAATAACTCTTAGTATACTAAAGAGAAAAAAGCCCAAAATCTCTAAAAGTAAATTTTGTATTATTTTCGAGAGAGGAGCAATGGAAAAGTTATATCAGAATGAAGCTGAACAATGGAAACCTCATATCAGAATAAAGGTGAAAAATGGAAACCTCATATCAGAAGAAAGGTGAAAATGTTGCTGAGGTTGAACGAGGGAAACAAATCTTCGTAGAATAACGAGAAATAATCCCCCCAAAAAAACCTCTTTAAAAGCAATGGAAGTAAAACTACCGAAGAAGAATAAAAACATGAACGAACCTTAGACGTGTGCCTTCGTACGATTACTGAACGATATAAAAAAATATGGTCGGTCTAATATTCCACACACCTCCTCACGGTTGGACGTGCTTTACTGTCATAATTTATTTAAAATGGAAGTAATTTGCGCATATTGTCTGTCAAATAATCAAGTAATTTGTACATCACTGGAATACAATTACTCGGTTTTTAATCTAGTTTGTAACATTAGTTACTGCGACGCGAAATGGGAAATTATTTCTATCATAACTAAATCAAATACTTATTTCAATCAAACGCTTAAATAACCACAACCACTGGGCTGAACCAAGTCAGGGCACGGCTAACCTCAGAGATGGAACCTTGAAACATTCTCTGGGCTGAACCAAGTCAGGGCATGGCTGACCTCAGGATGGTACCCTGAAACAACCTCTGGGCTGATCTAAGTCAAGGCATGGCTAACTTACAGATTGAACCCTGAAACAACCTCTGTGCTGATCTAAGTCAGGGCATGGCTAACTCACAGATCAAACCCTGAAACAACCTCTGGGCTGATCTAAGTCAGGGCATGGCTAACTTACAGATTGAACCCTGAAACAACGTCTGGGCTGATCTAAGTAAGGGCATGGCTAACTCACAGATGGAATTGGAATTTAGCACAGAATGGATCTTCATCCATTGAAGTTGATGAAAATTCAGAATACGACTTTAAAGGAGATCTGGGAGAAAACTCTTAAACCAATGGAGCGGGTTGTAAAGCGTTACAGAACAAACCCTATAGTAGTAAACAACGCATTTCTTTCTTTATTTTCCATTCATCTAATTCCCACTAAGAATCCTGGCATTAGAATCGAAGTAAAAAAATTAAATGACAATGAAAATAAAGTGAAATAACCGACATATTGTCAGAAAACTTGACGGAAATTACCACCTCACTCACTACAACCTCTACGAAGCCAATTCAACAATAACAACAGCCTCGTGGCGCGCGCATAGGATTATGGGGCGGATTTTGAGGACGCGATCAAAAAGCTCCACCACCTCGCCTCCAGCGACAATAATAAAATTAATGTTTGTAGCTTTCTTGCCCTGGAGCGATTTTCAAACAACTCAAGAGCGGCATATTTTAAAGTGTTTTGGCTTCCGTCACAGGGAGTCCACTTAAAATAAAAATAAAACGAGGGAAAAGCCTTTGTAATAAGATTTTTGCATATGAGATCCGAGCGCACACAAAACCACAGAAATATAACATAGAGGAAATCTTGGACACGTCATAATAAACGTCTTGTACAATATTTTTCTTATTTTCCCCCGTTTGATGATACTAACTAGCAGAATATCTCAACGTTAGAATATATAAAATCTGATAAAAGATGAATTTTTCTTTGTATATACTAATTTTATCTTAAGTGGGCTACCTGTGGTTTTCCCTCTATTTTTATCGGTTTTCGTAATCTTCCCACAATCCCTTATGATCCCAGCGCGAGCTCGAGGTCAGGGTAAAATTTGCATATTTTTTATACATTTTTTATGCAGATTTTACCCTGACCTTGAGCTCGCGCTGGGATCATAAGGGATTGTGGGAAGACTACGGAAAGGAGCATCGGTTTTCGTAACTGTCGGAGGCCAATAGATGGCGTTTCAAGGCAGTAATGGTGGACAAAACAATAGAATTTTTTACCCTTGGGAAATGATATCTCTTGTTATGCAAAACTATTTCATTGCTCATGTCCTCCAAGATGGCAGCTGTTTGACCCTTCAACAGTAGTACTGAAATGCCAGTTCAAACGTTGTCGAGATTACAGAAAAAGAAATCCAAAGAGTTTAGAAAATTGAGCAAAACCAAAAAGAAAGGAAGAGGACAAATAAAATGAGATACTAATCCAAATAGAGACATGCATTCTAATATGGAAAAACATCTCGTCATTTAGCTTGCAACAACCTCTGAGCTGATCAAAGTCAGGGCACGGCTATGTAACAGATGGTATAGGAATTTGGCGTGTTAGGTTTTGCGGAGGGAGGAAAACCGAGGAAAAATCCTTGAATCAAGAAAGAAACACAACAATCCCTCTTTGTATGATGAAGCAAAAAAAAAAAAAAAAAGAATTTTTTTATCTAAGTTCTTTCTCTAAGGGCTGTTTCGTTGTGGTTTCATTGTGGCTTGATTACCAATAAAATAGAAATTCCAGTACTAGAAACTGTGGTTTCTTGTGGCTTTACACACAAGATCATCAGGATAACCACAAAACATCATAAAGTACCTATAATAATCTGATATGACGCGTGCTCTGATTTACTACATAAGAGTGATTTAGTTTCAAGACCTGAACGTCAAAGACGACGGCGCGACCGCATTTTTTCGTGCGCGCGCCGTCCTCAACGTGAAAACAATGCGAATGGCGTACCTGTACTACTGGCGAGGACGCCACGGTCAACCACATTGAAAAAGGCGCGCGCACGAAAAACATTGCACTCGCGCCATCGCCTTTGACGTTCGCATTTTGATGCTAAATCACTGTATCGCTACACTAACAAAGCGTTGATCAAAGATTAACTAACAGTCAAACCATTCAACTTCGATTATCTTAGAGAGTATGTGCTATTATCTTATCACGATATGAAGTGTCTTTTTGTATATATATATATTTTTGTAAATACATTAGAAATAAAAATTTTGACAAATAAAACAATCGACATAAAACTGGTCACGCATTTGGGATTTGCGCTGTAATACTGTGGTGTTATTCATAATAAAAAACATTACCTCGATGATTTAAAACAATTCTTCAAATCTTATCGAACCCTGAAACAACCTCTGAGCTGGTCTAAGTCAGGGTACAGCTAACTCACAGATCGAACCCTGAAGTAACCTCTGGGCTGGCCTAAGTCAGGGTACAGCTAACTCACAGATCGAACCCTGAAGCAACCTCTGGGCTGGCCTAAGTCAGGGTACAGCTAACTCACAGATTGAACCCTGAAACAAGCTCTGGGCTGATCTAAGTCAGGATACAGCTAACTCACAGATCCAATTGGAATTTAACATGTTATGTTATGCAGAAGGAGGAAAACCCGAGAAAAATCCTAGAATCAAGGTAAAGACCTGACAAACTACACTTACATGTGATTCCGAGTACGGAAATCGAAAGCAAGACCCTGGAGGCGAAAGGCGAGTGTACTACTGCTACACCAGCCGATTTAGAATCTATTAGAGAGACTATGTTATCTTTTGATTTTTTGAATAATATGCTAAAAATGTTCTACAGGAAGATCAAACGAATCTATTTTGGGTGCTGAGATGGTTCCTGTTCTAAGTAGATCTTAAGATTATTAGTTGTGGCTTTAAGTTGCATTAGTTTCTCAAGCTTGTTTTTCACTAATATTAGAAAGGAGATTTTGTGGTGGTGGTGGTGGTGGTGGGGTTGTAATGATCATGTTTTAGATTTTAGGTGATAATGATGATGATGGTGGTGGTGGTGGTGATGATGGTTAATGATGATGATAGTAATGACGATGGTGGTGATAATGACGGTGGCCATGATGATGTTGATGGTGATGGTGGTGATAATGAGGTGTGGTGATGGGGATGATAGTGATGTTAATAATGGTAATGATGATGGTGATGGTGATGATGATGACGGTGGTGATGGTGATCATAGTGATGTTGATCATAGTGATGTTAATAATGGTAATGATGATGGTGATGATGATGGTAATGATGATATTGATGGTGGTGATAATGATGGTGGTGATGGTGATCATAGTGATGTTAATAATGGTAATGATGATGGTAATGTTGATGGTAGTGATAATGATGTTGATGATGATAATGATGATATAGTGATGTTAATGGTAATAATGATGAAGATAATGATGGTGATGACAATGGTGATGATAGTGATGTTAATGATGATAATGATAATGATGATGGTGATGATGCATGATGGTGATGACGATGGTTATGATAGTGATGTTAATAATGGTAATGATAACGATGATGGTGATGATGCATGATGGTGAAGATAATGATGAATATAATGATGATGAAAATAGCATTGATGATGATAGTGGCAGTAATGCAACACAAACACCATAGAATATACACCACATTTCCATTCAAAAGCAAAGCACTCTTAGTCTACTATATATAATACCAAAAACGTGTCAGAAGTCACAAATTAACGAAAATATCCAATATCCCTCTTATTGTTATTTATTTATTAAAGAACTAAACACATTTATTTTAAAATTCAATGCGAGGAAAAACTCAGGAAATTCATTCATTCACTTTTTCCTGCATCATTTAAAAATAATAATTTAAAATTCACAAAAGGAATCGAAAACTTCAACCACAACCAATAATCCCTTCAGAATAAACATGATTTAAATTTTGGTGAAAATTTAAAGCATTTCGGTGTAACTTTTAGATATTAGGATTAATTCCATTCATTGAATTACAGCTTAAAGTTTCCTCATAAAACATATTCAAGGTATCGTTCTTCGTTTATCATGAGTGTCATGAGTAGATGGTGCATTTGTTTTTAACTTTAATTTGAAAATAAAAGATATTAATTTCAAATTCGAAATACATGTATAAGTTTTCTCTACAGGTTTTTATTTGAACATAATGCAGTAGAATAATATTTTCAAATTCATTATCAAAAGTCAACTAAATCCTTAATAGTGTTCACTTTTCTAGGCAGGAAAAACTTTAATACTGTATAATTACGTAGCCCATTTAAAACATAAAAATATACCTTGAAATTTTCAAAACACTAAGGCTTCTGTATGTAAAAAAAAATTGTACAATCAATGAAAAGTTTCCAAGAAAAAAAGCTGAACGATTATGAATAAAAAAAGAGCTAAAAATAATGTCTGGTAGATAATTAAACTTCATGTCAAGCCAAATGTCACAATGAAAATGATCTGTACGAAAACATGAATATATTAGAAAAGTAGTTGGATTGAAAAATAATTCTGACAGCAAAGTAAAATTGATTTATTTAATGAGAAGTCAAAACCCATGGGATTTATGATTCAAAGGAAAGCTTGTATTTAGATTAAGGAAGAAATTTACTGTTGGTTAGGGAATGAAATGTTCAATAAAAAAATAGAGATTGGATCACTTTGCATCAATATATGACTATCTTGTATATCTTGGCTGTATATGTGTTGCATTCGATTCAAAAAGTGAACATGTTCATCAAGACAACACACATAAAAAGAGAATTTGATTTTCTTTTTCTTGGTATATTCATGAATAACTCTTTTTCTTGCTAAAATTATATCTTTGAGTTGTATGTCTAGAGGTTTCTAAAGTTGCATTTAGAAGATTACACTTAGCACAAACCAGTAAATGTAACTGTAATTCAAATACAATGTTCTTCAAGCCAGTAGATAGCATTTTTTTTGGTTTTACTTCATTCATAAAAATCGAAATTTTATATAACATAAAAAGTGATTTTTGAAAGCATTTTAAAGAGAATGAAATTCTCATAAAGGTTAGGGGAAAATCACCTTTGTTGACTTATTAATAAATGAAAAAAATAGTGTGAAAATGGAGTGCACAGCATACTCATTAATTAGACCAGAAATGGCAAATTTGTAATGAGTAATTTATGTCAAATCTCAAAAAGGAAAACATAATATTTCTTCATTTATGATTCACATATAGATGAAGTAAACCAAGATCTAAATCCCTTGATTATACACATAAACACTTTAGGTGAAGGGAAAAAATCTTGAGTTTACACGTTTCTATGCTCTAGATTTCATAACCACGATGTAGAAGTGAAAAAATACATTGATTTTTTTACTGAATTCTGAGTTTTCTGAAACTCAGTTTTCTTCAAAATTCAATGTTTTGTTTTTCACTCAAATTAAGCAAAGACAATGTAGACGACTGACCTGGAGATTTCGGAGAAGGAATATCTCTCGTGTCATCTTGCTGGCTTTCTTGCTTTCTAGGAGCATTCAGAGTTGAATCTAAAACAAATGTAAACACTAATCATTGAAAAACTCCATGGTTAGAACATGAAGAGAATCACAACTAGAATATCTAAAATACTCAACTAAAGACAGACAACTTACAAACATTTTTGTTGGGTTTTCTGAAGAACAATATACAGGAGCAATTTTTCATTGAAAAAATATTGAATTAAGTACAGCAGAAAGGCCACAGAGGTAAGATAATACTGTAAACAGTCGTAACAAATTATCTTGATGGTGGATCAGTAAGAAGATTCTTGAAAATGACCTCACTTGGATCAAGATATAAGCACACACGACTAAAATCCAATGCTATATCATTACGAAGTCTAAATTTACATTCTGGGCTCTGGGTAAAAATGCTAACTAGTCTACTATTAATCATTCTTCAACTCACTTCCATTTTAGCCAATTTGCATATCAAGGCAAACAGGATATGGGATTTTTCAGCAAGGAAGTTGGTTTGTTTGTGTTTTATACTTATTATTAACAACAGCCATAAATCTTTTGACAGTATATCTAAGTCATCCATGAAACTGCCTAAATTGAGTTTTGAGATCTAAAAGTGATTTTACTTATTTATCTACAGTTTTGTCTTGGTAGCAATTTAAGCACACTTTTAAGCAGGCCCTGAATTTTCAAAAGCAAGAAAAAATATATTATGGTAAAAATGATAAAAAAATATGCCTATAGAGTAGGTGTATAACAGGTGCAGGCCAGACAAAACTCAAAGGTAAATAATACCCTGAAAAGAAAGAAAGACTCTTGTCTGCTCTTCTAACATCAATTTATATTTTCTAAAAAATTTATCGAAAATCGTCTGTCAGTAAAATGCATGAAATTTGGAAATTTTGAAAGACATGCTATTGAGAGATACTGCATGAATAAATTTCATGATATTTTGTTATTAAATTTTGAATTCTATTTCACAAAAATAAATTCATAAAAAATGTATTTTATTTAAGTGATCATGAACTGTTTAGTAGTTCTTGTCAATCATATCATGAGTTATGGCCTCTGAGTTACAAATATATTCACCCGGCAAAGAATATCATATTGTTTCGTTCCTTGAGCCACATTTGTATAAATGCTGAACAAAGGAATTATACATTTTTATTGTGTATTTAACAATTCTTTGATCAGAGAAGTGAGTGATAAATTGATCAAGAAATCAAGGAAAAAATTATTATCATTAATTTAACATGTTCTTCAAACATGGTTTTTGAGACTTTCCATGCAGATGGTATTTTTTTTTCAATTTTAATAGAATTATTATTTAAAAAAAGAACCAATTTTTTACATAAAGATTTTTCACACTTAATATATAAAAGAAATACAAATATATAATATATATGCAGAATATCAATATTGAGCAATGATTGAAAGTGTCGTAGCTTAAAACACTTTTCTTGAATAAATTATTAATGTTTTGATTGCTTAAAACTTTTAGGAAATGTAGATACTTATCATATACTTTATGGAAGGAGAAGCAGTAAGTAAACAACTGGAGTGACTTAAATGCATTTTTTTTTAGGACTGGTTAAAAACATAATATCTTTTTCATATAGAGAGATTAGGAAACACATCTCCTAGAAATTGATCTTAGAATATAGGTAAACATTACGAGTTGCTATGACAACAAGAAAACCAAATTACATGCTTAAGCCAGCTGATTACACCGTTGCTATGAAGAGTTTAGTAATAACTGAGTTAAAATTTGGAAAATTTGAATTGGAAAAATAATACCAAAGTATTGCCATGGTAATAAGGTTAACACATTAGGTTATAAACTTTTAACACTTTACAACACTAGTTACAGGAAGTACATAATTTTTTATCACTATAACTGAAAGTAATTAAGACTGAATTAAATTAACTTGACGTCTAGATCTTTCCAAATGTTTTCTAACCTCATCAGATAAAATTTTGACTATAATTATGTTTTATTGCAACAAGATAATGATTAAATGGAAAAAACGTTGAGAACAAATTATAAATTCCAGTTCTAGCTTCCAAAATAATAATTATATTAGTCAAGAATCATTCAGCTTATAGTAAAAATCATAAAAAGTGTTTTTTTTTTTAAATTTACGACAGAGTATATGAGCATACAACAATCCCAAAGGAAAGAGAGTCAGTTGAACAAGATGTGCTAATGAAAAATCTGCCCAATTTGATTGATGAATAATAATTAGAAAATAGATTTTCATTCTGATTGGATGGTTATGAACCAAAACAAAAGTAAAAACAAAAGATTGCTAATTTGTAATAATAATTATGTACAATAAGAAAACTTATCTTATAAAATCAAATGAGATTCAAGATTTTTTAGACTGATTATTTTTGCCAAATAAAATATTTTTCTATTTTTTTCTTCCTTTTTTATGATTAAAAAATAAAGGTAACCACAAAAGAATTGCTAATTTCTAATAATATAACAACAAAAATTGTTTTTAAAGAATCAAATGAAAGTCAAGATTTTTTAGACTGATTATTTTTGCCAAATAAAATAATTTTCTATTTTTTTCTTCCTTTTTTTATGATTCAAAACAAAAGTAACAACAAAAGAATTGCTAATTTCTAATAACATGTACAACAAAAAATATTCTTATAGAATCAAATGAAACTCAAGATTTTTTAGACTGATTATTTTGCCAAATAAAATATTTTTCTATTTTTTTCTCTCCTTTTTTTATGATTCAAAACAAATTTTAAGTAACAACAAAAGAATTGCTAATTTCTAGTAATATAACAACAAAAAATATTCTTATAGAATCAAATGAAACTCAAGATTTTTTAGACTGATTATTTTTGTCAAACAAAATATCTTTTTCTAATTATTAAAAAGCATTAATAAGTGAAATAAAAATAGATTGAAGATAATCCTTTCCAACCTAAACTTCAATTATGATTTAGTAAACAATAATTGAGACTCCTGGAGTAGTTAACCCTAGGATCCTAAAGTGCTAGAGTAGCCATTAAATTGTTATGCAAATTTCTGTCTACTGGAAAATTGCCTCCTACACAAAATGATATTATTAATAAAAGGTGAAATGTATACTTTAAAAAAAGTGCAGTTTTAAGTGTATGCCTAGGGTTTTAAGCAAAATAATGATTTTTTACTAAGTGAAACCATAGATATATTTTGTTAAGAATATTATTATTAAGAGATTTAAAATCAAAAGGGTTTTCTTCTAGTTTCCTTTGACTGAAGAAATTAATTCTTAGCTCCAAATCAACCATGGAATAAAAATAACAGGTTTTTTAGCCACTGGCTTTTATTCAAAATGCAATGGTACTGTAAAAGGACATGAAAAGTAAGATAAAATTAACATTTACAGAGTAGACAAGATAGTTTATTGGACTCTGACTTTTATCAGCCCAAGGTTGTTTCAGGGTATTGAAAAAAATTTTTTTTTTTGAAATGTTAATCACACATTAGGAAATGATATTATACCAAATGCTGAGGATTTGATATTCCACGCTAAAATGTTATTCGAGACAATAATACATTACCAGAGCTTTATTGTTAGTCTCATAAAAAGGTATCATTAGAACTAGTTGCAAAAAATTGTAGTTGTAATTTATAACATTGTCAACTAGAAAAAAAGATACAAAGAAACCAGTGTTGAAATACTAAAATAAATGAAATTAAAGCAGTTTCCAAAAGGAAATCCACAGAAATAATTATATTAAAAATACAGTGAAAGAGGAACTGTAAGTTAGGATAATAAATATATTTCATAGAATGATATTAATCTAAGATCTTTATCTAATGTCAGTGAAGTCATACTACAGGGTCATGCAAAGATAAATCATAGAGAAAGAGAAAAATCTTCATTTTTATATTGATATAATGAATTAAAAAGCAATAGTAGCTAGTTGTTGGTGTACATTTACTTCAGATTTCAATTCTGTAAACAAAAAAAGCTTTTTTAATGGCCTGTGTGACATTCAACATAAGGAGCTCTCATGTCTGCTAACACATGCTGGCCTAAAGATTAGTATTTAAACTACCCAGTAAACCTCTTGAAAATAAGAAAATAATTTTTTAGATGAGGGTTGAAGATGATATTGATACCAGAAAGAAATTCAATGAATTCAAAGTTGATTTAAAAAGTACATGCAAGTTTGAAAAATTATTTCATCTTACTTACCGGAGAAGAAAGGAACACAGAACTGTTGTGTTCACATTATTATTTGTAATTTATTAATAAATATATTCATTCTATAATACCAACCATTTAGTACTTGTTCTTGACAAGTGCAGGCATAAATGTCTAACGGCAACATCAGAAAATATTGGGTCTCTCCGATCCATGTAAAGAAAGTTTGAAGTCAGAAGAAAGTCGAGATGAAAGAGCAGTCACAGACGATAATGTACATGTATTATAATGAGCAGTTCACCTCTCAAGGTGGTTACCATGGAGATTGTACTTGACAGTGACTGGTTGAAGTTTTAGTGTTTGTATTTCCATGTTGGTTGGCAAGGTGACAACAAAATGGATGTCAGAAGATACAAAGAAGACATTAACTTGATTGGAATTAATATTGTTAGGCAAAAAGTGGACTTGTAAAGAAATAAAAAAAGAAAAAGAAAAGAAAGGAAGAAAGGAAAGTAAGTGAGCATTAAACAAATGTTTTAATGATTAAGATCACTAAATTTCAACAACTTTCTAGCCACCATTAAATAATAAACTGTGTCATGAATACAGGATATACGGGAGATAGAAAAGTGACAATGAGTGGTGCTAGGCAAAGAGTATTAGTCAAAGAAAAGAAAGAAACTTTATTTGGATTTAAAGATTGAAATTATTTCACAAAGTATTTATAAATAACTTCTGAATCAAATAAGAGATAGAATCAAGATAAAGACAATAGTTCAAAGAGAAAATAAGTGACGAACACTTATGTGAACAAGAAGAGAAATTTGTCCTCTAAAGCTTTGTTATTTTAAGCTAATTGCTTTTTTGAAAAGAAGAAAGAAAGTGTTTACACAGTATGAGAGCAATTGCTGCAAATCTCAGGGTGATTAATACTTTAATTCCTTTCAACACATGCAGAAAAGACTCTCAGTCAGTAAGATTGGTAGCCTTCAAACTAGACTGAACAGTAATGCTGTTAATGCTGCCTTGTAGATTTTGAAGATCAGCAAATGGCCTGTGCAAAGAGAAGGGAAAGCAGCACAAAGAAAAACAGGAAGAAAGAAAAGAAGGAAGGGGTAAGAAAGAAAGAAGGAGAGAAAAAAAAGAAAGAAAGAAAGTAAGAGAAAAACAGAAAGAAGGAAGGAAAGAAATGAAAAATATAAAAGAGTAAAAAAAGAAAAAAATGAATGAAAGGGGAAGGAGGGAAGGAAAGAAAGAAAGAAATGGAGGGAACGAGAGGAAGGAAAGAAAGTCAAAAAGAAAGAGACTAATTTTTAATGCCATAAGGCAAAAAGAGGTGCCAAACAGGACACAATGATATCATGCATTTGATTAAATTGTGTGGTACAGTCGGTAAGATAAGATCTGATGGTAGAGGTCAAGTTCCTGTCAACTACTGTCAGTTCCTTTAAGATCACAAAAGATATGAATCTCTGAGGCAATTCAATGAAACATAATGTAAGAAGGTCTATTTATGCTGATTAAAGAGTAGTTCACATTGAGTTCTTCTGTAGTAACAGTTCAAAGACTTTGTTAAATTCATATTCTTGGGCCGATGTGATGAAGTAAGAAACATGCGAGATTGGTTATTACCCTGTGTCCGATTATTCCTAAAATTAACACTATATTTACTATTATATAACATGCAAATCCCATCCTGTGACTGACCTATAACATAAGGTGACAAATCATCATGCTTGCCATGTTTTCCTATTGGCTCCTCATTACCATGGTAATCCTTATTATGGTTCTCATCAATGGAGTATTGCATTGATACAGATCTTGGTAAATGGTAATTCTCATCAGTATCTGATTCCTCTTCCCTGTCTTTGGCTGATAAAGATCTTGGCATAGCATGGTATTTTTCTTCAGGGAGGTCTACTGACATCTCTCTGTACTCTGTTGACAGTGACCTTGGCATTGGTGCGTCCAGTGAATTTTGTTTGTAAGAGGGAGGGGCTGGTTTTCTGTCATATACTTTGGGTAGGCCGTCTACTGCTTGGTGTTGATTTTCAATGGCCACTGCAAGAAAAAAGTAGATATTAAGAAATTGAAGAAGACATAAGACAGGCTTCATGCAAGATTCCTTAAAAGCAATATTAATTGTTGCTTGGAAATAATGTTTTCCTGTTTTGTCATTCCCTAGAGTATCATTTCTTTCTTTAACAGCTGTGCATGAGAAGACACATTAATATAAATACAACTCAAACAAAAAATCTTATTCACAAGGAGAATGACACATGGTCTGAAATAGCAGGGATTGACCAAGGAGAGGGGCATGTTCTTGGTGCTTGGGTTTGTGAATGCCCAGGTCATAAATGGTGCACTCCTTCCTAAAAGAAATCCTGGATCTGCACACCCTAATGGGAAAACATATCCTCAAGGTAAAGACTGAGGTCTTTGACTTGTCTAAAGATTTTTTTCTTACTAAAATTAATAATCATACTCTATCAGTCAGAATACTTACAATCAACTGCCATTTCATGTTCTATAGATGCAAGCCTAGTTCTCATTTTCATCTGAAATCTGTGGAATGCTGTGCACATTTGCAGCAGGTACTTAGCCCTAAAAAAACAAAATATTATCATTTTAGTTCTAATTATACAGTCATCTAGATCTATCACTCAATTTTTATTGCTACTCATGACTGAATGGAGACAAAATTTGTGACAGGTTAATCAGCAACAGACTAATGTCAATCATAAATCACCTTAATATACCTTCTCATGGTTCCCACGGTTGTACTCTAACCATATATTTACTGTAATGATTATAGCAGGGGAGGATCTAGGGGAGGGGTGCAGGGGTGTGTACAACACGCACCCATCCTCTACTACATGTAGTTGAGCTGGATCAGCTATATATTTTTATTGGTGCAATATTGGTGAATGTCCTTATCAAAATGGTGCCCCCCTTCCTAACAAAATCATGGATCCACCCATGAGAAAGTCTATTGCAGATACAATGGGCACCACTTTTGTCTCAATAGTAACAGAAGAAATACTGTGCAGTCACCTTGAGCTCCCTTATCATATTAATTATAATGTTTGACCACATTTCTCTGACCTTTAATGTTTAATCTATATATGTCAGGACTGACTATTTTTCCCAATCCCGATGAACATTCTTTAATTTAGGGCTTACTTTTTGTAATGGTTGGTATAAAATGTCAGCTTGACACCATCAGGGTTTGACCTTGGCTCTATGAAAAATTTCTTTTTCTGAAGAAAAAATTGATAAACTTTAGTTAGATAATCACTGGAAAAATATTTCTTGGTGAAGATCTAGAGTAAGTCAATCAACTGGTTATTATTGACAGACAACTTTTCTACACTAACCTTGAATGAGAGCTTTTTAGTCATTGGCCAGGAATGTTTATGGATAGGGCTTTTGATGTGTCCTCTTGACTGTAAAAAAAGTCATTGCATTAACAGCCATCAATGTGCTTACTGTTCATTAAAGACCTTTTCTAAGTTGGCTTGAGTGATCACCAAACATTGGTTCCAAGTTGAGGATGGACTTGATGTGTTCATACCTTTACTGTTAGTATTTCATCAAGTCCAATCTCAACTTGGAGCCATTGTTACATGGTCACTCAATTAACAAGTGAATTTGGGAACAACAACAAAAACAACTAAAATTAACAGGCTATGTTGAGTATGTTATAAGTCACACAGGAAACTTACCTCATAAATGGTCACTCCTCTTACACAAATACCAATATACAACTTTTCACCACTATCACTCTTCTTGCTCTGAAATGCAATAATAATAATTATTGTTTTTCCTTTGGTCACAAAGCGTTACTTTTATTGTAGGCATTTTTTTGTTGCAACTTTCCACTACTGTCAGAACAGTTATCAAATAAAATAAAATATGATTGTTTATTTACTACAACTTAAAGGCACAAAACATGAGAGACACGAGACTGTTTTGACAAAAACATTCCAACATCTTGTACAACAATAATTTTATTATAGTGATATGAGAACACAACGACCATGACCCAAAGACTACAGAGTCAAGGCTAGGATTGGAACAATAATGCAGCTGATACAAAAATAAACAAATAAATTTAAAACTAAAGTGTCAACCAATGACAGTAGGATCAATAAGCACAAGCGTGATTAATTTTATGATAATGCTGCAATAATGATAACGACAATGCTACTTACATATTGTACTTGATAAAAATGTATGCCATACTCAGGTAATTTCTGGGCCTCCTGGATAAACTCCTGCTCAGCTTGTTTGTCAGTTAAGCCAGCAAAATTTTTGTGGAACTCAGGAAGCTGGATGGTTGTATTTTCAACCGACAGTTTCTTGATTGTCTGTGTGAAAATAAACATTTTTTTTTATTAAGCTAACTGAAGGTTTTTCAAATTCTCCTGTATGATAAGGACCTTATTATTTAAGATCCATGACGAGGGAGAGGATGACGGGGGAGAGGATGGTGATGCCAGATGATAATGCAAGCATGTTTTCAAAATCATGGTTTTTCATGTGTGCACTGTCATCCTTTAGCTTGTCACTGCTGTCCTCACTAGAGCATAAAAAAACACCAACTGACATACTAGCAAGGCTGGCAACAATAAGGGTGATTATGCAAGCACATTTTCAAAACCGCTTTTAATGTGTGCACCTTTTTCCTTGCAATTACCATCCTTGCTAGACTAGGCAAAAAACCAACTGATGCTCTAACAAAGATCTGTAATGGGAAGGAAAACAGTGTGCGCACAAGGAGTTTTTTTGAAAACATGCTTACGTCATTGTTCCTGCATCACCATCCTTGATTCTTGTGAATGCATAAGGCCTCTAATGCTAAACTGGAACTTACCCGTTCATTGAGGTAATGCTCAACAAGAAAATAATCACCCTCAAGGGAATCAACATAATCCCCTGTCTCTGCCTGTAGAGCCAGTCCAGCTAATATAAATGCAGCTTCCTCATGACAATACAGCCTGCCTTCAAGGATGTCCTTGCGCAGCTGAAGATAAAACTGATGACGAGTTGTTGCTTGACTGAAAAATAGAAAATGTGATATCAAAATGATTAGTAAAAAAAAGGGATAAAGGAGGTGATTTTTGCAGCGGAAAGAAAACTGGAGGACGAGGACAAAACCCTTAGGAGAGAAGAGGAGCACAGGAGATTAGAGAAGAACAGGAAAGTACCAACAAACTCTACTCACATACAATGTATAACACTGAGCCCAGCTGAACTCAAACCTGGGTCCATTGTTGGTATGCACACTCTCACTGCTATGCCACCCATGCTTCCCTAAATGCTGTAAAAGCTCACCTTAAAAGTTCAGTGTGCTCCACATAGATGCATGCATGCTCTCACTGCTATGCCACCCATGCTCTCCCTAAATGCTATAAAAGCTCACCTTAAAAGTTCAGTGCGTTCCACATAGAATTTTACTCTTAGGTACAGAATATATTCTACCATCTCTCCTTTTGACTGCAAAATACAATTTTAGAAAGTTTACCATAAAACTTGCACCCTTGATTTAGGCAAACAGACAAGGTTAAGGCTCTTAAGATTAAACTGACAATATGTTTATTCAAAACTGCTATCACTTAGAGCACTATTAAAGACATAATCACAAACCTCTTTCCACTTTGGAGGAGCATATTTTGATAATTTAACATCAAGGTCAAGAAATATTACTTCATCATCTGAAAAAAGATACAAAAAAAAAATTATAGAATCTGATACATTTAACATACATATTTTCATAAATTAATGTAATGCATTTTCAAAATATTAGAAGGTACCTTCTATTTTTGCCAGCCCAAAAAATATTTTTTCAGTGATTCCCAGAAATCTTGTAACATGTTCAAACAGGTCTTTGGTTGTCATGGAGATCTGGAAGTAATTATAATGGAACCAAAAAGTCAGTGCATTGAGAATGAGGATTTATGATTTATATAGCACCCTTTAATGTACATGTATATTAATCAAAGCGGCTTAATAATCATGAGGTGGTTAGTATAGTGTAGACACTGAGGGTTATGTGCCGACGGTGGTCACTGCCAGGGTTTCTTTACATGTATGTGCCTAAGTGGTTCTTTTATGTCCCTCCGATATTCGTTAGTATAATGCAAAGTGTGGAGAGACAGGACTGCCATTTAAAGTGGTCATAATACCAGCCACATGAAAGTCTTACATTATTGATTAACCCGCCTGGCTCAGTCGTCCCAGCCTTAATTGTAATTACATCGCATTCTACAAATAATTTGTAGAATGCGATGTAATTACAATCAAGGCAGCACTTTCTCCAAGTGTTGATTTGGCTGGGACAACTGAGCCAGCCGGGTTAGTCAATAATGTACTGTAAGTTATACATATTTAGATTATAATAATATATATAATTATATTATAATATCGGTACCTACCTCCGCCATCAATTGCAATTTCTGCCCATTTAATGCTACTACAGTCACTATTTTTCTGTTGTGAGATGAATGAAAACCTTTCTTCTGCAATAATAAAAAATATCATCAAAAAATTAATGTCACCTGCAACTCATGGTCATACCATATATATCTGGCTGAACGCTACTGGTCAAAATAACCAGCAAGATAAAAATTTGACAAGACATGCTCTTGGACAATTCTGGCCAGAAATTGTCACCTGCAACTCATGGTCATACCCCATATATATCTAGCTCAACGTTACTGGTCAAAATAACCAGCAAGATAACGATTTGACAAGACATGCTCTTGGACAATTCTGGCCAGAAATTGTCTGTTGACCACCTGGTATTCAAGCCCTGCTTAAGCAAGCAACAAGAAATCTAAAAATATTATGTTTATTAGTGTGTACTAATAATACCTGTCCATCTTTCCTTAGTTGACTAATAGGAGTGATGTTGACTATGGATTTCTCTGGGTCTTCAGTTATCATCACAAACTCAGGACCAAAGAAAGTCTTAATGCAAAAAAAATAATTAAAAATAATCAGATAAATGTAATTTCAAAAACTGAAAAAACTGTTATAATTTTACTTTGATATTAACAAATTCAAGGTCTTTTTTTGGTAAGCTCCTTTAAGTTATTGTAAAATAATTGTACATGATAAATATTCCAATCGACATTTAGAATCCTAAAAGTGCTAACAATACAAAGGACAAGAAGCGTACATTATGTGAGGCTGTGGCAGACTTATATTACAGCATATAATAATGCAGTCACGTATTTACACCTGTTTTCAATTATTGCAACCCCATGTAGTGGAATCATTGTGCAGTCATAAAACTCAGTAAGTTTCATTGAACAACAGTTGAAGTTTCCATGACAATGTCAAGAAATACAAAGTTTTCACACTTTCATTGACATCTGTCTGACATCAAAATCTTCAAAATTGAGTTCAAGGGAAATATTCATTATCATTTTGAAAAATAATTCAAAATCTAAAGGAAATAAAAAGTTTTCAAGGACATGCACCACAGAATGTCATGGAAACACCTTAATTGACAGCTGTCCATCAAAATGTTCAAAACTGAGTGCAAGGACAAATGAATTATTCATTGTCATTTTACATTTCCTTAATAAAATCTATAGGAAGTTTACCTTGAGATTCTCTTCAGAATCAAGCTTTTCCTTCTCAATATCATTAAATTTATTAATATTTGGAAGAGAACGATAACGATGATCACCAGGATGAGGACCACCCAATGGAGAACCAAGACCAGCAGATGGTTCATGCAGATCATTAACAGACATATAACGGTGGTCACTACAAATAATTAAAAAAAAACATAATTCTATAATTTCAATACATAAACTCATAGATTCTGAAACACAAAAAAAACATAAAACGGAAAAAAACTGTTAGAATACATATTGATTTTAAAGGTGCTTTCCCTTAGGTCTGTTAAGAATACACCCTCTACGAACCTTCCCTACTCCCTGGAAATCCCTTCTCTCGAAAATTTTCCAAATATTTTTGGAAATTTAACTTAGTGTTGAGTGATCATGCACAAAGCAATTCAAGGCAAGGCTCCGGGGAAATAAAAGAATGTATTACAATTACTCTATTGCTTCCTCGGAGCCTCCTCTTGAATTGCTTTGTGCATGATCACTCAACCAGAGTATCGAAAGTGGGCTACTTGAACAGTAAGCTACACCCTAACTTTGATCAGACCAGAGATGATTTCAGTGTAAGTATAAAACGTAATCAACAACCCAGTGGAAATACCTTGACAAAGGTATGTCCCTGCCACCTCTGAAGGCATTACGAGAGACTGAGCTTCCAAAGCTCTTAAGGTTGAATTCACTTTCATAACCATCGGTAAGGTATGATTCAGGTGCATAACTGCCTTGGGTGATTGATATAGCAGATGATGAACGACCATCAGAGAACATTGATGACCTTGGACCTGATGCTGATGATGAACTGTCACTGGCTACAGAATGCATGCTGGCAAAACGATTCAACCCTTGTGTATCTAAAAGATAATAATTTAATAATAATTATGGTTTTTATTACACATTTTTGCTAGCCTCAATGCGAAGATGAAAACTTAGAATGAATCCTTATGAATGCCATGACATCCCCTGCACCCAAAGGACTGTATCCATTGGCCATACTTATAGCTATAGCTAGGATCTCTTAGAAATCCCTTGTATCCCTGGGGAATGGAAGTGGTTGATGTATCAATAAGCTAAGACTAGTAATGGCAGAACATGATGATCAGCCACACTGGACTAACCAACATGTGATCAATCAATGTGACTCAGGTCAAGAGGACCAGCCTATGATACGTTTGTCCAGACAAGTGTCATTATTTTGGCTGGGCATACACACATCAAGTATTCCGTGCTACTGCTCTAAGCGCATGCTCAGGGGATTAAAAAATGAGATAATATTTTGTAAAACATGTTATATTTTATTTGTATTTTTCTTGTCAAACACAAATACCATTAAATATTGAAGATCACATACCATTAAAAATTGCATATTTTACAAAATATTATCCCACTTTTCAATCCCCTGAGCATGCACTTAGATCAGTAGTGTGGAATGCTTGATGCGTGTATTGTCATTGAACAATTGTTATTTTGAGCCCTGTAAGTATCCCCTGGAAAAAATAAAACTTGCCTTGTCTTGTTCCAGAAGGTACTGATCTATTCTGTGCGTCACTTGACAGATGACTAGATGGGCGTTCATACTGTCTACCCCCAGCTGGAGGGCGGGGATAGTAACTCGATGCTTCAGGTATCTTCTGGTAATGCAACGAAGGAGCATTAGGAGTATTAAGTCTAGGTTCACTCCTGTTTATTGGGTGTTGTGGTGGTAACGAATGATGCAATGATCGACTTGATTCTTGTGCATGTAGTTGGTCAAGACCATTTAGACTAGTGGCCATAGATCTTTTGGTTCTTGCATTTTCAAGAGCACTCCTGTATTTTTCTGAAAAAATATAATAAAAAATATAATCAAATGTTTATTCCAGGAGAAAAAAAGCATGAGGTTTTAAATTGCTCGCCTCTCACAAAGGCCTACTGGGTTGCATAATTCCCTGACTCTGCATTCATATATGAGTAGAGTTGCTTGTTGGTCCTGTGTTTCAAGGGTTTTTCTTTAGGTTCTCCAGTTTTTCCTCCCTCCACAAAAATAAACTTTCAATTTCAATACACCCCTCTGTTGTTTGTTGTGCCCATTTCAGACCACGTGATGCTACTCTTGGGAGTTGATTCTTTCATGTGTAAATATTTTAACAAAAGGAGATTTCTCAAGGGAATGTCATGTGGTCTGAAATGGGCAATTTGCATACAAAGGTAAAGAGGTCTATTGGAATCCAGTGGAAGAAGAGCCACTCTGTGGAATCCATTGTTAATTCCCATTTATTTATTTGTTCATTTATTTATCTATTTATTTATTTATTGTTTTTATTTACCTAATGTTGGTGGCAGAGGTCTACTGTTATTCAATCTTGGTGATGCTGATCTCTGAGTCATTGGTGGCGTAAGTACTCTCCTACGGTTTCCGCCCACTAACTGTGCTGATGTTGGCTGACCTCTTGAACTTGTCTGAAGGGAGGGAGGTGATGGTAGGCTTCTGGGGGAAGCCAACACTGGAGAAAACCTGGATGGATACATCTGAAAACAATAAGAGTTATAACAAAATGATAAGTATAAGGTATGTGGCACCATTTTTTAACTTTCAAGTATGGTTGAAGATAATATGATTGGTAACTTGGAGAATAGTGGCCAGTCATGAGACATGTCTCCAGGCAGAATACACCTCTTTACCTCCGTTGTTTGTTGTGCTCATTTCAGACCATGTGATGCAACTCTTGGGAGTTTATTCTTTCATGTGTAAATATTTTAACAAAAGGAGATTTGTCAAGGGAATGTCATGTGGTCTGAAATGGGCAATTTGCATACGAAGGCAAAGAGGTCTATTTTGGAACTTGTTTCATGAAATCTTTGCCTTGCCAGTCATTTTAACCAGTAGTGTTGAACCAGAAACGAGGTATGACTGAACATAAATCTAATTTGATCAGTCAACATGTCCAGTGACTGACTGGCCATTGTTTTTAGCCTTGAAGCACAAAGAGTAATAAAATAGTACAGTACCTCTTCACTGATATCATAATCACTAATGTCTGTACTGTTTGATGCTTCTCTATCATAGGATGAATCATGCACCTCAATCTAAAGAATACATGACAAAAAAAAAAATAGATAATTGATCATAAATACAATAAATATTGAACATTAAACATACTTTTGAAAAACTGGTGCGTAAAAGTTCAGCCAAGCAAATTTGGAGGATAAAGGAATTTTTTCCCATTTTTTATTTAATTGCATCATATTTTTATGAGCCACTATTTGTGTGTTGTTTTAATATTTAAATAATAATAAATAATAAATAATATTATTTTATTTGTTAGAGCAGGCTGATTATTCTAGCAGCTTTTCGCTGATGGGGGCCTGCTTTCACTCACACACACACTCACTACCACAATATTTACTATTTTATACACACAACACTCAACTCACATGTTGATTTTTATGAAAGGAGGAAAATTAGAGAGAGAAAAACCCTTAATGCAAGGGAGAGAACAACACAAAAAACAAACTCAATTCACATGTTGGGTCTGCAAGGCTCAAACCAGCAACCCGAGCCATTGGATTTATTAGCAGCTTACACAACATGCCATTCTGGTGAAAAGCCCTACCCCTTTGTACATCAAATCCCTGGTTATAGTATGAAATAAATCAAATGAATGAACATACATCTGGTATGTCATCTCCCAACAATGACTCAACAAGCAATGCAACAATATCCCTGTAGTTCCGTCTGCTATAATGACTATGGCATTCCTGTTGAAAGTATATAATCACATTAGTTATAATACACCTACAGTTATGAATCAAGTCAAATTTTAGTAAAAATAATCAAATGCATATTAAGTTTCTCAAATGAAATTGGACTGCAATTTTATCATATTTCAAAAAAAAAAATCTCTGGGCTGATCAAAGTCAGGGCATGGCTAACTTACAGATCAAACCCTGAAATAACCTGTGGGCTGATCTAAGTCAGGGCATAGTTTACTACAGGTAACAGATGAAATTGGAATTTTGAGTTTCTAGAGGGAGGAAGACTGGAGAATGTGAAGAAAACCCCTTGAATCAAGGATGTGTCCAAAAAAAACTACTAACATCAGATGGGATTCTGCTTGAGTCCAGGAATTAAACCCGAGATTCGAGGTTCAACAGACAAATCTATTACTGCATATAAACCACCTTTGAGTCCCTTATGAATAAGTATTACCGTACCTGCATAACCTGAGACAATCCACTCCTTGCATGGGCACTTTCCTCACACATGCCAAGTAAGACAGACTCCAAAGACTCATTTAGACTTATTGGCTATAAAAACGAATAGACTTTTATCAGCTGATTTAAAAGAAAGTTGTTCCTATATGATTAACTCAGGCACATGAGAAAGTGATGAATGAAAGTATAAAAACCAGAGACCTAGAACTACATTGGTTGTTGGTCGTTTTCTTGGTCTCATAAATGTAAAAATAAATAGGTTCAATATTCTACCTTTCCAACTGCTACTTCAAACTCTGCTGCATGATATAATGACATGCCCAATGAATAAACACATATCTAGTTGAAAAATAATAACAAAAATAAATAGAATATAAGAAAAATTCTGCTGAAGATTGGGGGGAAAAAATCAAGCAAATCAATGAATGGACAAAATTTTGCCAAAGAAATGAGAGAAATGGATTAAATTATGAAGAAAGGAAGGTGAGATAACGTAAAGAAGGGAAGGAGAGGAAGAAAGAAAGAAGGAGAAAACAAACAAAGGAAGGAAGGAAGGATCAATGAAGGAAGTGACAAGGGAATGAATGAAGTATTCCAAGAAGGAAGGAAGCCTGAGGGAAGGGAGGAAGGAATGAACGAACGAAAGAAGGAACAAACAAAGTAAAAAGCAAAGGAAAGGAGGATGGAATCTTGCACTAGCACCAACTACAGCTATATGAGCATATATATGCAACCAGAAGGTATACAAGTTACCTTTTCCAGAGCTGTATCACTAGGTGTGGCTCTGTTGGCATATGTTTCAGGTGCAGTATATGAACGATCAAGTTGATAACCTAAAATATCAAAAATACAATCACTACCTACTGCATGTATTACAGAGCTTTTCATAATTCTGTGACCTACTAACTCCAGATGTCTGGCATCTTGTCTTCCATCAAACAAACTATGATGGCTGAATCCATACCGATAGACCCCTTGCAGCATGTCCAAATGCAGCTCAATTTGGAGGGCAAAACAATAGGTTCTAATTCTCAGGAGATTAAAATTCTTTTGTTTTGTCACCTCCAAATTTAGCTGCATTCCGACGTGCTGCAAGGGGTCTATTGAAAGGGATAAAGAAATTCCCATGTGAAAATGTCTGTCTAGTTATAGGAATGTTCTTACAGTATTGCTGTAAGTTTGATTGACAGAAGCTACCAGATGCCACGAAGCAATGTAAGATTACAGACTTTAAATTATCACTTGTAGGTACAGTACAGTTATATATGAATATAAAAGTTTATGAAAGTTCTAAGAAGGTAGTACATGTACCTTTGTCCAGTGAAAACTTTACTCTTCCTGTGTGGCATAGTAGGATCATTTCTGGTGTGATGGAGTATGTGCCATAAAACCTATTTCTTGCATTACCTAAAAGCAATTTCAGGAAGACTAAGAACAAATAGATGGATGGATGAATGGAAGAATGAAAGAGAGGATAGATGGATGGATGGATGGATGAAAGAGAGGATGGATGGATGGATGGATGGATGGATGGATGGATGGATGGATGGATGGATGGATGGATGGATGGATGGATGGATGGATGGATGGATGGATGGATGGATGGATGGATGGATGGATGGATGGATGGATGGATGGATGGATGGATGGATGGATGGATGGATGGATGGATGGATGGATGGATGGATGGATGGATGGATGGATGGATGGATGGATGGATGGATGGATGTGTAAAGGGAGGAAGAAAGGATGGATGGAAGGAATGATGCTGAATGGATGGATGGATTGAATCTATTTAAAATTTGTAATTAAAGGTTCTCCATCATATCCACTGTACCTCTCTGAAAAACATCTTGAAGAGCTTCACAAGACTGGGCCAACACAGCCCAGAGTTCTTCTTCAGTAAGTGGACCTCCCCTTACTTCCAGCACTTCCTCAAGTGTCACAGTATTCGCTGTTAATGCTGGCATGATGCAGCTACTCCTAGAACATAGCAATATGCTTCACATCAATTACTGTAAATATGTGTACATGGCAAAGTTTAATACTTTATTAGTCCAAAGATTCCAGTTACCCTACAAGATTCTATTACCACTTTTTTTATTGGTACAGGGATAAACGTCATGACAATTTAATTGGCAGTCTCCTACTGTAGCTGTCTATCAAATAAACAGTTGAGTATAGTTTCTGTGTCCAGCAACTTATTTAAAGTTTATGTCAAAATTTCTTTGATTGACAGTAACCTCCTGCTAGTGAATAAGCCTGTCTCAATCATAGTTTTGCTAGCTACGTTATACACACTGATCAAAGCAAAAATTGCAATGTCAGTATTCAAACAAATTAAAATTGTTAGTAAGAGTGCATGTGTATGGCTCCCATGGACCTTTTGGTATTCTTAAAGAGATGATAACTAGCGGTAAGCTAGTGTGAGCTGCGTCGGTGTTTCTAATAAAACAGTATGGATAAAAAGTTAAATTTTACACCGTAAAAAATAAGAGAGATCACTTACTGACGTTTCGGACGCTAGTCCTTCGTCGGAGTAAAAAAGCACTCCGACGAAGGACTAGCGTCCGAAACGTCAGTAAGTGATCTCTCTTATTTTTTACAGTGTAAAATTTAACTTTTTATCCATACTTTTGGTATTCTCATGATTTACTTGAGTGATGGTCGCTAGTCTATGCCCAATGAGCTTTTGCAACATGTCAATTTCTTTTGCATTTTATGTCTGACTCACCAAGCCTTGTCTATTCTTGTTGATGTTAATTTTCAAATATTTTCTTCTCTCCATTCTTCTCAAGGAGACCTTGAGCCACTGTAGCAATCTTCTGTCATTCTACCATATCCAAATCATACTGGTCACAAAATGACAAAATACCTGGAAAAGGAATGTAATTTAACCCTTCAAATTTTAACAAACCTTTAAACAACCTCTGGGTTAATCAAAGTCAGGGCACAGCTAACTTGAGCCCTAAAACAATCTCCAGGCTGAACAACTCACAGATCAAACCCTTAAATAACCTCTGGGCTTATCGATGTCAGGGCATGGCTAACACACTGGTCAAATTGGAATTTAACATGCCACAAAAAAGCACCATCACCAAACCAGGATATAGCACAGACGGTACTTCATTCTTGTGTGGACAAGACGTCAGATTTTTGCATTTATTAGTAAGTGAATGGAAGCACTGAATTTGGAAGGTTTCCACACTAGATAGCTTAACCAATCAGAATGCAAACTATCGCATTGCACTGACATTATATACAGGTACTTCACATTATATGATGCTGATAATTATTAAAACACAGCAAAGATAGACTTTCAAAAAAGACTGCCTCGTAAATTCTAGGAAGTATATGAATTTTGACATGATCTCTGGTAAAAAATAAGAAACAATTTCTTCACCTTTTTTTACTTTGATTTTTAAAATGAATACACAATTCAAGCTTAGAATTTAACGAGATGACTCAACTGCTAGTCGGCGTTCAATATCATGAAATTAGGTTTTTGGAATAGGAATTAAACAGCAAGGTTTCTCATTCAGAAGTTTAATGTCATGTTATTCAATTTTAGGTTTTAAACTTGTCACCTTAACTTTTGATTAATAACTAGCTTTTTTAACAAGTAAATAACTGGTAATCATGTTTGCTTTCATTAGAACTACTTATTTTCTTAAATCTTAAATAATTTATTTTCCTCTTCATAGCTAAAATCTTGAACAAAACTAGTTGAGATACAGTAGCCTTTTCTCACTATATAGAACTGGTCAGACAAGTGTATCTAAAAAAATACTTTACTTGTAATTCTGCCCTATTCCTTTGATTCAATGTTGCCCCAGAAGGGTTGCTAAGACGCCAGATACAATTTTTGAGCACAAACAACATTGTAAGGGGGAGGGAGAAAGTTCTAACATTTGCGTCACTATGCTGTGAAATCTTTTAAAAATGTCTATTGTCTCAACAGCTTTGTCCAAGATTGCAGATCAGAACATTTTAAGTGATAGATCACGTAATAGCTCATAATAGAACTAAATATAACTATCGCACAACATGTATACAGCAATATATCACCATTCAATTATAGCACTTTGAGGTAGGAATCCTGGTAACCATGGTAACACTTCAACTTATGAGCAATGTAAGATAAGGTTAGAAATAAATACTAAATGTTGCATCAGCTAAAACTAGTGTAATAATCATCTTTAGATTATAAATATATCTATAAAGAACTTATAAAACATGTTTCATAAATAAAAGAGATGTGGGGAGTGAAGACACCATATTATATGAAAAAAATTCAAATTTGACGGGAGAATTGGAGTTTGTTTTAGTAATGTTTGTTATTTTTATGTCAATACATGTACAAATCATTCATACACAATAAATTGACTGGCATCGGAGAGGATTTGAATAACATGATCATAGCCTGTCTGCTAAAATTAGATGTTTTAAGTTTTTCCTGAGCCAAAAAATGTTTCAAACTGAGAACTGGGACCCATATGTCTGGTCAAATGGGAATCCCAAACCCTTTTCTGCAGATTCTGGTGTTATTGAAATCCTAGAGTAGATCATTTTCTTTTCCCCAAAGTTTAAACTTGTGCTCCAGCATCCAGTAATCTCAAGAAAGACAACCTTATTGGATGTGTATCTTTGCTATTTCTTATCAGGTCTTAACAGTCATTATTCGTTAGACATGCTTTGTCATATTATTGATCTAAGTGTAATTTATGACTTATTTTCATGATATCCTGGCAAAGTTGAAATCTCAAATTTCAGCATTTAAGATACCATTCTTAAATACAAATTATAGCTTTAAAAAAACACTGTATTGCCTATTGTTAAATAAATCCTGAAAAAAAAAATTAAACAAATATACTGCTGTTAACTCACTCAATCTTGTAATATTTTGGAACTAAACTAGCTAATTTTTTTCCTTCACAAGGCTAATAAAACCAATTAATCTTCAGTTATAATAGCCATAAGCAAGGATAGTATATTAAATAACGAGTTTCCAAGCACCAAGAAAAATTACAAGGCGTTATCATGCAAACACCTGCAGCATCAATAATACAAAACAATCGATTATCAATGCAGCTACATAAAAACTGTAGCTTAAAATTACCTCCCTGGCAGAGACATTGATTATTATGGGTGCTATTCTACAGGAAATAACTAAATAGAACAATTCTCTACGCCTGGATGATAATGATCGTAAACAATAAGAGATGAAAGTGTACACAGATGTGGAACAAAAGTGCTAATTTCCATGTAACACAAAAAGCTAAGAATTACCAAGAATCGCATAACAATCTGAGAGTATCTTTTCGATCATGTAGAGAAGCTGTGGAGGTATATTATTTAAAGTCGATAACACTGCAGGACTGGAGAAAATACTATCAAATCTGACCAAAACGTCCTTCAAATATCAATCCTGAAACGTACTATCTCCTCGTAAAGTTAGCTGATTCACGAACCAAGAGCTAGCTAAGCTTCTTAACTCCAATAAAAATAGAATTTTTCTAGCTTAAGATGTAATATTTCGAGATAAAATATTTCAAGTCCTTAAATCACTTCCGAGGTAAATAAAACAGAAATTTTATCTCTTCGAAATAAAAACAAGACGATAATATTCGGCATGAATATCGATCGAGCAGTCTCGTTTGGCGGGCTTTTTATATCTTTGTAATATCTAAATCCCACGATCTGGGCCCCGATTTCTTAAAACTAGATGGTAAAGACTTTATCGTAATAAATAAAACAGAAGATTTCAAATATATAAGTTAATAACTGATTAGTTCAGATACCTTTAGTTAAAAACTATGTGGTCTTCGTAAACCAAAGACGGTTTATTCGCGTAACCACTTCAAAGATAAACCAAAAATAACATATTCTTACCTCTCAGAAGACTTCCAAGTAGCTGTATATGGATGCAAATATGACTCAAAATGTTCCTTGTTAAATTAGAAGGTCTAAAAATTTAGGAAACGATAAATATTGAGATATTTTTGGACCCAAACATTCGTTCATAAGACGAACTTCATGAATGACTTGCCACATGAAGGTACAACAACCGACCTAACAACGTGCCTCTGATTGGTTGATACTAGTCACGTGAGGTCAACTAGATTCCATCCGACTGACTCACATTACGTGAAATTTGCGCATTTTTTGAGTTCTGTTTTTCTTTCACTTTCATTTTAACTTTTATTTGGAATAGTTATTCGACGAAAAAAGGAGAGGTTCATGAATTTTCAATGTTTTGGGTTTTATACAATGAATATCTTTTTTTATTTTCTACTATTGCAATTCGTTTTTCACTTTCTACCGGTTTTTCTTTCTTTCTTTCCTTTCCTCCTTTGTTAAATCTTCGTTAGATAGTTGGTAGTTCTTTTTGATATTATAGCTTTCAATAGTTCCTTCTCTTTCTTGCCCTCTTTCTTCGTAACTTTTTTCCCCCTTTCTTTTAGTGGTGTTAAATTAGTTATGACAATAACAGTTTTTCATAAATGAAGATATCAAAATTACTGTTATTAGCTTTAATTATTGTAAAAAATAGGGGGTCAGGACTCTTCCTTTCATTCTGTGTAAAGTTAATGAATGTTATCGCTGTCACCCATACAATTACGTCACCCCATGCTGATTCATTAACTTTCTGACGTCACTTCAGTTTACTTCAACTATCTGAAAGAATCCTAGATCATTCTTGTTGGTATTATTTTTCTCGCAAAAACTGAAAAAATCATAACCTAACGTGTAGCCTGAGTATCAGGCCTTCGAAGCGGGGGCCAGGGGAGAGTAGAAAGGGAGGGGGCGGGGGAGGGGAAAGAGGGAAAGGAAACTACTTACGATCCAATGTCAAGGAATTTCACATTCCCCCTTTTAAAATAAGATTTATTTGAAATCTAAAACCAATTTTTTATAGATATTTCATTGGTAGTAAAAGAATCTAGTCCAAATTTAAGTAAAACCAAAGGAAATAGAACAAATAAAAGAATAACAGAATAGAAAGTATAATGCTTGAAATGTGCAGAAGTGTTTTGAGTTGGGGTTCCTGTGTATTGGTAGGCAGAGCACTGGTGCCTAGCGCATTTCAAGCAGAGCAAAGACGTTGTGTTATTATTTTGCAATGTGATGTTTGCCTAACATTTCTTCATAAAAACAGCATCCAAGATGCCCAGAGAACGGTCCGAAGTCAGCCTTTGTGTTAAATACTTATTGTTCTTCTTCAATGTCTTCTTTTGGGTGAGTAAAAATTGTTTTTTTTGCAGTTTTTCGACTGTTATTAGACACCTTTTGTTCGGCATGAACGACGTCAAGCGTGATGTTTGGTCATTGCGGAAATTTCTTTGAAATGACTCAATAAAAATGAATAAAACCATTACTGGTTTTCAGTACTCAAAGTGTTCTTTGAGAAATAAAACATTATTTTAAACAGATGTTCAAAGACTTTTTTAATCGATACTTGAATACAATTTTAAAATTGATTTACAAACCCTTGAGTTCAGAGAAGCATGAAATGTAAACTGTACGTTTTCCTTAAATGAAGTCATCTTAAAACGATGAATATTTTTACCCTTTCTTTTTCTTTTTTTGTTAAAAATGAGCAGTCCTTTGATAGTTTAATACTTTTTTGACATTTTCTCAATGAGTATATATATATATTTTTTAATCAAAACTGCTCAAAAAATGATAGGTAAGCTGCTTTGAATTTATAACCTGTCACCGGCCGATCGATTTTACGGAACTTTTATACACAGATCAATAATCACAGATCTTATCAAACAAATAAACTCATTGTATACTTGATGTATGTAAATTCTTAAAAAAATTTGGTCAAATGTCACTTGTTTTCATTGCTGCATGACATGCAAGATAACAACATTGCTTAATTTTTTCACCTTACAGGTCCTTAATTATTATCTAGACTGTAGGTCAAAATATTATGATGAAAACAAGGCTAAGCCTATAAATAGTTTATCATATGATAATAATCTTTACTAGGTGATAAAAGTATTCCATAGTACATCTTTCCTAGATCTTATTTTCCCCAGTATCCAAACCTTCAAATCTTATGGATAACCTGAAATAATCTCTTCAGTTGACTGATCAAAGTCAGGACACAGCTAACTCCTAGACCAAAATGGAATTTAGCTCCTTAGGTTTTGTGTTTGAAAACTAAGAATCCATGAAAAAACCCTTGAATCAGGGCAGAGACCTAATACTCTCTGCATACATGTGATGCCGAGTCTGGGAATTGAACCCAAGACGTATCCCACAAGATGAGAGGAGAGTTCACTACCGCTACCATCTCTAAGAGAAATAAAAGCAGATGTTGTTGACGTCATTGACTGACATTTCACATTTCATTTCCTCTGACACGTACATTTCCACTTCAAGCTATAAACAAACAGATATTACAAATTGGAAATCAAGCTGGTCGGCATATTTTGTAACTTAAAATACTGAAATGCTGTACTTCATTTTGAAATTATCTCTCACACTTGCTGTGAAGAGGATTTACAGAGTTGGAGTAAGGATTACAAATGCATCACAGCAGCTAATATATAGTGCATTCATGGTAAAGAATGTAATTTTTACCATATTTCGATTTGATTACAGTAAGGACACTCGAACCATGAACACTTGATATTTTTTATTTTATGAACTTTCTACTGCTTCAAAACTTCTGAAAATGGAGCACTGAACTCAAATAATCTTATTGTTCAAAATAAATCATATTTCCAATCGCTTCACACAAGGGATAAAGGAGAAAAAAGTAAGAAAAAACCTGAAAGCATTCACGGTTCGAGTGTCTTCACTGTAAAATTTCCATCGACTTGTTCAGATTCTTAGAAAAGGGCTAAATCTGGTGTTATTATTGATATATTTTGTTTGTTTGTTTGGCTGGTCATCTTCTGAGAAGAACTTTTATTGAACATGATTCATTGTTTAGATAAATCAGAATTTTCTAGTCATTTTCTAGTGTCTTGAAATGAGGTATTTCCCATTTTTTTAACAACTGCAAGATAAATTATTTGTAAAATAATACTCGTTTTGGCTGGCCTATATCTTCTATTATTTCAACAAAAATAGACAAAAAAATGATACATGAAATGTCAGTGTTGTAGTTCCAAACTTTTTTACACAGTGATTAAGTTTCCTTCTTATTCTTACCCTTGTTTATGGCTTGAAATAACAGGTGGTTAACATATTATGTCTGGCCAGATTTGGAACTTACTGTTCAGTGTATCTGATCAAATCTTTGCCTTGCCAGTCATTTTGACCAGTAACATTGAGCCAAAAAGGGTTATGACCAAGCTAAAACTAATTTGGCTGGTCATCATCACCGCGTTGACTGACTGGCCATTTGAAGCACTGTTGACTTTGTTGTACATGTACTTGACACTTGTACACTTGCTTACAATCCCAAAGTAATACCCACTAGACCTTATCAATTTTTTTTTTCATCTTTTCTTGCAGCTTATTGGAGGGCTCATGGTATCCATCGGCCTATATGCCAGATTTGAGAAGACAGCCTATTCAGAGTTCTTTAGTGATGTACTAACAGATCCTGCCTTTGGCCTTATTATCGTTGGGGTCATTATGTTCATCTTGGGTTTCAGTGGATGCATTGGTGCTTTGAGAGAAAACATATGTCTACTGAAGTTTGTGAGTAATGTGTTATTTCTTTAAGGTGCACTTGAATTGTGCAACTTGATATGTCACTCCAAAATTGTTGTAGTAAAAGTATTAAAATATATTGCTCATATAGAGCAGTTTTCACATGACTGAATGAGTGGTAAATGTGCAGTACTGACTTACAGCACATACACAGTACAACATGCTGTAACATTGAAATGGCTTCCCATTAGTTACGGCTACAGTAAAATACAGTATGGTTACAGTACACCTACAAATTTGCCTTATCGTTTCTCATTCGTACTCAACAAAATACTTGCTACATACAGGCTACGACACAGCAGTATTATTAAGTCACTCAATGTTGTTGCCAGCCTAGGCACACCTTTACCTACAGCAAATTTATTATTTTATGTAATATTTCCTCCACCGATTATACATTACAACCTATTGGCAGCATTATTAAGTCACTCAATGTTACCTGTCTTATCACACCTTTACCTACAGCATATATTATGGAATGAAATATATCCTCCATTCATCTGATTACAGGTTACAATTCAGCAGTAATAATAAGCAACTCAATGTGGTTGCCTGTCTAGGCACACCAGTTCTTTAAATAATTATACTGTATTACTCAAAGAAATACTTCCTCTAAAGGAAACTATGTACTGTAGCATACTGTGTTGTGGAGTCACTCAAATGTTGATCAATGCCTGTCTAGGCACACCTTTAACTACTTATATTACTCAAAGAAATATTCCCTCGAAAGGAAACAATGCAGCAGGCTGTGTTGTGGAGTCACTCAAATGTTGATCAATGCCTGTCTAGGCACACCTTTAACTACTTATATTACTCAAAGAAATACTTCCTATAAAGGAAACAATGCAGCATGCTGTGTTGTGGAGTCACTCAAATGTTGATCAATGCCTGTCTAGGCACACCTTTAACTACTTATATTACTCAAAGAAATACTTCCTCCAAAGAAAACTATGTAGCAGGCTGTGTTGTGGAGTCACTCGAATGTTGATCAATGCCTGTCTAGGCACACCTTTAACTACTTATATTACTCAAAGAAATACTTCCTATAAAGGAAACAATGCAGCAGGCTGTGTTGTGGAGTCACTCAAATGTTGATGCCTGCATTAGTCTAAGCACACTTTGAAATAACCACTTATAATAAATTGTTCAACTACCTGTATGTTGTTTAGCTTCACTGTCACAAAAAAACTAATATATTGCTTTTAATATATGTTTTGATATAGTTTTCGATATTCCTTGCCATCATTTTCTTCCTTCAACTGAGTCTTGGAGTAGCTGCTTTTGTCTTTCAAGACAAGGTTAGTAAGTTCATTTAATGACAAATAAAACAGCTTTTTCTGTGCTTTGTTTAACAAATAAAACAGTTTTTCTGTGCTCCATTCAGTAATAAAGCACACAAGAAGTGACATAAAAAATAGCAAGTCACTCGCTGGTCAAAATGACGAGCAAGGCAAGGATAAAGTATGACCAGACAAGTTCCAATTCTGGCCAGACATTGTCCAATGACAGGCCATTATCTTATTAATAAGCCCTGATGTAGATAACAATATATGTACATAATATGGTCGACTCAATTTCCATATTGGGTAATCATTTCGCATAATATCTAACAATTAGTCCTCAAGTCCGAATGGCCGAATGGGCTATTGACTCGTAGGCCATGAGGGCGAGAGGTCTAATTGTTTTAGTAAAAACCTACTAATCGGTCCAATAAAAGGATGCAAAAAGTTTTGGATTTTGCTTTAAATATATATTTTTTGGTTTTCAAAACCGGCGCTTTTCGCTACTAGAGGTCTATCACTAATAGACCCCTAGTAGCTCAGCCAATCACAGGGCTTGATTGGTGATAGACCATTTGTAGGATTTTTCTAATATATATTAGTAAAATTCTACTACTATACTATTGCAAATCCTGCATTCTGATTGGCTATTGACTCACTATCTATCAGCTGATAGATAGTGGGTAGAGAAAGCCGGACTTGTTTTGAAAAAATGGCGGCTTTTCCTTCGTGCTTTTGTGAAGTTTAGTTTAGTTTAGTATAGTATAGTTTAGTTGAGATTTTTACTAAAACAATTAGAAGACTCACTCTTGATTTCTATCGGCTTTGATAGTTGACTCGGGGCCGGAGCCCCTCGTCAACTATCAGCCGATAGAAATTTCGAGTTCGTATTCTAATTGTTAAATATACTCCTAACCAAAAAAATTCTGCAACTTTAGATATGTATACAGTATGTCTTTTGTCTCTCTATTGTTTCGCCCTCTCAAGGACAAAAGACATTGTACAGTTGAATATTGCATACTCTAATATCATTGTGATTTTTTTTGCCCTCAGGTTGAACAAGTCATTGTAGATAAGTTGCAAGTAGCCATAAAAAGGTACAGAGACAATTATGATCTACAAAATCTAATTGATGGAGTACAACAAGAAGTAAGTGGAATATTTACTTAAAAATCTTATTTTAATATCATGGGACTGGAGTGTGCAGAAAGAAAAATGACTCAAGTTGGCTTATCCGTATTTGTTCATTTTTCTTCCTTCCATCCCTTTCCTTCCTCCCTCCCTCCCCTCCCTTCCATTTTTCTTTTTCCCCTCTGTCATCTATCTCTTCTACCTGAAAGGTGTGCATCAAAATCAATAAAACTCAGAAAATCATTTTGCTTCCAGCTGATATGAAATAGTGTCATACAAATGACGTCACTGCAAAACTGAGGTGTCATGAAGCCTGCGAAAATTGACTTATAAAAGTTTATATCTGAGATAAATATAGTAGATTTTTTCAGGAAAGGTTTTTGATCTTTTGTGTACATTAAAGTTCTAGTATTCATTATTGAGTAGGAAATTAAGATAAAGAAATAACTATTTTTCCGAGTCACCAGGCTTCTAAGGATGACACTTTATTTATATATTTACAAGAATTACTTACAGAATTTATGCATTGGTTACATTTCTTTATTTTTTTTAGTTCAAATGCTGTGGAGGAAACAATGAGGATGACTGGGATCAGAATATTTACTTTAATTGTTCATCACCCGGGGCTGAGAGCTGTGGAGTTCCTTTCTCTTGCTGTATAAGTGTAAGTCTTAGCCTATACACAAGAATTCTGACAGAAATATGTTCGAATGTGAATCCGCATTATCCACCTCATTCTGCATCATTGTACAAGCCTCGCATAATTCACCCAAAATCTAAAGAAAACTTAACAGTCCAGAAGAAAACATAATTATATTTATTTATAATTATTATAAATTCCTCCAAACTTGCCTCTTTTTTTTGTAACCACAAGCAAGCCAGTACTGTAATTAGCAATTATTCACCGAAGGCGAAGTGATTATCGAGGAATATTTACTGAGCGGCGAGTCTTCGAGCTGCGAGGTAAATATTCATCGATAATCACTGAGAAGGAAAGAAGGAAACAACATTGAAAGTGAAAATATTTTATTTTTTAAAAGCGCGACAGCCATTTTATCCGAAAAGGTGATTATCGGCTGATAATCCGAGATAGAAAACCAATCAGAGCGCACGATTTTGTATAATCACCTTTGTATTTATACTAATTAATGATAATCATTTCAATTTCCTTTTTTTTGTTTAACAGGATATAATCAACAGGCAGTGTGGATATAAAATCCGAACAGGGAATAGTGTAAGTTGAATATCTTAAACCGGGCCTTAGTTTTATGAAATTATGATCATAAAGTTTTTTTCTCTGTCGTGTGCTTTCCCTCACCTTTTAGGTTTTTGTTTTATAATTATTAGCATATTACAGGCACCGCAGAGCCTTACTAGTCTTCCAATCTTAGCCCCCCCCCCCCCCCACTTTTTCCCATACTAATCTCTTACATAGCCCCCCCCCCCCACTTTTTCCTATACTAGTCTCTTATATAGCCCCCCCCCACTTTTTCTCATACTAGTCTCTTATATAGCCCCACCACTTTTTCCCATACTAGTCTCTTATATAGCCCCCTCCCCCCCCACTTTTTCCTATACTAGTCTCTTATATAGCCCCACCACTTATTCCCATACTAGTCTCTTATATAGCCCCACCACTTTTTCCCATACTAGTCTCTTATATAGCCCCCCCCCCCCCCCCACTTTTTCCTATACTAGTCTCTTATATAGCCCCTCCACTTTTTCTCATACTAGTCTCTTATATAGCCCCACCACTTTTTCCCATACTAGTCTCTTATATAGCCCCCCCACTTTTTCCCATACTAGTCTCTTATATAGCCCCCCCACTTTTTCCCATACTAGTCTCTTATATAGCCCCCCACACTTTTTAGGGTACTCTGTGGTCCCTGTATCATATGTTCTTCTTATCAATGTCTTTATTTCTATTTTTTGATTCTTAATTTGCTTATTTAGATTTTATATTTTTCTAACTAAGGTGGAAGTTATGTATTACTAAATAAATAAATAAACCTTATTCCCTTTTTGAACACAGCCTTCTGCAAGGGCTAAAGTCATCTATAACAAAGGATGCGTGGATGCTGTCAAGACTTGGTTCAAGGAGAACATGATCATTATTGGGGGTGTGGCTGTTGGGATAGCTTTGTTGCAGGTAATTTCATATTGTTCTTTATGCTCGATACTCTGATGGCTTGATCCAAGATGATGAGAATAGTTTGTTAATATAAGCCAGACTTACCAAAGATAATGGACTTTAAGATGATGGCTTAACCAAGTTAAAACTTTTCCATTTGCGTATGTGTGCTGTTTTTCAAAATTTCATCCTACGGGGCTAATAATAATCCTGCTTAGTGGCTGGGCATGATGACCCAAGAGGCATCCGCCCAGACGAAACCGGCCAGACAAGTTCTAATTTTGGCCAGATGTTGTCTCTTGATTTTTAGCCCTAACCTGAGGATGTGAAAATGCAATGTGATGCTCTGATGAAAATGCTATCATGATAGCATTTTCATCAGAGCATTACCTTAACTAACCACATATGGTCAGGGAAAGTCAGCCTGTGAATCCTGAATGTTTTTCAAGGTCAGGGAATTGACCTTTTTAGCTTCGTATGCAAATTGCCCATTTCAGACCACATAACGTTCCCTTGAGAAATGTTCTTTTGTTAAAATATTTACACATGAAAGAATCAACTCCCAAAAGTGGCATCACATGGTCTGAAATGGGCACAACAAACAACGAAGCTGAAAAGTTCTATTGTCAGGGAATTGTCAGGGGATTTAGATTTTGGTCAGTGAATTTTTGCAATTTACTCAAAAGTCAGTGAAAAGTCAGGGAATTCCAAAAATCGTTTTAAATTCTGAATTTTTAGTTGAGCTTCCTTTGACCATCTACAATTTTTCATAAAATAAGTGCACATTGTGGTTAATGAAAAATGTTTTTTGGTCAGGGAAAAGTTAGGGAGTTTTATTCTTCCAGCTGGGAACCTTGTAAACAGACAAATATTTTATGCATGTACAATGTTCCCTACTTTGCATGTTTTATTCTTCTCTGTAAGTTTATTATTTTTTAACCACTGGCTGGCCTCATGTTCATGTGGAAACATAAAGCGTTTTCGCATGTGTGGGGGGCTGGTCAGTCCGGGCGGTGGTTGCTTGAATTGGTCGCTGTATTTCGATTTGGTGTATAGGATATATTTTTTAACTACATTTTTGGCATGTTGGACTGTGAAGCGCCATAGAGTATATATATATGGCGCTATATAAATATAGAATATTATTATTATAATAATGATAATAATTATAACCTTTTTGTTTTCAGATAATGGGCATTTGTTTTGCTAACAGCCTAATGTCGGACATAAAGATGCAGAAGGCAAGATGGAAAAGGGATTCTCCACACCATTAATAAATAATCCTTTTGTAAATCCATATTACCACCTCATCATACACGTACTGAAGTAGCATTACAGTATAAGCCAGTATGAAAAGTATGGATACTTTGGAAAATCCACTTATAAATATTAATAGGCGTTTTGCAGCGGCCATGTTGTAAGGAAATTAATTCACTTGTTTTGTGAAGTAATGTTGCATTGTTATTGCCCTACAACACGGCTGCTTGCTATGGAACCCTTTTGTCCTAGTATTAAGATCGAAATTTCTGATTATTTTTTGCATTGCACAGCAAAACAATTCACAGACACCAGACAACTTTACTAAGCTTCCTCCACATGTCAATGTAAATACATTTTTCCTTTACAAACTTGAGAAAATAACGAATAATAATGACGTGCAAAAGACAACCAGATTTATTATATTCGCATACTTCTATGCACTGGCATTTTGCAGCAAAACAATTTTTTTCACACCTTATTTGGTAAAACCAGACAGTTTGGCATCAAATGTGTCTGTTTAAAGTACAAAATCTTGTCCATAGAATTATGCAAATACATTTAATGTGGTCTTTCTTTTGTGCATTGTGCTGTAATAATAAATTAATAATATAATATTAAGGGTTAAAAGGAAGTCCTTACATAGCACAATCCAACTCAGTCGTGATAATACTGTATACTCCATAATGTGAATGCCATATTAGTATAGCAGTTGTATATTTTTTTGATTGTTATGACATTGACATGCATTCCATACAGGATAGCATATTCTTTTGATTATGAAGGAGTTTATAATGTCAACTTTAATTATTTCTAAGCTTGGAATACCACTTTGCTTCGCTAATTCTTATAATTAGGATTTATTTAGCATTGTTAAACTTTAAAGTATTACCAGGTTCTTACTGGTTTGCGCACTTTATTAGGGACCCATGAAATTGCATCGAGACTTGAAAGTTCTTCTGCTTCTAGTCAATTTGATCATACATTTAGTGGAGAGAGGGGGCTGTGGGGAGGGTGGGAATATGGTGGATCATGAAAAATTAGATGTATTGGCCAAAAATACATCAGGGCTCAAAATAACGGCCAGTCAGACGTCAGTCAAGATGTCCGGAGAATGATATTTTATTTCATTTTTTTGAAATATGACCAGTCAACATGTCCGTTTAAAACCATATTTGACCAGTGAAGTACCAAATTTGACTGGATATTGACCGTTGACTGGTCGTTATTTTGAGCCCTTAACCTGTACATTTGAGTAACATAATAACTAGGAGTAGAGGGGCTGATTTTTGCCCTTTTCTCCCCTCCCAATGCCAATTAATGATGGAGGTTACTAACCAGTTAATAGAGACTTACGCACCCACAAGAAAAGGACAGTGACGCTGGCACAATGATGTGAACATGTCTTCAAAACAGTTTTTGGTGCACACACCATCGTCAGTGTTGCTCTCCTGACTAGAACATCAGTTGGTGCTTTTTCACATTCTAAGGAGTATGAATAGTCTCCTTTGCAGCCGCATTTTGAAAACGAGCTCATGTCATTGTCTGGTGGTGCCGTCCTGGTCTTGCCATCCTTATCCATAAAGTCTTTATTGTATCATGTTAATATGCACCTTAGTATAGTTTATCAACCTTTTCCAACTAGCTAGTTCTGTACAGTTTATACGAGTGTAGGCAATTCAATCCAACAAATGTACATGTAAGTTAAAATAGTGGAGATCACTTCTTCTACTTACAGTATATAACCATATACCACTCTGTAGTTCTTGAACCCTCCAGTGTCTTTTACTCTCATAACAATCACACTTTCTGTATAATTGTATACAAATATATATACGGATATTTTGGAATATTTAAATATGTACAGCTACTTCAAAAAAGGTTGGTGAAGGTTTTTTTTTTTTTTTTTGCATGTTGCATACCAAGCTTTAAAGCTATTTTCATAAACATGCAAACTCTGTAGTTGCGAGTTGCCCCTTGGAATTTGGTTTTTCACTGCCGCCAGTCAAAAATATGAAAGGTACTGACTGATTATTTTTAATCGATGGAAGCGAAAAAACCAAATTTCAGTGTGCAGCATGCAGATACCGAGTTTGCATGTTTATGAAAATAGTAGTAAAGCTGTTGTCAGTGGATCAATAGGTAAATGTCAGCACAGAAGAAAATATGACAGAAAAACATGCAGACTAAGTTAAGTTTGGGAAGATTCCATAATTGCTTTGACCTTCACTGATTGCATTCACATTCCCCATAGGGCATTTCGGGCCTGATATGGAACATGCAATAAAACCTTCACCAACCTTTCTTGAAATAGCTGTACAATTATGAATAAAATTATTTGATGTAAACTCAGGAACTATGGAGCACCCTAACAATCAGTAGGTCTATAGACCCACATGACTCTGACCAGTTTTTTTATGCTACCTGAAACAAGTACTCCCAAAGTCTTGGAGCTTCTTGAAAATTGTTGGTTAACATTTTTCATGGGTTACTATTACAACACATATTACCTTGTATCATATTATCAATTTCGAAATCTAGTTAAAATATTTGACAAGAATTAATTCTTTGAAATAAAAACAATGTTTTTTATAGCTGCATGGGTCACGGTGTTGGTGGGTGGGGTAGGTGCCATGGGGTGCTATCATAAGCTGCATGGGTATGTGCTGGTGGGTGGGGTAGGTGCCATGGGGTCCTACCATGAGCTGCATGGGTATGGGCTGGTGGGTGGGGTAGGTGCAGCCATAAGCTGCATGGGTATGGGCTGGTGGGTGGGGTAGGTGCAGCCATAAGCTGCATGGGTATGGGCTGGTGGGTGGCGTAGGTGCAGCCATAAGCCGCATGGGTATGGGCTGGTGGGTGGGGTAGGTGCAGCCATAAGCCGCATGGGCTGGTGGGTGGGGTAGGTGCAGCCATAAGCCACATGGGTATGGGCTGGTGGGTGGGGTAGGTGCAGCCATAAGCCGCATGGGTATGGGCTGGTGGGTGAGGTAGTTGCTGCCATAACCCGCATGGGTATGGGCTGATGGGTGGGTTATAGCTGCAATAAGCTGCATAGGTTTGTGCTGGTGGGTTAATGTCATTCACATCATTATCGGAAAACCATAAATTAATATTACCGGTAATGTGTATTTTAGTTAAATGGTAAAAAGGGCCAATTTTTAGCTACCTGACTCTAGCTGACCATTTCTCCTAGGTTTTTTATTTCGATTCAAAAATTCTATTTCACAGCATGCGAAAATTCCGATCCTAGCTCTTTTGACCTGCTATTTTTACACTTGCATTCCTTGAACTTGACAAGCAACAACTTGTCTTGGAGGTATATATTTCGCTACTCGTTCTATTGTATATCTGATTGGCTCGAATTACCACATGACAAAGTTGTTTGTTTTAATAAAAGCCCCCAGAACTGAAAATCCTTTCAGTATTCCTTTGCGACTAAGTTAGGGAATTTTGTTAAAACTTAGCTCGTTACTTTGATATGGGTGTTTCATCTATTTCAATCAGAAATTTGAAAATTCAAAGAGGGTAAAAAATCAGAAATTTAGATTATAGTTTTGGCTTTGAAGTACCAGGATTATTCGAAGTAATATTTTTTCCCCAGAGTTTCCGCCTGAGCACACTCTTCGTTTAACACCATGGCCGATGGCGACAGAGATAAGAGGTAAGTTTCGTGCGTATAATCATAGTTAATATTATCAACTATTTAAAATGATTAATATTATTGATACTAATATCTATGGTATAATGCAAAAAACCCTATACGCAAATTATCCTGCCCACATCTATGACTTTATGCATTATTGATATCGAGAGCACCACATCAAAACTTCGAAGTATTTTTTTTTTTTAAACAATCTCTAGATCGATATCGAAAGTGAAAGTTGGTCCAAAGGTATTCTCAGTTTCAATTGAGAAAGAAATGGCACAGCGACACTGATCGCGCGACAAATTTTATCCTTTTTTTCGGCTTTTTGGAAGTACTGTTTTTTTAAAACAATTTCTAGATTGAAAGTGAAAGTTGGCCCAAAGGTGTTCTCAGTTTGTTGAGAAACTCAGAAATTGCTGCAGTGACACTGATTCACGCGACAAATTTTATCTTATTTTGCTGGGCTTTTAAAATTTTTACTGATTCGCTGTATAACACGAAAAATATCGAAAAATCATGATCATGGTCGGATAATGGAATCAAAGAAGTATTGTCAAGTCTCTCGATCGAATGTGAAACTGCCCCAAAGGTCGTCGATCGTCTGGGGCGTCAATGCTTTCTGCAGTTATATAATTTTAAAATTAGTTTTTTATCTATTTATTTTGATTTTTTTGATTCTTCTTTTTGTCATATTTTGTATTTGCGTTTTTTATTTTTATATCGGTTGTAAATGCAACAAGTTAAGCTTAACCGATCGAATAAACAGATACAGATACCAGGGTATTCCCCTTAAGATGTCTTGCCCTGAGCTGTGAGGACTCAGTCGCTGAAAAGTTGAGTTCTTATTGGGAGAATAAAGAAAATAAAAAAGATTTGCATAAGCAAGTAAATCTCTAAAGCGTAGCCAGTCTAGAAGGATCACCAACAGCGGTGATTGTTTCAATTGATTGACAGTGGCCTTATATTTTCACTTTGAACTTTCGAATTTTCTAGAATTGTCGCGGATTATTTTCTGTTGTTTCTGAGACTTCTGGTGAAAGTTCACTTGAAGCTGTGTGAGCATTCGCGTAAATGGCATTCTGGTGTCAATGGAAACCTCATTGGACCGTTAAACATAAAGGTGCGGGAAGACCAGAGGACTGCAATCCTCCCTTATTCAAGAGACTGTGAAGCCATTGGAGGCCACGTGCACATTGGAGCGCTTATGCGATACTCGATACTGGAATCGAGAGTGTTGTATATGCGTAGGAGTGACTGGAGTGACTGCCCCCAGGTTGGAGCTAATCTGATGCCATTGATGTCACCAGCGATCTTCCCTTGCGAATACCCCGAATTCTCAATACGCGACCTTTGGCTTGTCTTCTCATCACTTGTGGCCCATCATCCCGAACCACCTGTGCCCAGAGCTCGTAAAAAGTTGAAAAATCAGCGTAAATGTCTCCGCCGCAACTTCACAAGAAAGAGGCATAATGCGTGCATTCATAGTTCATCGTCACAACATTTCAAAGGGATTAAAAGAGGTGAGTTTCTGGAGACAAAAATACAACCACTGTGGTAATATACTACTGATGTTGATGTTCTCCGTTTTCTTTAAGATACGTTATCATATTCATTACTGAATTCATTAGGATGGGACACAATGAAATCTCACGAACGGTGTCCAGGGGCGTACCCAGGGGGACCACGGGGACCACGGGGTCCGCCCCCCCCCCTCCTCCAACGTGTTTGCCGTCTTTTTGGTTGGGCGTTTTTTCGTTACAGTTTTTGAACCCCCCCGTATTGTATTACGTTATATACCACAGGGATCCCATTGAAGGTTTGTATTGAAACTAACTTTGTGGCGTCTCTAGTAGGTAAACAAGATGTCAATAATACTTACAACATAAGTGCAGAGGGTTCTGCACAAGTGGTCGTAGGAGACAATGCTCGTATTGTGAATAAGTAAGTCTACTAAATGCCTCAATTATTACAATAAGTTTCGTATGGCTGCAAATAAAACTCCGAGAGCAGACGTACGTGCCTTGAAGTGCCGTGACCGTGCGCCGTCTATAAGCATGTTTATTGGATGATGGAGCATTAACAGTGTTTGTTTGTTGCTTGCAGTTACTACACTAATGATAGACAAGATGAAAAGGCTGTTTGTTCGACACAAGGTAAAGGGTGATCTCGCATCGAAGCTTAAGCGCGCAAGGGATAATTAGTCAAAGCGAACAGTTCCTAATACCAAGGCTGGTTTTACACGGTACCGCACGAATTTTAAGTAATGGTTCTAGTAAGATCAGAACTAGGCAGGCAAACGGCAATGGAATGCAGAAAGCTGTTAATTGTGTATTGTGTAATCCGTCCATCTCATTGGTTAAAACATGAAAATCTGCCATGATTTCAAAACTAAGCGGATTTTTTAATATTTTATTTGATATCTGATTCCCTTTTCATCTAAGATTTCCTGAGCCTTTATATATCAAAATGTCTATGTGGGGAACATATCGAATTATAAACGTCTTTTGGCTATTGTTGTGAGCGCTTATGATTGGACGAGATCTTTTAGTACAAAAGAAACTTTGTTCCAAAACACAGTTTTTCACATTTTATTTTCAAAATGTGTTACCTATAGGCTGATATACTGTCAGTCTGAAAACTAAGACATTCTTATGTGGGGAAGTTGGTATTGCCGTAGAACAATAGAGAGTTACCTACTTCTTACGCGCGCATTGTTACTTAACGTATAAAAAAATGACCATAACATTTACATGAACCAGGCCCCAATTTTGCATGGCTAGGTATTTGAAGTTTTGTACGGCCGAAACGCACAGTTCCTTGTAAACGCAACACCTATAAACATACAATTTGAACGGTTAAGAATTCATCTGGTACCGTGTAAATCCAGCCCATGTCCCCTTTAACAGCACTTCTTGCGGTACAAAAAAGGCCTCCTAGTTCTTGACAAAAACTAAAGACTTCGTTGATATGCGGGAATCTTGGTTTGATATTGTGGTGTTGTGCTTTAAGTGGTCATCGGAGCCACTTGGAAGTCTAAATTATACGGAGTATAGTACGCGTAATGATTACGAAGGCAAAATGCACTTTCTTGGCCAACAATTGCGCGATGCAATACAGCGAACGTAATACCCGATGATTCGAAACGCATAGATAATAATAAATATTAGGCGACATTAACTCAGGCGTCGAACTTTTGCCGCGTCGAATCTAATTGCCTTTCAGGTCGAGCGCTGTTTTCCCTTGAACTAGTAGAAGTATGTCTCTTGGCGCTAAGGAAAAGAACTTATGCTTTATATGGTAGTTCTCGGCGTTTTCTTAGCCGCTGGCCTCAAAGGCAATTATATTCGACGCGGCAAAAGTTCAACTTCTAAACTGGGCCTTAGACAACAACTAGCTACTCTACAGACGTGGAACATTTCTGCAAAATCATTTTCTCTCTTATTCTTAGGCGAACTACTAATCAAATTTTTGAAGGATTACTATCGGAGAGGATTGAGGACTATTCTACTGCCTTTACCTTGGATGGAAGGCGATCAGTACCACATTGAAAATATCTGCACAACAACAAAAATAGTGAAGATGAATACGAATTACGTTACACCACTAGAGGAGATATTCTCGAAGGTGGCGACTGACCCGAATAACATAAGACGCATTCTAATAGAGGGTGAACCTGGGATTGGAAAAACTGCCATTTGTAAAAAGATTGCATACGATTGGAGCAAGAATAATTTGTTTCCAGCTTTCGAGGTCGTCCTGTCCATCAAATGCCGTGATTTACACACTGCCAGTGACCTGTGGGACGCTATTGAGATGCAAACTTTCTCAGATTGTCTTAAAGAAAAGAGGACTGACATTTTCAAGTACATAAAGAGCAACCAAAGCAAAGTGTTGGTGGTACTGGATGGTTATGACGAGATCCCTGACAAGTGTGCAGACACTATAAAACAAAGCATCCAACGACTGATCCGTGGCCAACTGCTTCCTGATTGTTCTGTAATCGTGACTTCTCGTCCAGGAAAGGGTTCAGAGATACGAAACCATTTTGATAGAAAGCTGGAAATCAAAGGATTCGAACTGAATGATTCTTTCATGTTCATCAGGCGCTTCTTCGTTTCTTCTCCAGAAGACGCCTGTTCTTTAATTTCGTTTATCGAGAACTGTGAAGCTTTGAAGGATTTGGTCCGCAGTCCATCGATTACCGCCATTCTTTGCCTTGTGTATGAAGAAAAGAAACACGACGACAATCTCATGCTTGAAACTCTTTGCAGTGAAATCGTTTTTAGTCTTATTAAACAATACTGCACAGAGAAGGGGGACAAAGAAATTAAGGACGATGACATAATGCCTGAATTTCATGACTTAATTTATTTTCTTGGAAAGCATGCGTTTAATGTTATCAAAGAAAATCGTTGTGGTATCGATGAAAAGGAATTCGCTGGAGTTGCTAGCGCTCAGTTCTTGGGTTTTCTTGTTAAAAGAAATTCACTCAACAAAATAAGGCAAGAAAAATCTTACTATTTCCTTCATGATTCAATCAAGGAGTACCTCGCTGTATACTATATTGAATTTTCTATCCAAAGCTTAAATGGCAGGGAAATTTGTTCTATGATTAGTTTCAAGGGTTTAGGGTCGTTTTTGCGAACCCTGTACACCGTTTTCAAGTTTAAAACTTGTATTGTAGCTCGTAAGATAGCGTGGTCAAAGGTACTGCTAAGACTCAGTATTCGTTTCCTTATCCGTTTCATTTACTGGCTTTTATGCCGCATATTCCTGGCGATAAAAATAGCAATAACCTATTTTGTTACTAGGGCAGTCATGGCCATGCAGCAAAAAATGATTGCTTAATTTACCGGCCCTTTATAATTTCATTATTTCTACTGGCCAATAAAACTGAATCCACACTGGTAGTTATCATTTTCGACTCGAACGTACTGTATCTCAAAGTTTGCGGACTCAACTCCAATATTCCAGTTTGAAATTCGCTATTGCTCAGGGTTGACTCGATTTTGTGTAGAATATATATTCATGTGTTCCAGTGAAGGTCAAAGGGTTTCAAAGTGTTTGTATTGTTGAAGTTGTGCATTCTTAATACAGTATTTTGTTATCGTTTGTATTTTTGATATTTTTACACTGTATGAGGTTAACAATGAGTAATGAGTCCGTAATGAAAGAACAAAGTGGATTTTATGGTTTTAAATACGAATTACGAAGGCGCAATTAATACTTTGATCAACATGCACAGTGTAGAAAATATCGTATTAAAATTATCGTTTGAGCATGCGCATTAACAACCAATGATATCGTACCCTGATATATCCAACACGGCGGTCAAACGCAATGCGCATGCGTGGGCAATGTTGCAGCGCGGCAAATTTACATTTGTAAACATTAGGATTTTACGTACGACTGAATTCAAAGCTGATTTATAAGAAATTCTCTGCATATTTAAGCTCGTTTTTTTCTGTACACACTCTTTGTCATACCCTCAAACTATTCTCAGTTTACACTTTTTTAATTCTTTTTACATTTTGAGAAAAACGCGATGAAAGTTGCCTCCTTCATAGTTTTAATAGTAATCGCTACGAGTGTCAGCTTTGCGAGTAGCTACGGTTGTGAAAAAACTTCAAAAACTCGGTCGCACAAAGATAACTGTACTCTAGGAGGCCTTTTTAAGGTAAATTATAAATTAGCAAGGGCTGGAGAAATTCCAGAGAATTCCAAAGTGTGTAGAAAACACAAGAACGATATAGAAAAGCAAGATAATCACTGTTCTTTTCCGTGTGACCGGCATTCTACAACATTGGTCCCGATACCATCAAGACTGTATGAGACTGAGTATGGAAAAGGAGTAAATACGTATAAACCAGGAACTATGTGGTGTACGAACTGTAGAAAAGTCGGTGAAGAGGAGTTGAAAAGCACAGAGGAGTACAAGCCACCTACAAAGCGGAAACGAGTAAGTGTTCTTTTATAAAGGGGATATGTTATTATTTCTTATTATAAGAATAATAAATAAGCTCGGTTTGGACTAACATTACATATAACTGTGACTTTAAACAAACAAATAAGCAATCAACTTACAATTCACAACAGTAACTGTAAACAAAGATTTAATACTGTATATTTTCTTGTAAAATTATATTATTAATTTTTCCAATAAACTGTGCGAAGTAACTTCTGGGTTGTTCATCCTGTAATTTGGCTGTAACCCACATACAAGAACCTTCTTGATCCTGTTTGGCTAAACAGGTACTTATATTAAGGGGTATTAAAATGCCAAATTTCTGCCAAGAGGTTCTTAATCAACTAGGTTCTTGACTGCGAGTGTTTACTGTATTGTTATACATTATCAAAATGTAAGATCACATCCTTCAAAATAAGAATTATTCTGAAATGTTTTTTATTTTTCAGACTAAAACAGATGTGCATCCAAATAAAGAAACAGGTGTTTACCAAACAAGTCCTACAAGCACACTCTCAAAAGTAAGATTATCTGATATTATAAAAAAACTACGAAGGAGACAACTTTCATCGCGTTTTTCTCAAAATGTAAAAAGAATTAGAAAAGTGTAAACTGAGAATAGTTTGAGGGTATGACAAAGCGTGTGTACAGAAAAAAACGAGCTTAAATATGCAGAGAATTTCTTATAAATCAGCTTTGAATTCAGTCGTACGTAAAATCCTAATGTTTACAAATGTAAATTTGCCGCGCTGCAACATTGCCCACGCATGCGCATTGCGTTTGACCGCCGTGTTGATATATCCTAAAAACTAGCAAAAACACGCAAGAAACAATACGCCGAAAGATAGAAAAAACCTCGGCTTTTAGCACAAATTTTTTTTTTTAGATGTTTCACACATGATTATATATTTGGATTCGAGATCGAAATTAAAATCAGAGGACTGTATAAAAAGTAAGTAAAAAATAACGTCCGAAATATCGGTTAAAGGTGCACTTGGATGAAAATCGATGAAAATTAGAAATGACTTGAAACTTGGTTAAACTTATCAACATGGCCCCAATAGTAGCCAAGCAACATATAATTCTTGGCAGTCAAAATTTGCGGATAAAAATTATATTTTTTTTCAGCATCTAATGTTCTTTTAGTTTTTAAACCAAAATTTCTCAACTGCGAGTGGCTCCCAGGCTAAAATTTTTGCCAATCTGGTTTTCATAATCATGATTGAGTCATATTATTCTTAAATACTTGAACTATTTGGACTTTCAAAATATGGGGCGTTTTCATCCAAGTGCCCCTTTAAGTTTACCTTTTTATCGTTGACATCGTCCATAACTGTTTATCACTGAAAATATGAAACATTTAGAGAGGAGTATTGACCATTTTTTCTGAATTGTTTAGCATCTCTGAGCGAATGGCTTGTACTTCTCCCTTTAGTTCAGAATAATTCTTGTTTAGTTCGTGAAGTTGATCCAGAACTTGTTTTAATAATATTGACGAATGGTCCACTCCATGAGACACGTGTTTCAAGTAGCGTTGCTAACGAGGAAAAAAAACATTAGTTTAGAAATGTAGATCTGTATAGTGCTTGTAACACACAGGGAACCCATCAACGAAAATATGTAGAGAGCATTTAAGTGTGACGTCAATCGAATGAAAAAACGACTTCCGGGTCCAAAACGAAAAGCAGTTTTATAAAGACTTTTTCTTCGTGACAGGATTTGTTGTCCAAAGATCTAACTGTTTCAGGTCGAGGTTAAATCAATGAGAACATTTTTGCTTTATTTTAGCGATTTTTATAGCAGTTGGACCCGGAAATACGTCACAACTTAACAGCTCTATTAAATTATCCCACACCATCGAAAATACAGCTAATCAGAATGCAGGAAAGCTGTTGTATATTCAGCGACATTCCACGGTCCTTAGGTTCCAATCAGGTACTTTCAGGTTAGGTGTATTTTCAATGATTGGGATAAAGTAGTTATGCAATGGTTTCTTGCATGGGGCAAACGGCATAGGATACGCCTTGTTACGCCTTGTATTTTCTTGAATTAATCACAGGCCTGATGGCCATACAATGTTTTCTCGTGGCAAACCAAGCAATACCCGACTTTAACATTGTATACAGGCCTTGTATTTTCTTGAAAGTATACTCACTCGCCTATAAGGTTGTGTATAAACCAGAAAATACCACAGTGTTTCGTAAGGGTATTCCATGGTAAGTCATTCAAAACAATGCAGGAGCGGATCCAGGGCAGGGGTGTAGGGGTGCGGTGCCCCTCAGAGCAAGTTTTCCCCCGCTATTTTGAAGATACCCAATACGAAATGTTTTCTTTCTTTGATTCTGAGGGTTGCACCCATCCCCTTTTTGCCCTACACCCCTCCCTGAACAAAATTTTGGATCCACCCCTGCCATGTAGTACGACTAGTATGTATAATCTTTTGACTTTTTTCAAACAGTTGTGTGCACTTTTAACACCGAATTCATTGTAATTTTTTTCTACTATATTGTTCATTAAAGTTTATTACTTCATAACAGTATACTGGACTTTTTGGGGGCTTCGCAATTAAGTAACTTAAAATGTTTTATCGATACCCTGAAACAATCTCTGGGCTGATCTATAAGTCAGGGCATGACTAACTCACGAACTACCCTCGAATCAAGAGAGAGAGAGAGAGACCTAACCTAACTTTACTCGCATGTGATGCTGGGTCCTAAAATCAAACCGGAGACTGCAGAGGCGAATGGCAAGTGTACTACCTACTATATCACCCCACTACCCAGTAATTTACGATATCATGTTCAACCTGATGCGGGGTCCTTGAATCAAACCGGAGACTGCAGAGGCGAGTGGCAAGTGCACTACCATCATCCCTCCACCCCAGAACCTCATACAAATAAAAACTGTTTTATCAATTCCATACCTTGAATCTTACGCTTATTTCCTGGGATCCAATGCCAACGAATGCATAAAACCTTCCTGCAGTCGAATTGCCGTTTTCAATGGTTCCTTCTCCAATCACTCTTCCATTCAGCGTGAATAGGACGGGGAGATTGTTGTTGCTTTCTCTTTCGTAGAGTATTTCACAGCCAAGAAGGTCTCCTCTGTCAGCCATTTCTGGGAGGTGATCAATCTCTAAAAAGAATTGACTAAGAATCAGTTATTTGATACTAAAGTTTATTGAAATTCTTCCCGGTATCTTGCTTATCGGGATAAACCTCTTTACCTTGGGCGTAATGTTTTCTCATTTTAGATCACGTGTCATTCCCTTGAGAATAAGATTCTTTGTTTGAGTTGTATCCATATTCATGTGTCTTCTCATGCGCAACCGTTAAACAAAGAAATGACACTCAAGGGAACGACATGTGGTCTAAAATGAGAAAACATTACGCCCAAGGTAAAAAGGTCGATTAAGGCGCAATGCCATGTGTTTATGCACCTATTTCAATAAAGAATCGTAATGTTCTAGCCTACAATTACAAAATGACTAAAATAATCGCGTGATGAATAAGGAGTAAAATACAGATGTTCTTTGCCGTCTTGTTGACAACACTTTTTTTGTTGAAATATAGTAGGTGTATATCGGTGTATATAGAAAAGGTCACTACGGACACCTAGACTTAAGCATTTCAACAGGTCCCTTGGGGGTGGTTGTGTTTCCCAATAAAATCGAATGCCTATTGTGGACCACTGTTTTGACCTTGTCCCTATATAATAGAGGTTCTGCACCATCACGTGACGGCAGCCATATTGCATGGCAGGAGCAATACAATCGTTTTACATGAGGAAGAATTCAATTCCCGACAGGAAAGGGATTTTATTGTTCTGCCATCTCACCACAGGCAGCCCAAGCTGTATTATTGGTGCCAGTATGTGATGGTGCAAAACCTCTATAGAGGCATTAGTTGTACGAATTTATCAACATGACCACCAAATATCTTAATGATTGTCCCAAGTGTCTACTCACTTGGCCAGCAATTGGTCCTCTGTGTAGTGACGTCACATATGATCTCTTTCTCCACCTGGTACCCCACAGTGTTTCCCTCCATTCCTGGTATTTTATGAAGGTCAAAGTCCTCGTCTACAACTCCCAGTATTAGATCATGATTGGTGCTGCTGCCTTCTTCAGTTAGTATCTGTACAGAAAATGATAGAGGAAACATTCAAAAACAAAAAACCTTCAAATCTTATCGATACCCTGAAACAACCTCTGGGCTGATCTAAGTCAGGGCATGGCTAACTCACAGAATGAACCCTGAAACAACCTCTGGGCTGATCTAAGTCAGGGCATGGCTAACTCACAGAATGAACCCTGAAACAACCTCTAGGCTGATCTAAGTCAGGGCATGGCTAACTCACAGATCAAACCCTGAAACAACCTCTGGGCTGATCTAAGTCAGGGCGTGGCTAACTCACAGATCCAACCCTGAAACAACCTCTGGGCTGATCTAAGTCAGGGCGTGGCTAACTCACAGATCAAACCCTGAAACAACCTCTGGGCTGATCTAAGTCAGGGCGTGGCTAACTCACAGATCCAACCCTGAAACAACCTCTGGGCTGATCTAAGTCAGGGCATGGCTAACTCACAGATCAAACCCTGAAACAACCTCTGGGCTGATCTAAGTCAGGGCGTGGCTAACTCACAGATCCAACCCTGAAACAACCTCTGGGCTGATCTAAGTCAGGGCGTGGCTAACTCACAGATCGAACCCTGAAACAACCTCTGGGCTGATCTAAGTCAGGGCATGGCTAACTCACAGATCCAACCCTGAAACAACCTCTGGGCTGATCTAAGTCAGGGCGTGGCTAACTCACAGATCGAACCCTGAAACAACCTCTGGGCTGATCTAAGTCAGGGCGTGGCTAACTCACAGATCGAACCCTGAAACAACCTCTGGGCTGATCTAAGTCAGGGCATGGCTAACTCACAGATCGAACCCTGAAACAAACTCTGGGCTGATCTAAGTCAGGACATGACTAATTCACAGATCGAACCCTGAAACAACCTCTGAGCTGATCTAAGTCAGGGCACGACGAACTCACGTTGATCTGTGAGTTAGCCGTGCCCTGACTTAGATAACAGCTCAGGTTGTTTCAGGGTTGGATCTGTGAGTTAGCCATGCCCTGACTTAGATAACAGCCCAGGTTGTTTCAGGGTATCGATAAAATTTGAAGGTTACGTTTTTTGTTTTTGAATGTAATACTGGTGAATGTGATAACTTATGTATGTATGTCGAGTATAGCGGAAATAAAGAGCATATTCATCCAAGAATAGACTCACCTCAAAACCAGGCATTTCTGGGGATAAAGGAGCACGATACCTCGCCCCATGATATTCTTTATAATCACTACTACATTGATGACATTTACACGAGTCATACGACAAGCGGTTCCCCAGGATACATATTCCTTTGACATCCCATTCTTGCCTACTGTCTGATCCAACACCTTCAGTCTTATTCGAGCCATAAGTGAATAACCGTTCTGCAATGTGCCCAATAAGTTGATGATTTCCTTCAGTCTGTTTTACAACATGATCCAGTCGGTCTCCTAAATAAATTACCATTGACCATTAACTAATCAAAATTTTCAGAAATGTTGATTAATGGGGGCTGGGGAAGTGAGACACTGACTGTTATGTTTTCACCTTACCATCCCATGCACAGCTCCCCCCTCTCCCCAAAAAAACCAGTAAACTGGACGCCTGTGGAATATAGAAGGTAACAAGCAAAATCCTTTTAAAAACGTCAAATCACCTGATAATTTAGCATACTGATAAGACGCGGACACACGGTGCAACATTACGCGCAATATTAGAGGGAATATTGCTAAAGTACGATCGTTTTCTAATTCAGCAACATTGCGTGCAACAAATTGCGTTGTGTGACATGGCTCGCAACATCGATTGCCTGCAACATTGCGCGCAATGTTGCACCGTGTGTATTCGCCTTATCAGTATGCTGCTAAATGATATATGGCTTTTTCAAAAGGATTTTGCTTGTCAACGTTTGTATTCTCTAATATGAAATTCCAGGACAAAACAATGACAAGGGCAGAGATGAAAATATGGAACAGTTTTACGAACCAGTAATGGGGAAGTCGTCGCCATAGACGGAGTAGTAAATAGACTCTAGGTCGATGATCATTCGATTAAACGACTGAAAATAACAAATTAAGAAGATGCACTTTTTTTTTAAATCTTCAAAAAATCTTCATCATCATTTTAATGATTTTAATGATTTTAACTTAAAAGTGATGTCACCTTTCCCACAACGAGTATATATGTAAAGCAACAGTATTTACCGTTTTGTTGTCCAGTGTACATGTACTGCTTCGAATTCGATGTCGCTCCTACAAATGAGATCAATTAACAACGTTACGATCACAATGGGCAGGATGATCTAAAGAAATGGACCCCCCCCCCCCCCAATTTGTGAATCCGAGGAAGAAGAGGACGAGGACGAGGACGAGGACGAGGACGAGGACGAGGACGAGGACGAGGACGAGGACGAGGACGAGGACGAGGACGAGGACGAGGACGAGGACGAGGACGAGGACGAGGACGAGGACGAGGACGAGGACGAGGACATTCTTAATGCATTTCAATAAAGAACAGAAACAAGTCCTCTTAAACCAGGATTTGCAACGAGCAGTACGTATAATAATGTATGATATTGATGAGAGACCTACCCTTTCAGGGTCGTTGTCAATATCAGCGGTGGAGCATTTCTTACAGCAAATCTTCTTATATAAGTACCTCATCAGGAGGAAGGTAAGAGAGATGATGTTGAATGGAACAGGTACGGAATGATAGTTAAAATAGGTGTTTATTGTTGCTGCTTTTTTGTAGGACCATTCGTAAAAAGCATTATCCTGTAAAAAATAATAACGAAAAGTGTGACACACGCATGGCTACATAATTAATAGTTAAAAAATTCGAACGATAAATTTTATCTCTAACAAAAATATGATTAATTTCTTTCTTAAAAATGAAATTTGCATGGCGTATACAAGGGGGTATGGTGTACATGGTATATGGTTAAGGGTATAGGTTGTGTATGGTATATTGTATACAGTATGTACTGGTCATATTCTGTAGTTTATTACCTCGACTTGCTGGTACGTATTCGTTAGAAGAGCAATCATCATGTTCATCAGCATCACTACAGCCATGAGCAAAAATATACCATAAAGAATCTGAATAAGGACATTCGACGTCTCGTCTGATGATTGAAGTAGCTCTGGCTCTACAAGCAAAGACCAGAAAAGATGCCTTGCTATATTCCACCAGCTGGGAAAAAATTTGAATAAGATTAATTTTCTTTATTAGGAATTACCACAAAATTTAGTTGTGCGACTTTGTTGCAAAAGTAGAAGTTCTTCCTACTCTCTGCAAATTTTTTGCGCGCGGGGTGGTAATCTTTGCCTCCTTTGACCTCGTGTTCCATCCATTCCGTATCTGGACCCCCATCGACCTCATATTACTAGAAGTCTTACCTTTTAAAAGAGACAGTACTTGGTGTCCCTGCAAACGAAATTTCTGTCATACGAATCTTGCTAATGGCGAGCGAAAAGGCAAAGAGAACTGCAAAGAATTGGCCAAAGACCGCAATAACAGCTCCTAGGATTTGAAACAAAGCTATCTGTATGGTCCCAGTGGTTTTCTTAAACTCCATGATGTGACCAAACACACGTAACGTCAGAAGCATGGAATTCAAGCCATAGAGATATCCTGCTACGGCAAGTAGACGATTGTTTAAGATAGAAGTATAAGCAGACCACGTGATCACTCGGAGAATAAGCAGTATGACGTATACGATCAGGGTGATGGCATCTAGAATATTCCACTGGTCACTAGTGTGGGTAGTAAACAATGGTTGATTAATGCACCTGTCATCTCTTTAGATATTGAATATAGATTGCATACAAAACATTAAAGAAAGTATGGACGGATATATGAATGGAATAATGGAAGGATGGGTGGATTAGTGCGTTTCAATGGATAGGAGGGGATGGATGGTTGGGCTGGTGGGTGGGCGGACGGATGGACGGACAGACGGACGGATGGGTAAATGGCTGTATGTGGACAGTGCAGGGTTAGGCCAATGGACTTTCAAACAAATTCGTAAGTATAACAGATGTAATCAGTTGTTAACGTTGTACGATTTTTCCCCCCATTTCAGACCACGTGTCATTCCCTTGAGAAAAAGACTCTTTGTTTGAGTTGTATCCATATTCATGTATCTTCTCATGCGCAACCGTTAAACAAAGAAATGATACTCTAGAGAATGACACGTGGTCTGAAATGGGAAAACATTACACCCAAGCTAAAGAGGTTTATTATATGATTATCAATGAAATACCTATATTTCTCTATTTCAAAAATGTGATATTTTCACATGTGAAGATATCATCACTATGATAACATACTTCTTATAGCAGAAAAAAAGCTCAAAAAGCTTTCTTTTCTTTTTCATTGATAATTATATAATAAACAGAATATTACATGGGCGCTTGGAGATACAAATTTTATCTTCTCGTGTTGAGAAGATAAAATTTCGCTGCGCTCACTAATGAGAAATCTTTTCAACACTCAAAGATAAAATTCGTATCTCCGCGCGCCCATGTAATATCCTCTATATATTACTCGATCATTTTAATTCGTAGACGTATTGTCTATTTTGGCATAAAAGTAACAGAGTAGTGACCACAATCAGATGTAGGATCAGCCACCCACCTTAAATACTTATACAACATCCTTGATAATTTATCCCTCAGTCGTTTGGCTATTCTCTCCTCGATTATTTCTTTCTCATGTTTAAGCCCATTCACAGCTTGATGAACCTCCATCATGAATCTGCCCACGAAGAAAAAGAGGATGATCCATTCCACGACAGCAAAGTGAAGAGTAGAAGGTTGGATGCTCATGACGAAATGGAGCGCCAAAAGTACAAAGTAGCTCAGTGTGTCCCGTAAGAAAATAAAATAGGGCGTTGTAAAATAATCATGGTAGATTGCTGAAAAAAAAAAAGTTTTATTTTATTTTATTTTTTAAAAGTTTTATTTTTTCTGTGTGTTTTACACCTGATTGCAAAAATGTTGTCACAGGAAAATAAACTTTAAAAAAAATAAAAATAACAAAATAACAAATAGGAATTAATTAAAGATGGCGACTTAATTTAACCTGTTAACGTTTTTGATAAAGTCCATGAGACGGAGTCTCACGTAGAGGAGCTTTCTAGTCGAGAACAAGAAGCTTCCTGTTTCCTAAACGTAGTTTAGAAGACAGTCTTGTATCAACATGTAACACCTCTTTTGAAACGTTTGCCTTACAACAGGAATTGACATGACCAGTTCCAGAAATAAGTTTCAGTATGTAACATTGCCTTTGTAATGGAAGAAAATATCATTAATGGCTATGAGTAAATCAATTAAATAAAATGAAAACAACTGCTTTTGTGTTTGTCTTGAATCTTAAGAAAAATCTATTAAATTTGCCATTTTTAATTAATTCCTATTTTTTATTTTTTATTTTTTGTTTTTATTAAGTTTATTTTTCTATGACAACATTTTTGCAATCAGGTGTATCTTCAGATTTTATTAGAATTCTGTAATAACAATACTTACTAAATGCTTCTCTTCTGTAAGTACCTAAAGAATATAATGATAAATAATGAAATCAGTATTGACCGATTTGTTTGTAACAATAGAAATACACTAAACTTTTAAGTCACTAACCTTTTCTTTTCCTCAAACCTCCCAACTTTTGAATACAATAAAGAATAAAGTAAATGACAGGAAACAACAAGACGTCAAAAAGAGTCCAGAAGTTCAAGAACATCCACTTGAACCAATCTCTCTCAAATACGGTGGTATACTTCCAGTAGTAGAAACGCCTTGCCCAACGTTTCCTTAGAAGATCATACATGACCGGATGGGCTAGAAACTAACAGAAGAATGGAATTAATACATTAATTGGCATTCGAAATATTAATAAGAAACTGAAATAACCGGAAAATTAACCGGCTAGTGCCTTACTAGTGCCTTTACGTACCTTTTTTTGCTTTAGCAACACTGCTTTTTCAGCGATGCGATCAAATTCTTTGCCTTCGAATATGGCTCTTTTCAAGATATCGTTCTTGAGAGGTTCAATCAGATGGAATGCGTACTCCTCCATGGAACTCCCAATGGCTTTTAATTCTGCTTCATCTAGACTGGAAAGGTGGGCTCTTTCTTTTAGCTTAGAACTGTACTGCAATTGAAAGATAATGAACATACCTAAATATACCTCTTTAGCTTGGGCGTAATGTCTTATTCCCATTTCAAACCGGCCACGTGTCATTCCCTAGAGCATCATTTCTTTCTCTAATGTTTGCACATGAGAAGAGACATAAATATGGATACAACTCAAACAAATAATCTTATTCTCAAGGGAATGACACGTGGTCTGAATTGGGAAAACAGCTGCAGCGTGCAACCTGTTTTATCTTGTGACCACGAAGCGCGACGTTGCTATAGCAGTAGCTAGATATTATCAGCCAATAAAATGCAACTTTTTCGTATACCGCTACCCAGAGTTCTGTATTTAGTGATTAGCTTTCCATAATTCCCGGCATGTAGGTTTGTTACTGGAAAAGTTGCTGCGTGTGATATATTTTGTCATCTCTGCCATCAGCAATATCGTACGCAAAAGTTACACTGTGTCTTAGTCTTAAAGGATGCTCCACATTTTGTTTTTTTTGTTTGTTTGTTTTTCGTACTTACGTCCATAGCCTTTTCAAGACTGTTTGTTAGTTGTCCTTTCAACATGTTTGGCTTCACTAATTTCACCCTGTTAATACCACTTTTAATCATCTTATCCACCCATTTTTCCTTCCCTAAAATTGAATGTAAAAGATTAATTACTAGGTTAATAGGTGGTTACAGTGTACGTGTATATGATATTGACTTACTTTGCTTCTCTTCAGATGCTAAGTCATCATGCTGTGTGTTTTCACTTCTTGCTGTGGAAAGTAAAACATTTAGAGAGAAGTAAATTGAAACGCTCGAGCATGCGAAGAAAGAATGAATCATACAAACAACGAAAGGAAGAAAGAAAGAAAGAAAGAAAGAAAGAAAGAAAGAAAGAAAGAAAGAAAGAAAGAAAGAAAGAAAGAAAGAAAGAAAGAAAGAAAGAAAGAAAGAAAGAAGGAAATGGAAGCCGCAAAGATGGGAGAAAGAGGGAAGACAGGAATTCAAGGATGGAAAAAAGAAGAGAAAAAGGAAAAGAAAAAAGAAAGGAATGAAAAATTTATACCAAACTCTTCATACCATTATCTTGAAGTCTCCCCCCATTAACAGCATCATTGTTTATCAGTACTGTCTCTCCTCGTGTAGACTCCTAATTTCCAAAGTAAAAGTAAAGAACTGCTTACTTTTGAAATATGTCACTCGGTGGATTCCACTGTTAATTCTCATTTACATGTCATTAGAGTATGGATGGGAAACGATACGGCAAATTCATAGTCGTACTGTAGCATTGCCATATAGTATCTTACTCAGGGGCGGATCCAGGGTTTTCGTCAGGAAGGGGTGCTGCGTTGAAAGGGCATCTACACTAGAAAAACACTGAACCAAAAAAACCTATTGGATATCTTAAAAGCTGCAAACCAGTAGGGGCAGGGGCACAAATAAAGTCGACCAAAGGAGGGATGCACCCTTTGGATTGGTTATCTTCTAACTAGGAGCACAAACAAGTTGACGCCTGCATTCCTCCCATGGATTGACTCTATTGCGCGAGGGTTGTGGTTGGATGAAGACAATGGGAAGGCTTTTCTATATGTTGCGAGTCGTACGTCGTACGACGTACGTGTGAATTCAGTGAGTAAAATCTTCGTCAGCTTACCTTCTCGGGTTTGTTTTGTTTTTTCAAGTTTTTCAACTCGACGATTTCCTCTGCCATTTTTGTTATGATGGACACTGCTTACATACACTTTTCCATGATGTCGACTAAATAATAGGAAGTAAAATTATAAAGTCGTGTTTTGGTGTGTTTTGGGGGAGGGGGGGGGGGGAGTAATTAGAAATAAGTAAATACGTGCAAAGGTTCAAGCAAAGTAACGCAGCTCTTGCGTTACATTCATGTGCATCCATGCCATAACGCACGAGATATTAGAGAACAACATGATCAAGTCACGCATCGATAAACAGATTACCGGGCAGATTACTCGTCCATTTTGAACTGATTTATCAACACGAATTTTAATCTTAGCTAGTCTTTCAGTGTAATAACGTTTTCCCCAATACCTTACGTAATAGTAAGTCTCGGCGAGCTCTTTTCAAGCAACCGATAGATAATTTCTCACATTATTCCAGAAATTCAACGATAGATAGCTCTTAAAATTCTTGGATTTATCATTCATTCATTTCTTGAACTCCCCAAAAGCCTTGACCTAGCTAGGTTTATTGACAACTTTGCACTAAAAAAAACTATTTCACGAAGTCTTGAACCGGCGGAATTATTAGTTCAGTGTTTGTACATTTGTAGAGCAACATGCATTTAATCTTAAAATGATTAAAAAGTTATCAATTAGTACCGTAATCACATCAAACCGTTTCAGACAGATCTTCGTTTCTATCTCATACACCATAGTTCAACTGTATTGACTAGAGTACTTTGGAATTGAAATAAGACTTACGTTTAGAATATAACCTTCTTGTAAACTTCACGATATTCTTTTACGTGTGTGGTTTGATGGTTACTGAGCTGAGTTCGGTGACGACACAAGTTTTCTTGACCGAAACGTTGCGTGACGCATTTGTTGCGTGAACACGTAACGTTGCATGCCCCAGGGGAGGGTGGGTGAGGAGAAAATAGACCAAGCATTACAAGAAGAAAGTTTTACATGTAACTTTTTTATATTTGTTTATTCTTTATTTCATTTCTAAGGTTTCAAAAAAGATTTTAAAAAAGACAAGGAAATGAAGAAACTAAAATGGAAGTAAAGGCCATAACAACATGTCCATGCCAATTTGAATACCCCCAGCAAACCAATCACTGTTTAGTTGCAGCAGTTTTCGCAGTCGGGAATTAGTTCAATAAACGACTACACAGTATCTGATTTAAAGAGTAATCAGTACAAGGATTGTGAGGCTATTTTATTCTATTTTCACAGGACAGTAACCAATTGAAACAATTTATAATCTATTATATTTTTTCTATTATTATTTATTTATTTATTTATTTATTTATTTTTTTTTTTTTAGCTGAGTTGTGCCGATCTCTTGTGCATACTTCTGAGCTTCTGACACCAACGACTGATGTTCCAACACAGCAGCTCGTTCTTCAGACGTCCGAAGCAAGCCAATTGTGGGGTCAGGATTACTGTAGATCTTAACAACTGCTTTGATTTTAATAAGCTTATACTCTCGCTCTACCGAGCGTAGCCCCCATCCACCTTTCTTTGTTGGCAAATACATTAAAGCCGTTGACGCTTGTGGATGATTACCCCCACTATTGACAACTATCTTCCGCTTTGGCTGCGCAATCCAAGACCAACTTTTCCTCCTGTCTGACACCTTCTATAACCCCTAAGAACTTGACATGTAATTGGAGCCCTCTACAAGAGAACATATTACTGTCGACTCATCAACTTTCAACCCCGATGAGTCCTGCATAGCCCTCCTCGTTTGGCTTGTAAAACACTATATTTTTGGGGGGTTCCATTCCAGACCCACATCTTCCATATACTGCTTTGCACATGCACTTGGTTACTGCTTCTGGTCGTTGAAATTTGTTGACAAAGTAGAAACCAAATCAACTTGTAACTTTTATGTTTGAAAAATAATGTTTTTTTAAAACGTTTTTGCGCGCGGCTCAAGTTGCACGATAAAAGACTACGTGTAGCAAGGGCTTTAACAGATTTTGAGTTTTTCCGAATGAATTAATCCCTCCTGCAAGCCGACAAAAGAAGCCCATTATTTGGTTTTATTTACCTTGTCGTTAAGACACGGGTCAAAACAAAGACCCAGGCTCCTATTATTTACCTTAAAGTGTTTGCTCAAATTGATTTTTGGGCCTTCTTTGGAACAATGTATTTTGCATTTGAATCTTAAGGTAGTCAAATCTTTTGAGTCCTACACAATGGCTCTCTCCCCATTTACTGTGTGTTAGAGAAATTAAAATTTATAATCCAAGTTTATTGCGTTTGAACTTTTCATCCAGTGAAGTAAGAAAAGTGAAAAGCCGTCCAGAACTAGATCTCGTTTTTCAATGAAGAAGACTTAATTTCATGTGGTAAGAAAACAAATTTTCTTGATCTTTGACAAATGATGATAATCAAAAGGAAGTAATCCTAAAAATATAGCTAATTCGTAGCATATGAAATGGGTTTCTAATTGTTCGTGTCAGTTTTTTTTAATATACCCTCCGGATGGGTTGTATAATTGCGTTTTTAGTTAGCATTAAAAACTAGAAGTCTTTAATTTAATGAAAGTTCTTCAACCTAGCAATAGACGGTCTTTTATTTTGCCAGAGAAAGACATCTGCGGATGAACTTGAAGCTCTTTGGAGGTGAAATACAACAGTATAGCGTAGAAGAAAACAAATAAATATACAACTATATACATATTGAATCTACAACATCATCCCGCCAAAGGTAAAACCGATATATATTTCAAAGTTTTTCTCAAAAGTGTTTTTTTTTTTTCCTTGGTTTTTCTTTCAGATTAATGTTCGATCGTTTTTCATAATTTTATACGTGAACATTTTTCGAAGGGGAAATTATTGCTCAAGGTTAAACAAATATTGGTAAAAATAATTCAAGATTGTAGCTGCAAGTAAATTTAAAGTTAAACATTTCAACTTATAAAATTGACACAGCAACAAATAGAAACGAGAAAGAATTGCGTAAAATTCTCTTAGCTTGACTTTTGTACAAAAACATTAAATAATAATAATAATAATAATAATAATAATAATAATGATAATAATGAATTTATTATTAGATTTTATTATATGATTATCAATGAAATACCTAAATTTCTTTATTTCAAAAATTCTATATTTTCACATGTGAAAATATCATCACTATGGTAACATACTTCTTATAGCAGAAAAAAGCTCTAAAAATCTTTCTTTTCTTTTTCATTGATAATATAATAAACAGAATATTACATTGGCGCTTGGAGATATAAATTTTATCTTCTCGTGTTGAAAATCTCTAACTCGTTCGCTGCGCTGAGAGATCTTTTCAACACTCGAAGATAAAATTCGTATCTCCGCGAACCCATGTTATATCCTCTATATTATCAGTACGGAAATGAAAAATTTTGCTTAGAAATCAAGCCTTTATAAGATAAAGTTATTATCGTCTTTATAAAAATACTAGTAATAATAATAATGATAATAATAATACGTTCGAGTTCCAGCGTTCCAATCCGGTAGAATTGAGGATTCGATATTGTATATTGATCAGCATTACCCAAGTCCCTGCTCGGAAAATTCTCACCAAAAATAATTGACCCATAATTCCTTTCGGGTAAAGTGATCAACTAGCCTTAAAATACGTTTCAATACTGGTTAAAACAAATATTGTATAATTTATTGAAACAAACTACAAATCTCGACAACAAAAAAATATTTACAGTCAATGTCATTAATGTTGTCCACCAAAAAAGACATTTAGACCAAAAGAAATGTCACGTGATACCTAATACACTCGCTCTGAATGCTCGATACCAACAATCCTTGTATAAGTAGAGTTAATAATTATTATTCTCTGTTCATTGTTACTCATTATAGAGTTTGGAACCAGAATTCATATCGTTTAAAACAAATAAACAAATCATCACGTGATATTTCTTTTGGTCTATAAGTTTCAATTCTTTTTTTCACAGGACAACCTTTTTGACAAAGACTGTACTATATATTATAAAACACACACATATCTATATATCAAAAATATTGCATGTGGAATTACATGAACTCCAAAAATATCCTAAAAAAAACATTGCTAAATCGGAAGATGAATTGTTCGGTTTCAATTCAAAAATAGTAACTTTGTTTTTCAAAAAAACTACCCAGTGCAAACTGTTGCTAGGTTTTGACATAGTTAATAGCGGGGGTCCTTAACTGTTTTTGATGCTAAAAAAAAATAATAAATGCTTTTGATTTTAAAAATAGCATCTATAACGTAATGTTCGGTAATAATAGAATGTGATCCTTGACGACAAGACTGTGACTAAGCACAAGTCTAACTTTGTTTATGATCAAATCACACAAAATTTTACTAGCTGTAATGTAACGAATCAAAACCTCAACAATACTTCTTCACCAATGTTTTAAAATACTACGAACTTCTAATGGTATTTATGAAAAGTGGACTTATAAATCTGTAAGTCGAGTCTGTATACATCGAAAAAGAAGAGGACTATTCATTAAGCTTCTTATTATAAAGGAACCAAAAATATATTTTTGAATATGATCTATTCTTATAATAAGATGTACTTTAGGACTCGAGCTGTCAAATTCGAGAATTAAGACTATCTCATGGATACAACTCAAACAAAGAATCTCGTTCAGTAAGGAGAATGTTACGTGGTCTGAAATGAGAAAACACTGATTACTGCCCTTGAGCTAAAATATATTATTTATCCTATCTTGGACGACTTGGAGTTTTATCTAGATATTATCGTAGCCGTTGAACTGTTACTAGGGAACTAATGTAGCACTCGAGGAAGTGACACGTGGTTCAGTTGAAATGGGAAAACATTGATTATCATCTAAATAAGTCTTGGATCCGAACTAAGTCATTCAGTTGAGTTGAAAGTCACAAGATTGTTAAATTTTATTTTTTTGAAGGTACAAGAATCGCCGAATCATGGAGTATCCAATTGGAAATGACTCAAATAACTCCTTGGAGACTAATACATCTGAAGAGTACATCTATATCATAGACGAACTGCCCGAAACGCGATGGTTTTGGCCACTTCTCTGGACCATTGCAAGCATAACAACAATCGACAACTTTGTCGTGATACTTCTGGTAATTTCCAGGAAGAAATTGCACACAAAAACTAACTGGTTCATACTGTCATTATCATTTGCAGATTTCATAATTGGTTTTATTGTTGTGCCTATCGATTATGTGATCTCTGAAGTTTTGCCGGACAATATGCTTTCTGGTGTTCTCTCGATCGTAAGCGACATGTTCTTCGATATTTCGGCTGCTAATCTGTGTTTGGTAGCCTTTGATAGATACCTTGCAGTCGTCTACCCATTGAAGTATGTCACGTTTTTGACTCACCGTCGCGTTTTTGGACTCATCATTTCAGCTTGGTTGGCACCTTGTTTGCTTTCCGGTGGACAGATTCTCGTCCTATTTACCAGTACAACTTATATCAGCCAGGAAATATATTCTTCGGTTCTTGTTGTCTTGTTCCAGTTACTGCCAATGATATTTCTGACAGTTACGCTCACTCATATAGCATACATCGTACGAAAACACCTTAGAAAAATCAACAAAGAGAATGAGCAGATTAAATTCAATCAACCAGGAGGAGGGCCATTACATCAAACTACCAGATATCGATCGATTCTACCCCTCATGGCGACGATTAATGGAACCTTTGTACTCTGTTATGGCATCAGTGTATACGACTTTTTCTGCAAAAAGTTATCTTTGGCTATACCAATCGAGTACATGGATGTAAACAAGATTTTACTCAACTTTAATTCCCTAGTAAATCCTATAATGTATGGCATTCTCAAAACTGATTTTAAACGAGAGATGAAACGTCTCGTGCGTTTTAAGTGTGTAAGGGTTAGGATTCAGAGTGCGAGTATTGTACTGACCAATGTTAACAGCTTACGAAATGAAGCACGAGAAGGGACAGGTGCCGTAGTGCCCCGGGTTCAATGCGACCCAGGTTCGAGCCCCGCCAGGCTGGATACGTGAGTAAAGTTGTTTGTTGGTTTTCTCCTGTGCTTGGAGGGTTTTTCTCCGGGTTCTCCGGTTTTCCTCCCTCCACAAAAATCAACTTCTAAATTCCAGTTCAATTATGGGATGAGGGCAATGATAAGTCCATTAGTGTTGATCAATAATATTAATATATTACGTGCTACCCTCGTAAAACAAAAGCGAGTTAAAGATGAGATTCAAACAGGTTTGTAAATATTGTACTCATTCTTAGTGTTGTTGATAGTTGCATTAGGTACACTAGACCTTATTCGTCTTGGTGCAAGGTTTTGCCATTTCAGACCACGTGTCATTCTCTTGAGAATAAGATTCTTTGTTTGAGTTGTATCCATATTCATGTGTTCTCATGCGGAACAGTTAAACAAAAATGATACTCTTGGTACTGACACGTTGACAGTAATGGGAAAACATTGCACCACAACGGATAATTTCTATTCCGGCGATCTATTATGAGTTAAGTTAGTCGTATCCTGACTTTAATCAGGCTTTTGCGAGGTTTGATCTGTGAGTTAGTCAGTTTAAAGATCGAGAAAATGAACAAAGACTTGGAAGATCTTAGATATGGGAGAAGAAAACAACAGATGCGAGAATAGGAATAGAAAAGCACTTAGAGAAAAGAAAGAAAAAGGAAGGAAGGAAGGAAGAGCAAAAAAGACGGACAAACAACCACTAATGTCAAAATCAGAAACAAAAAGCACTTTAAAAGCAAGTCACAAGACAAAATAAGATCAAAATAAGACCAGCCATTATACTTAAGACAGAAAAATAAAAATGAGAAGCCGGAAGCAAAAGAGTCTAGCAAGGCCTTGGGAAATCTCTATAGAAACCAGACTGATGACAAAAAACTTTAAAAAAATTAATCTTAAGATTAATTAGTTTTCGTAATGTCCATCACACTACATAGAATTGAAATTGCTTTTTTTTCAAAGGATAAGTTTGGTAAAAAAAACAAAACATTTTGTTTACACGAAGTTGTGGAACAATTGGGTTATATAGCGACGTTTGGTACCAATTATAACCAGAGTTCTAGCAATATGGCAGTTGGTATAATGAGATGGAAGATCAAACTACATAGAATTGAAATTGCTTTTTTTTTCAAAGGATAAGTTTGGTCAAAAATAAGCATTTTGTTTACATGTAGTTGTGGAACAATTGAGTCATATAGCGACGTTTGGTACCAATTACCAGAGTTCTAGTAATATGGCAGTTAGTATAATGAGATGAGATCTAGAAGATTACACTTCATAGAATTGAAATTGCTTTTTTTTCAAAGGGGAAGTTTGGTCAAAAATAAGTATTTTGTTTACATGTAGTTATGAAAGTTTTGAGTTTAGTAGCGACGTTTTTTTTTTTTTTTTTTTTTTTTTGTAACAGTTTAAAGGACTATAAGCTTACTACCCTTCTCAGTTGAGCTTGGAACGACCGAAGTTTTGTCACGAAGTTTTGCCGTTGAAAAGTTCATGTTGTCAGGGGCAACGTCAAAAGTATTGAATCGTAAAGTGTGGGAGAAATTCTCGAGATATTCTCAGTATTATTCTTGTTTCCTATTGAATACGTTTAACGTTGCCCCTGGCAACATGAACTTTTTAACGACAAACTTCACGACAAAACTTCGGTCGTTCCAAGTTCAACTGAGAAGCGTAGTAATTAGGTTTAATGCATAAACGGCGCACGTTTCCCGATGATGTAGATAACTGTGTCAATAAAAAAAATATTTATAACCCAACAATTTTTTTTCACGCTGTCATTGGCTCAAGGGGGTCACGTGGTACGAATGTCTGACGATAACCCGCTTCCGAAGTGATATCCGTCTCATGAAAAAGGATGCGTAAAAAATGGGGGGAAAACCCTGGAAGACAAAGAAACTCAGTTTGTTTTTACGAACAAGTGAGATTGAAATAAAGACTACTTGAGGAATCTTTGAACACAAACAAAACAAAAAAAAACAAAAACAAAAACAAAAAACGAAGTATGGGTTAATTAGCGGAATACGTTCCAGTGAAGCTAAGTTTGGCTCATGGGCCCGGATAGCAACTGATAATATATAATGTCCTTGAGAAATGACACTCAAAATATCATGTATGCTTTCGAAGCTCTGCTTCTCGGCCAGCTGTTTTGACCATTTCTCATCCTCGGACATTATCACCCGATATCCCAGCCGCATGCATAAAGGGGTTCATTTACTAAATATATCTAGCATGATTGCCCAGTTGATTACACAAAATCGCGCGCGCTAATTGCGTGGTCGAGAAAATAAAATGAAAGCTAAGATACGTAACTGACATTCAGTTGGAGGAAATGCAGAAACATCGATCATAGACGTTGATATACCGATCTTTATTACAGGATCACCAACAGAAAATGAGAGAAATGCAGTATATTTCTCTATAATCACCTACAGGAAAATATATAGGATTGGGCGCGCTTCGTTTATTGATACGAGCTTCTTTCAAAATACGAAATATATATACATTTTAGAGTTTTCGTTAAAGCTTCCGTGACATTGGCGTTGGATATATGATAACATTATATTTCATTTCACATTAGATTGCTTGTAAATAATAAAACCACAATAAATGTACACTCCCTCGCTGTTTTGGTAATATGAAACTCGTTATCATCAAACCGCGAAGTTATTACATTATCATATTGAGTAGTATTTAGGAGTAAAAGCATATAATATTATTTGAACAAGCGTCAGGTGCATTTGTTATTCTGCCCACCTTGAGCAGTCAAGAAATCGGCCGCAAAGACAGCACTTTAATGTTAGATCGAGTTCCCTTAATAAAGGACCGTATGTGTTTACTTCCTTGTTAATTTTTTCTTTTTTTTTTTCTTTGTTCCTTTCTTTTTCTATATTTCCCCCTCGTTTTTCTTTCCTTTCTTTATTTCACTACGTTTTTCCTTCTCTCTTGCTTCACTTCCTTCCTTCCTTTTTTCTCAGTCCCTTCTTTCCTTCCTTCTTTTCTTCTCAGTTTTCTTGTTTCCTTCTTTTCTTCCCTCCGTCAGACGTCCCTTTCTTCTTTCTTTCACATCATTACTACTTTGGCTACCACACACGTTTACTTTCTCTTAATTAAGTATCTTATTTAAAAATATGTGAATTTCTATATATTTTATTTATATAATTATATGTATGTATAATTCTGCTTAGAGAAAAATTGTAATAGCACGTGTAAATAAATCTAAAAAGTCTAAAGTCTTTCTTTTCTTTTTCGTACATAAAGTCCCCTTACAGCTCAATTTAGAAAAGAAAAAAAAGGTTTCCAATTCTCAGGAGATTGAAGTTCTTTTGTTTTGTCTCAGTCCAAATTGAGCTGCTTTGACGTCTTGTGCAAGCAGTCGATCTAGTATACTGGTAATCGTTTTCTTTCATGATCATGATTTACTCTTATCAATGTTTTCTTCTTAGAAAATCTCTTTTCTACACGATCAATACCTGCAAGGAGAAACACTGATATATACACTTGTAGCATTTACAAAACGAAAGTGCTAATAATCTATATAGTTTCAAGAACAGATGTTATGTTCATTTGATCTTCTGTAGCTTGCATTTCATTTTTCTATCAACATTTATTTTAAGCCAATTTTTCATCGGTAATATTTCTGCTAAAGCCCTACCACCTTTTTCCTTTTCACATACTAGTCTCTTATATTTTCCAATCTTAGCCCTACCACTTTTTCCCATACTAGTCTCTTATATTTTCCAATTTTACCATTTTTCCCCACACTAGTCTCTTATATTTTCCAATCTTAGCCCCAACACTTTTTCCCATACTAGTCTCTCATATTTCCCAATCTTAGCCCCACCACTTTTTAGGGTACTCCACCGTCCATACACGATAATGCTGTTCTATCCATGGCTATAACTGGGTCGAAGGGTAACTGGCTATAATCGTTTCTTATATATTTTAAAATTGTGTTATTTACATAAATTATTGTAGAGTATGTCGCAATTCAGCCGGCCTGGGGCCTGCAATGAAATTAAATTACTAATCTACATTAGAGCGAAAACACTAGAACCATGAAATAAAAACAAAATAGTTACTAACTAATAGTTTTTATTTAGTGACTATTTAGTCAATATCACTCAACCAGAAAGAACAAATACAAAAGGAAACAATACCTCATTACAACTTTACTTGTCTTTTATAGTAACTAATAGTCGCTAAATAAGAACTATTACACACTAACAATTTGATTTTGTTTCATGGTTCTAGTGTTTTCGCTCTATCTACCTACGTAATAATTACCTAAACTTCTAGGAATTACCCGGCGGTTACATGTTATTCAAAATATATATAATTTAGATATTTAGAATGACTTTTAAAGAATATAAAATGACCGATGGGATTGTCTAACAGCTGAGTAAATAAAGGTTGCTATGAAGACTATCGATGAAAATTTGTTTTTCCCTGAGGAGAGCGGCAGAAAGTAAAGCGTGAAATTAATTTAGAGAAAAAAAGTACATATGACATGAATTTTTTTTTTTTTTTTGTTATTTCTAGAAGTATGAGAGTATGAGAGGTGCTGAATTCGATTCCGATATCAAAATCACGATTAAAAGAACCAAAAGCCATTTTTTGCATTATATTATGCCATAAGCATTGCAAAGAAAATAAAGTCACAAGTCCTAGTCACATGGTCATTTGGTCGCTTTCCAATTTGTGGAAAAATATTTGTAAATGCTATTTTTATTTTGAAATTATTATTATTATTATTATTATTATTATTATTATTATTACTATTATTATTATTATTATGATTACTATTATTACTATTATCATTATTTTTGCTATTATTATTACGTAGAGAGTGCCATATATATAAATGTTTAGCTAGTTTTCAGGGTTTTTTTTCCTTCGTATTTTTTAAGTGATATAAGTTTTTTTTCATACATAATTTTTCCTTTTTTTGATCATGAATTCTATAAATAATATATATATTTCTATATTCATTCTATGAGATACTATATATTTTTACAACATTGTATGGTAGTTAAACAGACATATCTTTTATTGTTCTTTTAAATATTGCAGTATAAAATAGAGTTGATTATTATTTTTATCATTAAATTATTATGACTATTATTATTATTATTATTGACTATTATTATTATTATTATTATGACTATTATTATTATTATTATTATGACTATTATTATTATTATTATTATTATTATCATTATTATTTCCGATATTATCACTTTCATTGGTTAGTTATTTTAAGTCGAAAACCAAAATCCAATTTCCTCTATACTCATTAAATACTTACTTATATATTCTATTTAAATAGAATATACAAATGTAAAGCTCATCATAAAACTACTTTGAGACAAGAGTCTTCTTTCACCTTCTCCATGGGCGAGGTAAAAGGAGACTCCTCGCGGGAAATCATATTAAAACTGAAAAGTCCACGTTTAAGATAATTTTTAGAGCTTAAAAATTTCCACCACACTATTAGGCCGGAGTCTACAGTTTCAGAAAAAGTATATTTTATCGATTTTTTTTTTCAAACACAACTTGAGAAAGAAAACGACAGGAAAGCTTGTTTTTATTCATGGCATGTTGCATGAATTATCTTGCCTCCTTTTTAGCCGTGCCCTGACTTAGATCAGCCCAGAGGTCGTTTCAGGGTTTGATCTGTGAGTTAGCTGTGCCCTGACTTAGATCAGCCCAGAGGTTGTTTCAGGGTTTGATCTATGAGTTAGCCATGCCCTGACTTAGATCAGCCCAGAGGTTGTTCCAGGCTTCAATCTATGAGTTAGCCATGCCCTGACTTAGATCAGCCCAGAGGTTGTTCCAGGCTTCAATCTATGAGTTAGCCATGCCCTGACTTAGATCAACCCAGATGTTTTATATAAAATTAACATATTTTTTGGATGATAATTTTCCTGCTTTGCCAAATACCAACTTCGTTTAACATGTTTCCCATTTACTTCATCATACATTATATGTTTATCATAACTGAATTGAACTCCTCATTTAACTTAAATAACCTTAGAGCAAATAAGATGAAAGTTCAATGAATGACACTAATTCATCAGCAGTACGTTTGACTTTTATTCAAATCTTTGTTAAGAATCGTCAGTTCAAAACAAACCTGTTTGAATTATTAAATAATTTATATGGAAGTCTAGTTTGTGATTAGCAATTCAAGTGTTTGAAACACTCTTAAACGAAATAATTATATATTCATGAACTTTGATAACCCTTCCCTGACAACCTGGCCACGAATGATAACTTGATTACTCCAGTTATTTTCGAAAAAGTGAACGATAAGATAGTATAGATAGATTAATCTTGAAATTTAGATCAGTTTTGGTTATGTAGATTAAAGTAATTAGCCCCTCAAACTACAGGAACATCTTTAGATAATTGGTTATTCCTGTGCAGTGACCGCCCTCGCTCAGTACACCCGCGCGCGTACACTTGGCAATTGTAAATTAACACTGATGTACATATGATTCACATTCTATAACACCTGTTACGTGCTGAATAACTCTAACGTTATGTATTCACTCATATGTATTAAGGGTTCGTTCGATTCAACTTCTCGCATCTTGCCAGTTATTTGAGCCTGTGATTAGCGAGAACTTCCTGAATTTAGGCGTCAACATTTTAGAAGTTTCAGTATGCGACAGAGCTCCTGAGAATAGCCTTTTCTTGGCATTCAGTAACTTTATTCGTTATTATTGAAGAAAGCTGCTGAGTCTTCTGACAGGGAAATTGAGATCTTTCACTAAAGCGCGCTATCAGTCTGTCTTGGGAATTCTCCAGCAGGGCCGCTAAGAGTCTTGGAGCCAATTTGCACTTAATATACCGTTTTATTCTTTGGCAAGTTTAGTTAACTTCAACGCAATTGAAACAGAACTAGAAAAGGGGCTGGTTTGTAGGAGTTCATCGACTAGCCTGCAACTTCTGAGAAAGATCCTGAGAAATATTCGGAAATTTTACGGAATTTCGAAGAGAAGGCACCAATAAGAATTGTTCTGAATTGCCTTTTCAAAATGAATTCATCATCGACAGTAAATAATATAAATACAATCTCATTCAGTGGATGGTTCCCGATTGTCTTCGCAATATTCGGTTGTCTAACGGTGATCAGCAATCTTTCTGTCATAACATTCATCATTATTCGAAAGAAAAGAAATGGTCGACCACCGAAAAAACCAATCACCTGGTTCGTCCTCTCTTTGGCAGTGTCTGACTTCTTTGTTGGCTCGTTTTCCATCCCTCACAAACTCATCTGCGAACATATGATGGAATGTTCGGATAAAGTGTGGGAATTTTTCGATCTTTTTATCAGTTTCTTCTTCAGTGCGTCAATCGCTAACCTCTCCATGATAAGCATTGACAGGTACATCTCGGCTGTACACCCGTACTTCTACCATCGATCGATATGTCATCGGTCATGGTTCTTGATCCTCGTATCCTGGATTCTCTCCGTTCTTCAAGAAATACCATATTTGATATCAATTCTCTCTGATTCCTACCCTCAAGCTGATACCGCAGACACGATCACTAAGCTTATATTTAACGGAATTTTACCGCCAATCGTGATGATATACACGTATATTAGGGTTTGGCTCGTTTTAAGGAAGCACAAGAAAGCAATAAAAGGACAAGAGCATCAGAACCTCTCTAACAGACACACAAGAGCTCCGCTGGTCGATATCAAAAAGCGGGAAATACTACTGCTGACTGTGGGTATCATGGATGCTATATACATTCTTTGTTCCGTGTTATTCCAGTACGTTGTGATTTGTTATCTTCTGGGGACCTATAGATGCCAGACATCTTATTTAACCGAACAGGTCGTATTTACTATTCTGTATTTTCATTCTCTACCTAATTCGTTGATATACGCTTTTGTTGGAAGATTGTTTTGTAACAAAGAATCTGGCTGTTGCTACTTGTCATGACAAGGGCTATTATAGGACTAAATGACGATAATCACTCATGATCAGGAAACAAAAAGTAGACGTAAACTGAATTCTATCCAACCCTGAAACAACCTTTGAGCTAATCTAAGTCAGGGCATGGCTAACTCACAGATCGAACCCTGAAACAACCTCTGGGCTGATCTAAGTCAGGGCATCGCCACCTCACAGATCGAACCCTGAAACAACCTCTGGGCTGATCTGAGTCAAGGCATGGCTAACTCACACATCGGACCCTGAAACAACCTCTGGGCTGATCTAAGTCAGGGCATCGCCACCTCACAGATCGAACCCTGAAACAACCTCTGGGCTGATCTAAGTCAGGGCATCGCCACCTCACAGATCGAACCCTGAAACAACCTCTGGAATGATCTAAGTCAGGGCAAGACTAAAAAGGAGGCAAGCATAATTCATGCAACATGTCGCGAATAAAAACAAGCTTTCCTGTCGTTTTCTTTTTCAAGTTTCAAGTTCAAATGCTAATACGCTTTTAAAAGTCAGGGCACGGTTTTGCGGAGGGAGAAAAATGTCTGAAAATTTTCAAGCATTTGAAGTCATGTACATTTTTTATTCCTGGTTTATTTTATCCGTTCGTTCCTACCGCGTTTTCCCTGCCAAATTCATGACGGCGGCACAACATTTTCAAACAGATCTTTATTTTGTCTGGTCGCTGATCACGAGTGGTCATTAATACGTTCGATTGGTGGATGCACCTGCAAAGCTAACAGCGGTATACCCCATTAGAAGACACCTCATTGGTTCATTCAAGACGGTTTTTCCTATACACATGTAATGATATTGGAATCGCAGCATCAACACGAAGATTAAGAACGATCAAGTTTGCTCATCACATACTGAGTCTATATATTGCGCTTCCAAAGTTAGTTCTCAGCGATAGACATATAGTGCTTAAATATGTCACAATTAGCCGGCCTTTGGCTGATGAAGTGCAATTAATTCACAGATAAGACTTATATTGGATTGCCTGACGCCTTTGGGAATGACAATTTGACTTTTTCAATCCAATCAAAAACATTTTTAATAAATCATGTAAATTTTGGTGCAGCAGGAAGAAACTAGTATAAAATAGTAATAGGGGAAAAAAACCGTTTATAATACGAAGAATTGGAAGTTTTAAGGCGCCTTAAGGCAAATATACAACTAATTAAGACAAACTCTTAAAGTTGAATTATCTACCACACATCGGATAAACTGCAATTTATTACAGAGCAAATAAAATATTTGTTTTCAAAACGTAGTTGACCTAGCTTACTGTTTATCTACATATCCTTTCGTCCTTTCGGGATTGGAGAATTCTTGTCAGTTTTCAATTTCGTGACGAGGGTTATTAAAGCAATTATCTTAATTTTCTGAGCTTTTATGAATAAACCGCAGTATTCTGCACTTTTCCTTGCCAGTTCGGCAAAAATAAGTCTTCCGATAAGCGTAATGAATAATGGAAGACTTGGCCAAATATTAGATTAATTAATAAAATAGTCATCAACCTCCTCTGCACTCACTCCCAGATAAAACCGAGCGACTTGTCGCCTAAAAATGCATGAAAACCATGAGATAAACCCAGAAAGGCAATATAGGTACGAGAAGATGGTTTATTTATGGCCTATTCATGGAATTCTAATGGATATAAGAAGAATCACGAGAGAAGGGTTATTTTAAGAACCCAAACAAGTGACAACCGGATATTAATTTCACTCAAGCTCGCTTCTTGCAGCTGCTTCAACGTACTAGTATAAGCGACTATTATAATTACGAATTCTCACCTAAACAAATTAAGAAAGTCTAATATCTAATAACTTGTTCCAAAACGGGAGTTTTTAATATCATATTGTCTGAAAATGACTTGTAATTGAATCGTGAACGGCAGAAATTGTTTTCACGCTTTTTTTGGGGGGAACGACTGACAGTATTTCCCACCCTGGTTGAAGAATTCAATTCAACTAGCAGCTACTTTCAGCTCACTTGAAATAATGGAAGCCATTTTAGACAAGGCGCTATCTTAATTGGAGTTTTTGTCCAAATTCAATTTCTGGTGTTATTCATATTTCCAGACTTTTCAAGTCTTTTCCAAGTCTTTTAAACGCCGAACTGAACATGTCAGCTGAATCTAATAAAGACCAATCTTTATTTGATGGTCTATGGTCTTCTGGGTCAAATTACAGCCATATGTTAGCCAGATAAAGTTTTTCCAGCCTCCTTATTTACAACAATGAAATACAAGCATGTTTTGTCCAAATTCTAAAGATGTTCAAATTTCGTACAATCTTTGATCTCACCAATTGTTTTTAAAGTGCACGAATTCGAAAATAGTCTTAATGGTCTATATTAGATTCAGCTGACATTTACAGTTCATAGTTTAAAAGACTTGGAAAAGACTTGGAAAAGTCTGGAAATATCACCAGAAATTGAATTTGCTTCCTCAGCATTGCGGCATTGCCGCGTTTTTTGCACTAGAAATAGCTTGATGGGTCCAGAGTGCGCAAAGACTTTTTCTTATGCAAAAAAATCGGACTTATTGTGTTTAATTATCGTTGACCTTTTCAATAAAAGATCGCTAACCCCACCCCTTCTAAATTAATCTACGATATACAGTATCTTGCATTGTCTCACAAAAGTGGGCTCACGAACTTTTTCGTATACTCGGAGAAAACGAACATTTATTTCTCACTAAAACTCTTGAAAATTCTTGAAAAACGTGCTGAAAGGCACGCATGCGCAAACTTTCTTCTCTAGTACACTCATGCTCGCGGTAGACACTTGTTTCCATAGCCCAAAATGCCCTCGTCGAGAGAGGACTGGGATCTAATCTTAAACCTCACCAACCCTAGAATCGATCGCAGTTCTTTCTCGATGATAAACAGGTTGGTCTATGGATGCAAATGTTCACCCTTATACTCGTATCTAGATCTGCTGTAATCTTTATCTGCGTCACTTGTAGCTAGCTGAGGATGTACGTGTGTCCTGTGATAAGTAATCAACAGCTGAGTTCCGCACCGGTTATCAACGAGTCTGATAAACGAATAATATACAAAAAACGAATACTCGGACCTTTAAAATGAATACCAGAAACAAATTTGTAAATAACATCAATAAATTTATACTATAGGTTTTTAATTTATTTTTTATTTATTATTTATCTACTTTTTAGAGTTTTTATTTTTAGATATTATTTATTTGATTTTAACATCAACAATTGTTTTTGGACTATTCTATTTTCTATTTTTTCTTATTCAGTTAAATCTAAGGTCTTCAGAATATATATCTTTTGAAATTCCTATTAGTTATTTGCTATCTTTATATATATTTTTTTTTATATGAAAAAGTTCTTGTAATTAGGTTTAAAATTACCGGCCATTAAGTTTTTTTATTAAAAAAAACTTTTTTTATTAAAAAAAACTTCAGGCAAGTGAAAGTTTTTTTCAACATAGATTTACTGATGTCGGCGGTGAACCTAGTAAGGTGTAGAATCAAAGAGTTTTACCGGTTTAAAAGTGGCCATTTCCTTTCATAGATAGAATAAATGAGGCGACCAAACTCTGAAGAATGCTTTCCATTTCAGCTAAAGCGATTACTAATCGTTTAGCTTGTCTTTCATTTCATGCTTATCAAAAAGTAAAAAATTATAAATGTCCTCTCAAACACGACTCAGTCTAATATGCAATAACTAATTACCCCCTCCCCCCCATCTCAAGATAACAGTTTGTTTATTGTATTTCATTCCATGTTATAATACCGTATAGAATAGCGCTTATAGTTTGTATTTACCTTAACGAATAGCCGGAGTAGCGGCAACTTTCATTAAATGTAGATTTCCTGGTTGATAATTTTAAAATTGCTCTTTGAAAGAGGGTGTTATAACCCGATTATCTATCAATATAGCCGTCTTCGCCTCGGGCGCTCATTGTTGAGAAAACCAGGTGTTAACCAAATAGATTCATTACTCTTACACAATGACTATCTCCCAGAGTAAGGTATCAGTAGCGTTCGAGTTGCCTTAAAGATGGAATACGACTTTTCGAATACTCAAATCAAAACATTCCCTAAGAAGAGAATTCTGATCTGTGGAGCGTTCTTAGGCATTGTAGTTTTCTCTATCGGGTTCTTAATTGGTTTTTTCGCCTTTAAACATACCAAGGACTTAGATTCTGCATCAGACAACCAAGCCAAAACTCAAAAGAAACAATACGAAGAATATCAAGATAGATTCCTGAAGCAAGTCAGCCCAGAAAAGCTCGGTGAAAACCTAAGGTAAGGAAAAATTTAAAGCGAGTGCAAAATCAGATTGTATTTACAACAAATTTGAGTTGGAAGGCGCGACATTCATCAGATTGTATTGCTGCACAAACCATCGTTGGCCTCAATTCCTGTGCTAAATTATATAAGATTCAAATAAGGTTAGAGTTCTGCCCTATTTAATCTGGTTTTTTAGGTGATTATTAAGTTATAGTTTCCTGATATCCAAGGATAATTTACCCCACATCGTAGTGTTGAGCAATATATGAATGTTGTAATGTTAGCAATGGTATCAAAGCAGGCGGCAACTCGAAACTAGGCCGACTCCAAGAGAGGCATCAAAAAATCTGCCTCATATACTTCAACGCACTAGGTAACAAAAAATCTACAGGCTGTCGTAACATGAGCATTGATATTATTGTCACACAGAAACATTTCAAACCCTTTTCCGTAAAAAAAATATTCCTTTATGCGCGTCTGTTTTTCGTATATATTTTTATGTTAGTTTTTCTTCTTCTTTTCTTTTTGTAATTTTCTTTATGGAAATTTTTTTTCTCTCTTTCAATTTGCTACAATAGCTATAGTTATTATTCTCCATCTTTTCAATTATTTTCTATTATAATAATTGTTATTTCATAATCTTAATCGTTCTTAACCGGATTGCGTTTTAAAAATCTGCTTAAGGATGTAAGTAAGTGTTACTTTAATACTAAATGCATAATAGTACGATGGGCCATGTCTTACTCGAGCCATATTATCCTACGAAAATACATCTACATTATAAAGACATACATAGAAGTGTTTTTCAGAATTCAAACATTAGATCAGTGTGTTAGGTTCAAAGTCGTATCTAGCTTTCCAATTACAGTGAAAACAGCTCATGCGTACCCCTGCGATTCATTTCAGACATTTCAGACATTTCAACGGCTTGCTGTTAAATTCGTTTTTCGCTGCCGTAAATCAAAACTAATTAGTCGGTACCTTCGAAATTTTTGACCGGCGGCAGTGAAAAACCAAAATTCCAACGGGCAACTTGTAAATACGAGTTCGCAGAATATTTATTCTAGCTAATTTGTTGAGCTTGTGGGACATAGCAACGGTAACTAAGAGAAATGAATTAGGCCACTTAGGCCAAGTTTAGGAGTCGAAAGTTTGCCGCGTCGAATCTAATTGCCTTTGAAGCCAGGACTAAGAGAACGCCGGCTCCTTTGTTTAGCGCCAGGAGACGATATTTGTACTTGGCATACTTCTGCTAGTTTAAAGAGAAAACAGCCGCTCGACCTTAGAGGCAATTAGGGTTGACGCGGCAAGAGTTCGACGTGCGCGTTTGAACTGAGCTTTAGTCATTTCAAACGTTAACGCCGCGCAAAAAGCGCACTTATTTATTCCAGTTATTTTAGTGCCAAGATTTTTTAGTTTATTTTGCTTTGCGTGTGTCAGTCGCCTCCGATACTCCTTGCTTGCGCACTTTAGAAGGACCTGAGTGTGATCGATGGGGAATTGATAGCAATTATCGTGCGGCGGCTTACAACGAAGCTTCAGTAAGACTAATAGCTCAAGGCGGGTGTTAAAAATTAAAGATGGTAAGAGGAAACTTATTTCCACATTGTGGTCAAAAGTATTTGATCTCTAGAGTTCATAAACGTGGAAAATGCCACACATTAAGAAAGTGGCCAAAATTATGAGGTAATTAGGTTTGCTTGAACAACAACTAAGACTATATATTTTGAATATATAAAATATAAGGTAATCATATAATAAAAGTACTTTGTATCCCTAGGTTTTCTAAATATACTGATCAAGATATTAGATATTGGTTCAAACTATGACATCTGTTAATAATAATTGTTCAACTTTTTCAACGTCAAGAATTTCAACTCTTCATACTTGAGATATTTTAACGATAAGAAATGTACTCACCACAAAGGGGGTGCTGAAAGGAGGTCATCAAATATCCAATGTTCATCAATCTATTGTTTCTGTACCTTTTCGTATCTGATTATGATTTTGAAGCACAAGAGTTTAAACTAAGAACCTCTTTGACTTTATGCGAGTGTAATCCAAGATGGCGGTCTTTGATTCGTCTCGCTCTGAAGTGTATACCGCTGTCCACACTGTACCGCTTTTGTCATCTTTTACCACATACTCGTGCATTCCGGCGTGGCGTGTATGCCAGGCATTATGTCTTCTGCAATAAAGCATCTACTGTCTCACAAAGCATGCCGGAATCCAATAAGTTCACAGTTCACAGATATAAAGAAAGAGATGACAATAGCAATGAATAATCAAATAAACAAGCGCTTAGTAAAATCACCGGCTCGAACTGTCCTCATTTCAAGCTCAAGTTTGAAGGCCTTAAAATGATTCAATAAAAATGAAAATTTGGCATGATGTTGCCTATATATTTTAGCAAATGTATAGAATTTAAAAAAAAAATTCATCGAGTCGTTTTGATCGAAGTTAAGGGCATATTAGTTACCATAACAAAAAAGTCCAAAAATACGGCTCATAGTGAACTTTAGTCGACCCAATATTTTCATTGGAATATCAATTGCAATTGGTACGATTTCTTTCCAATTTTTCCTCATTGCTACAAAATGATGCACCAATAGCTTTACTGAGATAAAATTAGGAACTCAAAACTGGTAAATTGACTCCTTTTCCACGACGTTACTAAATTCTTTTGTTTTTGCAAAATGCTTCAAAACTTCAATTTCAAATTTTTCGAAGGTTCTTCTCTTCTCGCGTACACTTGGCCGGCTCGACCAGACAGAAGGAGCTAGCGGAATACCTGGCCAAAAAATGGCGGGAATATGGACTGGAGGTAGAAATGCCTGAGTATAAAGTACTTCTTTCAAAACCACAGCCAGCCCAACCCAACAGGATTACGATAGAGAACAATGGAAGCATTAACTATACAATAGAAGGAAAAATGAAGGTGATGTATAGTTTTCTATTTCTCAAGGAAATTATATTTGCGCATGTTCAAAACTTCCAAGTAACAATCATCCAATACTTGCCGACTCTGATAGTACCAAGAAAAAAGCAAATTTTGAAACACTTTAAGGCTTGGAGCCGGCACGCGCTCACACTGCAGAACCGACACTATACACCCCTTGCACGTGACGTCAAGGCAGCTCAATTTGGAGGACAAAACAAAAGAATTTCCATCCTCCAAATTGAGCTGCATTCCAACGTGCTGTAAGGGATCAATTTTTTTGCATGCGTTCGCAATTTTCCCGCTAATCAAGTTACCCAAACATGCGCATTGCGATTGTTTTTTACATTTTACCTGTTGTCAAGCGATCCCGATCATCACCAGAGCTATGTAGGCTTTTCTATCGTACAAGTCAAAATTTTGATACATAGCTAAACTTTTTTTTTAAATTCCAAAAAAGTTGTTTCCAGACCCTAGCCGGAAAAACGATACAGTTGATTTCTATCCATTTGTTGGTTATTCGCCAAACAAGACAGTCCAGGGAGACCTGGTGTACGTTAATTACGGAGGTGAGATGGACTATGAAGAGCTGGAAAAAAGAAACATTTCTGTTGAAGGCAAGATCGTGCTGGCAAGAGCACCATCAGTAAGTCTAAGAGTGCATAACTGTTACCTATCTTCTCCGTGCCTCGTTGCACATAAGGCCTCGTGGAGGCATAAGGCCTCTAAGAGTGTATGGCCTATACTTATTTCAATAAAGTTAGTCACCAAAAATCCTACAATGTTGAGGCCGGTGTAGATGATGGGAAACATCTCATATCCAACATGCAAGTTACTGAAGCTTTTTTGATACAAAATGCAATTATTTGAGGATCCTTGAGGTGGAAGTGTAACTCCGTGGTAAGAGATCTCAAGTCCACCAATAGTTATCAAGTTGTTGAGCATCAAAGTGTAAAGTGTAACGACCCATAAACCTTGCACGGTATCAGCTGTGTAGCTTTGTTACTGTCAAGACCTTGTTGTTCCATCACCAAATTGTAATTTAGAAGTTGATTTTTGAGAGCGAGGAACTGAACCGAGGATCAAGCCCATGCCACAGCGGTACGGGGAGGCAACGCAGAAACCACCCCTGCCCCTAATATATTTATTCTTGTTTTGAAGATCCGTCTTGCGTCAAAGAAAGGTGCCATTGGATTAATATCGTTTCCAAATCCAAGTTTTTGTGCCCCTGATGGCACCTCAAGCGACAAGACCTACCCTAATGCGAAATGGCTGTCAAAAGATGCTGTTCAGCCATGGTCCGCATATGGTTTCCAGTACAGTGGGGACAGGCTCACTCCTGGACTACCAGCAACCAAGGGGATCTTTAGAAAACCCTACAACGAAAGTCAATTGCCAGATATACCAGCCCAGCCGATATCCTATGGTCAAGCGAAAGATCTTCTGCGGAGAATGAAAGGTGAAACAAACATTATTTGTGAAATGATTTCATTTGCATTATCTGAATCGAATTTTAGAGGAGGGTATATCAACGGGGTTTACAGTTAACTGACAATCAGATTGCATTGCCTAAAATTTAGTAGTTTACTGAAAAACGAAATTTAACATTTCTTTCTTTTGGCCGGGGGGGGGGGGGGGGGGGGTAAATATTATGGCCAGCGCTTGTAAAATTAATTAGTATACTGTCAACTGACTATCGGGTACCCCCAGTGGCACCCTCTAATAGAGAATATTTGAGAATCTTCTATTACCTGCTCTATTATTAATAATATTTTGAGGTTATTAAAAAATCTATCAAGCTTTGGCTGATGTTTCACAGCGTGAGACAGACGACAGAGCTAAGCTCCAATTACTGTACTGCCCAGGATCGATCGAATTTGAATTTGGAAGTTGATTTTTTTAAGGAGGGAGGAAAACCGGCGAAAAACCCTCGAAGCACAGGAGAGAACCAACAAACAACTCTACTCACTTATGACACCGAGCGCAGCGGGACTCGAATCTGGGTCGCATTGGTCAGAGGCAAGTTCTCTCACCCAGCCAGCTTCCCTTAAAATAATTTTTGATAATTTCCACAGGAGATGAAGCCCCGTCATCATGGCAGATCCCTGGGTTAGGCATAACTCTGAGAATAGGACCAGGATTTCAAACCTTTGGATCAAAGGTCAAACTGCAAGTAAACACCCAACTAACAATGACCCCCATTTACAACGTCATCGGTACCATACGTGGAAGCGAGGAACCAGATCGTCACGTCATAGTTGGTAACCATAGAGACTCCTGGGTGTTCGGAGCCGTCGATGCTTTAAGTGGAACAACGACAACAAACGAGATAGCTCGAGTACTTGGAAGTTTTTTGAAGTCAGGCTGGAGACCAAGAAGAACGATAAAGATTTGTAGCTGGGGAGGAGAGGAATGGGGACTTTTTGGCTCCGCAGAATGGGTCGAAGAAAATTCTAAAATTCTTCAAGAACGAGCTATAGCTTACATAAACCTCGATATCGCAGTCAGCGGTAATTTCGTACTTCGAGCACGCGCAAGCCCCTTATTCAAGAGTATTACTCATAAATGGACAAAAAAGATCAAGGATCCTACTAATCCTGATACGACTATGTTCGACACGTGGCTGAAAAAAAATCCTTCGCAGACCACACCAGGAGAACCACAGCTCTACAATAACTTCCGGTCCAGTGATTACGTCATGTTCTACGACTACCTCGGTATTCCCTCCAGTGACTATGGATACTGGTACGGCTACAAAAATGAATCGTACATGTACCCGGTCTACCACACGACCGAGGATACGTTTTACTGGATGCAGAAATTTGTGGATCCAAAGTTTCAAGTGCACAAAGCGATGACTCAGTTCAGCGGAGGTTTGATTCTTGATTTAGCCGACTCTCCATTGATTCCCTACAATGTTTATGATTTCGCCAAGACGTTGAATAACTGCTACAATATCCTTGATCAATCACAATTGATGAAAAGTCACAATATACAAGACGAGCACATGAAATATTTGCAAGAAGCCGTTGAACAGTTCATTCAAAATGCCAAGGCATTTGAAGAAAAAAAATCCAAGGCTTCCGGGTTAAATTCCCTTCAACTGCGCATGCTTAATGACCAAATGGTCCAGGTAGAAAAGGTATTCATCGCCGCCGACGGGTTGCTAGGGAAACCATACGATCGTCACTTGGCTTTTAATTTTGGTTTCAGGAATATCATGGACGCGCAGGCGTCTTTTCCTGGTGTTACCCATGCAGCTTACAATGCGTTGAAGACAGGGGACTGGGACGAAGTTAGAAAGCAGATCTCTTTGGTAATCAATTCAGTGCGCATGGCAACGGGAATCATTGCTTCGAATGAAGCTAAACTTTAAATCACGAACTAAAGTTGAATTAATATATTAGGTATAATTGAAGCCTGATTGCCCCGAGTGCCGCAAATGCAAACGCAAACGTAAGCAAAATATTCACACGTAAAATGCAAATGAAAGCAAATAGCCCGCTTTCGATATTCTGGTTGAGTGATCACGCACAAAGTACGTAATTCAAGACGAGGCTTCGGGGAAACAATGGAGTAATCTTAATATATTCTTTGGTTTCCCTGTAGCCTCGCCTTGAATTACGTACTTTGTGCGTGATCACTCAACCAGAATATCGAAAGTGGGCTATTAAGGTAAGCATGCGCAGTAGTGCTTGTTTACATCAAAACATTTTTTTGGTCTTACGATTGCGTTTCCATTTGCGCAAACACACCTTCACCACGTTAAAAAGGCAAATGAAATTGCAAGCACAAGAAAATGAAAAGGTTTCCATTCCTTGTGTTTTTAAAAGTTGCTCGTGTGAACCACGCTTACCATTCGATTTCGTAAATCAACAGTGTAATTTTTTTTAATTCAGTGTTGCGGCATGTCGTACCGTGTACATGCTGTAAGTCAATACCGTATGTGGTTTCTCACTCATAAGAACACCACCAACTAATACCTGTCTCAACGTTTACATTAATTATAGTTAAACATGCAATAGAATTTATGAGTAAAAGTACCGAACTCAAAATTACAATGTGATCGTCATTAGCTGCCAAGAATCCGTTAGTGTTTATCAATTGTAACTTGTTTGGCAACTATGCTTTGAATCTCGTTATCTGCTCCAAAGTGGTTCGATCTTGCATTGACTAACATTTGCTGTCAACCAGGAAGAATTCTGATAGAAATCAGCTCACATGATAGATCTACGTGATTCTGAACGAGACAAAAAAATGTTGTCTTGTGAAAGCTACGATGAGTGTAATATGTGATTAAATGGAATCCCGGAGGATGTTTGGAAAACACTATAGACAACCTTGATCAGTAGAACTGTCAGGTGCTTCAGTTATGATTACTGTTATCATTACTAATGTGTGCCCCGAGGGAGTGCTGGTTATCCTCGACCAATATAGATAACCTGTCTCATACGCGTGACTGCAGTTCCACTGCTTAAAGTTTCCATGAAAACCACTTGTAAATAGTTTTACTCAGTGAGTTCGAACATCAACAGTATAGGCTCTTGTAGGATCAGTTTCGAAATGCAGCTCCGTTTGGAGGACAAAATAATAGGATTTCAATATTTTTGTTGGAGGACAAAATATTAGGTTTTGTTTTATCCTCCGAATTGAGCTGCTTTGACGTCACGTGCAAGGGTCTATATATATATATATGATCTGCTTGTACTTAGGATAGTAGGATATTTTTATTTCTAATTCTATCGCAGTACCTCTCTGGAAAACACTGTAGTGATGAGAGCATTACAAAATATTATCATTGTTATTATCATCATCTTCAACATCATAATTATTATGATTATTATTTTTATCATTATTACTATTATTATTATTATTATTATTATTATTATTAGTAGTAGTAGTAGTAGTAGTAGTAGTAGTAGTAGTAGTAGTAGTAGTAGTAGTAGTAGTAGTAGTAGTAGTAGTAGTAGTAGTAGTAGTAGTAGTAGTAGTACTAGTAGTGGTAGTAGTAGTAGTAGTAGTAGTAGTAGTAGTACTAGTAGTAGTAGTAGTAATAGTAGTAGTAGTAGTAGTAGTAGTAGTAGTACTAGTAGTGGTAGTAGTAGTAGTAGTAGTAGTAGTAGTAGTAGTAGTAGTAGTACTAGTAGTAGTAGTAGTAATAGTAGTAGTACTAGTAGTGGTAGTAGTAGTAGTAGTAGTAGTAGTAGTAGTAGTAGTAGTAGTAGTAGTAGTAGTAGTAGTAGTAGTAGTAGTACTAGTAGTAGTAGTAGTAATAGTAGTAGTAGTAGTAGTAGTAGTAGTAGTAGTAGTAGTAGTAGTAGTAGTAGTAGTAGTAGTAGTAGTGGTAGTAGTAGTTAGCAGTTATTCGCCGAAGGCGAAGTGATTATCGATGAATATTTACCGAGCGGCGAGTCTTCGAGCTTGTTTTAGTTGTTTTAGTATAAATAAAAAGGTGATTATTTCAAAAAAGAAATTTCCTCTTCGCTTACTGTGACAAAACGACTGCTGACAGCCATTTTGTCCGAAAAGGTGATTATCGGCTGATAATCCGAGATAGAAAACCAATCAGAGCGCGCGATTTCGTATAATCACCTTTGTATTTATACTAATATATTATAATCATCGTTATCTTTTGGACTATCATCTTACTCAAGTGTTTGTCTGCATTTACGTGATGATATATATGTATAAATAATTATCATTTTGTATGAAAATAAATATATTCAACATTGACATGTCATTTGGAAATGAAAATCACTGAAGAGAACAATCAAGAAGCCGTTCCTCTTCGTTACCCTCAATTCCTGTTCGTCCAACTTCCTATAGAATTAGAACCTTTTTCTCTTAATCGGTCGTACTTGGTCTTATTTCTTCTGATATCTAGATCTGCCGTACCTCTAACGCCCTAAAATATTTATTTCGAAAAACACCCGATCTTTTATAGATAGAAAGGTCACGGTGAAGAATAACCTTGGTTAGGAATCCGCCGCGTAAATAAACACTGGATGTTTTTAAAATGGGTTTACAAAGCGCCCCATGCTAGTCAGCCCCGTTAGTCAAGATATTTGTGCGAAGCTGTAGCCATAAAACGTCTACGATGGAGGATCTTTCATCGCGTATACCCGGCGAAGTTAAGAACACTTTTTGAATGAGCACACGAGCATGAACTTTGGATTATGTATTGTATATAAATGAGATATAAATGAGATATTAAAAAATATCATGTGCCCTAAATGTTAACTAAAGTTTTGTTATAACCAATCAATCAAGCAATCAATAAATAAATGAATGAATGAATAAGAATAATAAGATATTACAAAATTATGAATAATTAATTCACTTCCCAGAATAGCTATCGGGAGCTAATCAATAATGATCTACACTGTACATTATATGTGTATATATATAAAAGTGTGCACCCTGTCGATTCGTCTCCAAGACTTGAAAGGTTGATTCCTGCTATGTTCAAACAACTCGAGTTAAAGTCTCGGATTTTCATCCCATCAACTGTTATAGTGAATAAGACTCCTTTGAATCAAGGAAAAATGTTAGGCCTCAGCCTTCCAGATTAGTCGCAGTGTCACCATAGTTCCATCGATCATACTGTTAGTGTATACATTTGCTCAGTGATTTTCGACTAGATTTCGCAATTTTCAGATTATTTGTCCAATAATGTCTCACATAATGATACACAATCTTTTTAGTGTTAACCTATGAAAGCTATGCCCCAAATGGTTAGACTGCGACAAGGTTTTCTTACCAACCTTAACCACCACAACCACCACAACCACCACAACCACCACAACCACCAGCATCACCACCAGCATCACCACCAGCATCACCACCATCGCCACCACCACTACCACCATCGCCGCCACCAAAACCACCACTTCTAAAACCAACAACAAAAGCACCACCACGACCACCGTCATTTACAAACCCTGGATTTATCGTGCGCCCTCTACTACCGCCAGATCTACTTCGAGCTCCGATCAAACAACAACAACAACAACAACACACTATAGACAATCCAATGACTGCAAAAATTATTATGAGAGAATATTCCACCATATTTCCTACTGATTTGTAACGCCGTTAACTTTGAACCCTGTTTTGACGTATGAACGTGAAAGATTGTCAGTTCGTGTTCTTGTTCAGTTGGACAGCGTTGCTAGTGTAGAATAGAATAAGAAGTCAAACCAGTTAACTTGAAGCTTGCACGTAAATTTTAGACAATGTTCGGGATTTGTAACAAGCAAAAGTGCCGCACTCCAAAGTAAATCTCAAAATCCTTCTTCTAAATCCTTTTCATGTGCAAAGAAATTGAGTTTTCTCTTTGTCCGTGCAAGAGTTTTTGTCCAAAAAAAGCTGCAGCTTTCCTTATGGCAACAACTCTGAAGACGTTCACAGTTTGTATACTTGTGTAAGACCCGGGGGGGGGGGGGGGGGGGACTCCCTTATAAAGTTGGTAGGTATGCTCCTTTTAGGGTCAATATTCTTTTATATGATAAATATACCTGAATATATGACAATACTTTGTTTAAGTCCGGGAATGTTCGGAGAGCGAAGTGTATTTGATGAAATTAGTGTATATTTATCAATTTTAAATTAAAAAAACTGTTAAATGTGGTCGTACCTTTTAGGGTCTGGAATCGATACCTGAATTAATTTATGCGTACCTTTTAGGGTCATTTTTCAATCCGTCCGTCGAGCATACCTACCCATTTCATAAGGGAGTCCCCCCCCCCCGGGGTGTAAGACATGTCGTGCAGCATGCATTTGTTTGTCTGTGAACCTATATAGTTTGTAACGTCATCCTTGCTTGATCAATGATGGGTACGGTTTTCATTAGATTCAATCAGTATTTCCAATCGTTTGCGTCAAGTCAATATTGTCTACGTACCAGTTTCTTTTACGAGTAAGACTAGATCCATCATGCAAATCAAATTAGCAGTAAATTCACATGGATGCATTCTCTCTGAAAATCTATTTTTTAGTATTACGTCATTCCTGTTGTAATTGTCATTCAAATAAGATATGAGGAAAACACTTCAGTTCGCCAAGTGCATGTTTTGGAGCTACTGGGTTTTTCCCAATGTTGTAATTAACTACAGTCTTCTCGACGACTCAAAAATAGTCCATAAAAATAAATGTATACGTACTTCGTTCTAGTATTCATTTTCTCGAAAATAGCACTAATATATATACGTCCACTTGAAGTCAAAGTTTGCGTATAGTCAAGTTTGTTAACATTGTATAGGTTGATGATACATAGGGGATATTACATGCTCGCGCGGAGATACGAATTTTATCTTCGAGTCTTGATATTATCTCTCACGAGAAGATAAAATTCGTATCTCCAAGCGGCCATGTAATGTTCTGTTTATTATATGAAATCTTCAATGAAAAATAATGGCGAATTTGAGAAGCTGAGCAAAGTCGAAATTTGACACCACCAGTGTTGATATAAATTGTATCCCCACTGGCCACTGGTGGGAGTGGGGATATCAATTTTATCATTTTGATGTCACTCAATATCACACTCGATTTCATTTAATAAATGAATATATGTATCATTATCTTTTAGATTATCATCTTAAGTGTTTGTCTGCAAGATATAGAATATAGTGGTTTTAGGTGACCCGTAAAATAGTTAGTAGACTTAAGGGTTAGTAGATTATTTCCATCGTTTTCTTTTGCGCCAATCCATTTGACTATTACACATTAGCAAGTAATTTTCTATATTGTAAGAAAAAATATATATATTCAATGTTGATGTCATTCGGAATATCACTGCTGCAAATATATATCATTGAAGAAGCCGTTCCTCATCGTTACCCTCACAAGCACTGTCTGGATGTTGTTTTATTTCTATCTTTTTAATGCATACTTGGCCTTATTTTTCTAATTTTTGTCGTCTCCTTAAAATATTTAATTAACGCGAAATTAAAAAGATCATCTTTTACTGATAATTGTAAAAGTACATGTCTGAGTGACTGAATAATCTTGGTTAGGAAACATCTGCGTAAAACCCGGGTGTTTGAGGTTTTAAAAATCGACCCTTTGCTAGGCAGCTCCGTTAGAGATGTTGTGTGGGGAGCTATGGGAAAACTTCTGCGATGGAGAACGTTTCATCGCGTTTACCCGGCGCAGTTACAAATACTGTTTGAATGAACACACGCAGACATGAACCATTAATCGTATATTGTCAAGTTTATGTTTTAGTACCTGATTTTATTACATATTCTTGGCTTGTCTTTAGAAAATTGAACGCTACCAGCAATGTTATTGTGTCAGTTATAACATTATCGATTAATCTTTTGGACTTGAGAGGGTATTTCTTCATCAACCCATCATGATCTCGTGAATTAGACTTCTTTGAAGGACCAATGCTCCACCTCGGCATTCCAGATAATTCACTGTGTCATCAATCCATATCGTTAGTGTACATTTTCCATTAGATTTCGCGACTTTCCTATACTAATTAGTCGTCCAGTAATGCCTCACATCATGATAGATTTATCTGTGGTCTTAGTGTTAACTTATAAAAGCTATGCCCCAAATAGTTTGACTGCGACAGGGTATTATTACGAACTTAACAGCCACCACCTCCACCTCCACATCCACCTCCACCATCACAACCACCAAAACCACCACCACCACCACCACCACCACCACCAAAAAAGCCACCACCACCATGACCACGATGACCACCATGACCAATAACAAAAGCACTACCACCGCCATTTGCAAACCCTGTGTTTATCATGCCGCTACCAATGCCGGGTGATCCTTGGACACCCACTCTCAAGAGGCAACACAAAACCGATAACACCACAAACACTGCGACAAATATGATGACAATGATAATAAAATCCATCTTCTCCTATATGTAACGCTGTTAACTTCGAACTCTTTTTGACGACTATTGTTCTTATTAGTTCGAAATCAAAGATTGTCAGTTCTTGTTCTTGTTTAGTTCGACGGCTGGCTTTACAGTGCAAGTGTATAACAGAATGAGAAGTCAAACCAGTTGCCTTGAAGCTTGCGGGTAAATTTTAGACAATGTTCGGGATTTGTGAGAAATAAAAATGCTCTTATTCCAAAGTAAATTTTTGTAAATCCTTCTCCAAAGTCCTTCTGTGTGAGAAGAAATCGAGTTCCTCTATATCAGAACAAGAGGTTTGTCAACACGCTGCTTTACTGACATTTGATACATCAGTGACAACACTGAAGATGAACACAGTTTATATGTAAGACAGCATACGGATATTTGTCTGTAAACCTATTTATAGTTTTTACTATTTATACACTTCCAATCCATTCCAGGCCAAATTCAAAGTTAATTCACATGGATGCATTCTCTCTGAAAATCTATTTTTTTAGTATTATGTCATTCCTGTTGTAAAATGTCACTCAAATAAGATATGAGGAAAACACTTCAGTTTCCTAATGATGTTACTACAGTAACAACAGTTTCTCGACGGTCCTAAAAAGTACTTCATTCCAGTATTTATTTTCTCGAAAATTGCAGTCCACTATAGAATTCAAAGCATAGTCAAGTTAGTTGTATAGTTTTAATGGCTTTTATAGTCGGTTAATGCAGTGAAATACGCGGATACCACCTGCAGCACGTTTGTCTGAATATCTATATATTCAGTTGAATATAGTTTGTCACGTCAGACGTGATCAATGGATTTTCACTATGTACTAGTACATTTCCATTTCCAACCCTAGATCGCGTCACGCAATACTTATATTAGAATTAAAGCTTTTAAGTGAGACGTCCTTTGAAAAGGTACCCCTGAGATTTTGACTATGTGCCAAGGAGCAAAGCTGCACGCTTGAAGAAAGATTATATTTTACTGATAATTGTAAAAGTACATGTCTGAGTGACTGAATAATTTTGGTAAAGAAATATCCGCGTAAAACCGGGTGTTTAAGGTTTTAAAAATCGACCCTTTGCTAGGCAGCTCCGTTAGAGATGTTGTGTGGGGAGCTATGGGAAAACGTCTGCGATGGAGAACGTTTCATCGCGTTTACCCGGCGCAGTTACAAATACTGTTTGAATGAACACACGCAGACATGAACCATTAATCGTATATTGTCAAGTTTATGTTTTAGTACCTGATTTTATTACATATTCTTGGCTTGTCTTTAGAAAATTGAACGCTACCAGCACTGTTATTGTGTCAGTTATAACATTATCGATTAACCTTTTGGACTTGAGAGGGTGTTTCTTCATCAACCCACCATGATCTCGTGAATTAGACTTCTTTGAAAGACCAATGCTCCACCTCGGCATTCCAGATAATTCACTGTGTCATCAATCCATATTGTTAGTGTACATTTTCCATTAGATTTCGCGACTTTCAGATTAATTACTTGTCCAGTAATGCCTGACATCATGATAGATTTATCTGTCGTTTTAGTGTTAACTTATAAAAGCTATGCCCCAAATAGTTTGACTGCGACAGGGTATTATTACGAACTTAACAGCCACCACCTCCACCTCCACCTCCACATCCACCTCCACCATCACAACCACCACCACCACCACCACCACCACCACCAAAAAAGCCACCACCACCATGACCACCATGACCAATAACAAAAGCACCACCGCCGCCATTTGCAAACCCTGTGTTTATCATGCCGCTACCAATGCCGGGTGATCCTTGGACACCCACTCTCAAGAGGCAACACAAAACCGATAACACCACAAACACTGCGACAATTATGATGACAATAAAGAAATCCATCTTCTCCTTCTCCGTTAACTTTAAACTCTTTTTGACGACTATTGTTCTTATTAGTTCGAAATCAAAGATTGTCAGTTCTTGTTCTTGTTTAGTTCGACGGCTGGCTTTACAAGTGTATAACAGAATGAGAAGTCAAACCAGTTGCCTTGAAGCTTGCGGGTAAATTTTAGACAATGTTCTGGATTTGTGAGAAATAAGAATGCTCTTATTCCAAAGTAAATTTTTGTAAATCCTTCTCCAAAGTCCTTCTCTGTGAGAAGAAATCGAGTTCCTCTATATCAGTACAAGAGGTTTGTCAACACGCTGCTTTACTGACATTTGATACATCAGTGACAACACTGAAGATGAACACAGTTTATATGTAAGACAGCATACGGATATTTGTCTGTAAACCTATTTATAGTTTTTACTATTTATACACTTCCAATCCATTCCAGGCCAAATTCAAAGTTAATTCACATGGATGCATTCTCTCTGAAAATCTATTTTTTTAGTATTATGTCATTCCTGTTGTAAAATGTCACTCAAATAAGATATGAGGAAACCACTTCAGTTTCCTAATGATGTTACTACAGTAACAAAAGTTTCTCGACGGTCCTAAAAAGTACTTCATTCCAGTATTTATTTTCTCGAAAATTGCAGTCCACTATAGAATTCAAAGCATAGTCAAGTTAGTTGTATAGTTTTAATGGCTTTTATAGTCGGTTAATGCAGTGAAATATGCGGATACCACCTGCAGCCCGTTTGTCTGAATATCTATATATTCAGTTGAATATAGTTTGTCACGTCAGACGTGATCAATGGATTTTCACTATGTACTAGTACATTTCCATTTCCAACCCTAGATCGCGTCACGCAATACTTATATTAGAATTAAAGCTTTTAAGTGAGACGTCCTTTGAAAAGGTACCCCTGAGATTTTGACTATGTGCCAAGGAGCAAAGCTGCACGCTTGAAGAAAGATTATATTTTACTGATAATTGTAAAAGTACATGTCTGAGTGACTGAATAATCTTGGTAAAGAAATATCCGCGTAAAACCCTGGTGTTTGAGGTTTTAAAAATCGACCCTTTGCTAGGCAGCTCCGTTAGAGATGTTGTGTGGCGAGCTATGGGAAAACGTCTGCGATGGAGAACGTTTCATCGCGTTTACCCGGCGCAGTTACAAATACTGTTTGAATGAACACACGCAGACATGAACCATTAATCGTATATTGTCAAGTTTATGTTTTTAGTACCTGATTTTATTACATATTCTTGGCTTGTCTTTTGAAAATTGAACGCTACCAGCACTGTTATTGTGTCAGTTATAACATTATCGATTAATCTTTTGGATTTGAGAGGGTGTTACTTCATCAACCCATCATGATCTCGTGAATTACACTTCTTTGAAGGACCAATGCTCCACCTCGGCATTTCAGATAATTCACTGTGTCATCAATCCATATTGTTAGTGTACATGTGTTCATTTTCAATTAGATTTCGCGATTTTCAGATTAATTAGTCGTCCAGTAATGTCTGACATCATGATAGATTTATCTGTCGTTTTAGTGTTAACTTATAAAAGCTATGCCCCAAATAGTTTGACTGCGACAGGGTATCGAACTTAACAGCCACCACCTCCACCTCCTCCTCCATCTCCACATCCACCTCCACCACCACCAAAACCACCACCACCAAAAAAGCCACCACCACCATGACCACCATGTCGACCACCATGACCACCATGTCGACCACCATGACCACCATGACCAATAACAAAAGCACCACCACCACCACTACCAATGCTGGGTGATCCTTGGCTACCCATTCTCAAGAGGCAACACAAAACCGATAACACCGCAAACACTGCGACAATTATGATGACAATAAAAAAAATCCATCTTCTCCTTCTCCGTTAACTTTAAACTCTTTTTGACGCCTATTGTTCTTATTAGTCCGAAATCAAAGATTGTCAGTTCTTGTTCTTGTTTGGTTCGACGGCTGGCTTTACATGCAAGTGTATAACCGAATGAGAAGTCAAACCAGTTGCCTTGAAGCTTGCATGTAAATTTTAGACAATGTTCGGGATTTGTGAGAAATAAAAATGCTCTTATTCCAAAGTAAATGTCTAAATCCTTCTCCCAAGTCCTTCTCTGTGAGAAGAAATCGAGTTCCTCTATATCAGTACAAGAGGTTTGTCAACACGCTGCTTTACATTTGACAACAACTCTGAAGACGAACACAGACGGTTTTTATGTAAGACATGTCGTGCAGCATACGCATATTTGTCTGTAAACCTATTTATAATTTGTCGCGTCAGACTTGATCAATGGGTTTTCACTTAGCAGAGTACATTTCCAATCCATTCCAGGCCAAGTCCTGTTGTAAATGTCATTCAAATAAGATATGAGGAAAACACTTCAGTTTCCTAATGATGTTACTACAGTAACAAAATTTCTCGACGGTCCTAAAAAGTACTTCATTCCAGTATTTATTCATGTTCTCGAAAATTGCAGTCCACTATAGAATTCAAAGCATAGTCAAGTTAGTTGTATAGTTTTAATGATTTTTATAGTCGGTTAATGCAGTGAAATACGCGGATACCACCTGCAGCACGTTTGTCTGAATATCTACATATTCAGTTGAATATAGTTTGTCGCGTCAGACGTGATCAATGGATTTTCACTATGTACTAGTACATTTCCATTTCCAACCCTAGATCGCGTCACGTAATACTTGATATTAGAATTAGAGCTTTTAAGTGTGGCGACAGTCGCATGGAAAAAAAGACTTCCGGGTTCAAAACCAAAAGCAGTTGTATAAATGTTTTTACTTTCCCTTCATTAATGGCAGGATTTGTTGTCCAAAGTTCTAATCTTAGTGCGCAATACTCGTAATCTAGGTACTGCAACAACGTATGCGCGATTAATGTTCCTAAGGTTGTATTTTAGCTAGGCCTGGTGCCTGGGTTGTCAAATACTAAAAAGTCTATAGGATGGTAGTAACATTGTACAACTTATTACAAGAATGCTCGCGGCGACTAAATAAGGTTGTTAGGTAAAAGCAAGCTAAGTTATCACTATACTAATTGTCAAGAAAAAATTATGCTGAGCGCTCTCTTTCGCACTCTTTCAATAGAGCCCTTTCACGTGACGTCAATGCAGGTAAATTTGGAGGACAAAACAAAAGAATTTCAATCTTTTGAGAATTGGAAACCTGTTGTTTTTTCCTTCAAATTCCATTGTTAATGATATAGGCTCAAATACATGCTTGTTGTTTTCAAAGTCAATTACAAGTTCTTTACTTTTGTATCGGGTTGCCGCAACTTGACTTTGGACTTGGCTGTGTTGATCGCGTGGAACAATTTCTGTTATCGTGGTCGGTATCTTCCACGCACTTCCTGGTGTAAGCATCAGACACAGTTAAGTCGTTGATTATCAGTAGGAACGGTCCCAACTTGGTCCCTTGGGGGACACCAGATGGTACAGTTTCCCACTCAATAAAGCAGTCTGTGGAAAGCCTTAGATTGTCATCCCATCAACTGATCTCGTGAATTAAGACTCCTTTGTTACCAATGTTAGACATCAGCATTCCAGTTAATTTGCTATGTCATCTTTCCATACTTTTAGTGTACATGTGTTCATTTTGCATTAAATTTCGCAATTGTTCAGAACGGTCTGGTATCATGATAGACTATGTTTTTATTGCCAACTTATAAAAATTATGCCCCAAATAGTCTGACTGCAACCCCTTAAAAACCACCACCACCACCACCACCACCACCGCCCCCACCGCCCCCACCACCACCATCGCAACCGCCACACCCACTAAAACCATCACCAGCACTAAACCCACCACCACCACCACCACCACCATCGCCACCACCACCACCACTAAAACCACCACCCCCACTAAAACAATCACCACCACCATCGCCACCACAACCCCCACTAAAACCATCACCTTCACTAAAACCATCACCACCACCACCAAAACTGGCACCACCATCGTAACCACCGTCAGCATCACAACCACTAATATCAAGAACAATATTACCACCAACACGATGGCAACCAGGTACGAAAGCACCACTTCCCCCACCACCGCCATTTACAGACCTTGTATTTCTCATCATGGCGCTGTCACCGCCGTATCCTACGCTACCTGTGTTAGCAGGTACTAAATTCTTATTCATTTGGTGACAGTGACGGCACATAGCCAGTAGAATCATAGCTGAGATGATTAAGACTCCGATAAGACATAGGATAAAAATAAGTTCCACTGATTCCATGTTCTCCTTTGATTTTCTTCGAGCCGCTTCGAGATGTTTTTTGATGGCTGTAGTTTTTAATTCTTGGAAAATCAGTTAAGATTCTCAGTTCTTGTTGACGGCTTTGCAATTGTAGAAAAGAATGAGAGAAGCAGACCTGTACTCCCAGTATGTAGTTTTTTCTAAATAAGTTCCAGGAATATCTTCAGTGACAGGTATATTATGCCTAAATTCTTCTCTGTATGACTGACGAAATCGAGTTTCCTCTATATCCGTAGAAGGTTTTTTCAACACGCTGTTTTTACCTGATTTGAACAACAACTCGATTATTCAAAGACTTTATAGTATATAAGTAATCTCACAAGTCATGCAAATTCACATTGATCACGGAATCATTTTGCCTGAAAATCTATTTATAGTAAAATATTGTTCCTGTTGTTATATTGTCATTCAAATAAGATGAGAAAAACACTTCAGTTCGCCAATTAGCGAAGTCAAGTGCATGTTTTGAAGCTTGTTTTTTTGACTGACAGTAACAAAACTTCTCGGTCACTCTAAAAAAGTAGTTAACTTTCTAGTATCTATTTTCGAAATTCTCGATGATCGCACTGCAGGCACTAGAAGTTACAATATATAGTCAGATTAAACTAGTTGTAACGTTCTATGACTTTTATGGTTACTTCAGTGAAATACTGTATACGACCAGACCTTCAGCACGCTTGTCTGAAAATTTATTCAGGATTTGTCACGTCAGACTTGATCAATGGATTTTCACTATGTACTAGTACATTTCCATTTCCGGCCCAATGTCGCGCCATGTAATATTAGTGTTAGAATACTACTCTTGGGCCAATAAAGTTGAAAAATAAAACTCCTGGTGGTAGTTGAGTAGTAGTACTGATGACATATTCAGGGTTATATAGCCTTAATTCATGAAATGATCTGAACATTGTTAAACTAAAGTGATGATATAATCTCGATGAACACTAACGTAACATCCAGTTCGTATAGGAAATCGCACGACCTCGAGTACAATTTGGAAATTAATAGGTACGAGTAATGTTTTGAAAGTTCTTGTAATTGCACGAGCCTTTAGGCGAGTGCAATTAAAGAACTTTCAAAACATTACGAGTGCCTATTGATTCCAAATTGTACGAGAAGGTCGTGCGATTTTGTATTTATAGTTCACTCAACAAAATTTTATAAAACATGCGAAGCGAAGGCATTCATTCATCTTCATTGCCTTTGCTATAACCGCCGGACTCTTCTCCAAGAACGCTAAGTCAAGAACAGCATAGAAAGTGTTAACGTTGCTGTAAAACCTTTTTAGATTAGTATTTTATGTATGATTTGAACTACAAAATACTAGAAAATAATTTTACATCTCAAGTAAAAAGCCATTTTAATGCATGTTTACAACAATTGAATGACAGTATTGACAGCTAAACAGCGAATCAAGAAGCGACTTTTCTTTGAAAACGTACTGTGTGAAAACTAACGAAAGTTGAGAGTTTACAGTTCGCTAATTTAAGTTTTTTTCCTCTTAGCATTTGCTAATAACTGCTAAAACACAATTTCAAAAATACTTTCTTTGAAAACAAGTTAGCTGGACAACATCAAAAGGGATAAAAGCGACAAATATGTCGTTCAAAATAAGATTTTTAAGTACAGCTTGCCGTGAACGAGTCGCCAGTGATCAGACCATGTGCTTTGGATATTATTCCCTCCTGTAGCTTGAAGAATTTCGCTGCTATTTTCTTTGAATGGTGAATTATCTGAAGATTTTATTATTTCAAGACTGGATTGACAACTTAGGATCAATTAACTTGTGATAAATAGCTGAATTCGTCTCTCTACAACTACTCGACAGTTTGCCGGTAAGATTTGATCTTAACTATTTTCAAAACAAAAAACGAGCCTTTACTCGCTGTGTTTTTTCGCTAAACGGAAAGAAATTTGCTTTAAAGCTATTGTTAGCTGTTTTCTACATATTGTACAATTATTGTAGATGTGGTGTTGAATATAATTTTCGAGAAGACCACAGAAGACAAGGTAGTAAAACGAGAACATTCAAAACTCCAACTCAAATTGTTTGGCGAAAACTAGAAAGAAAAAACGACTATCTACTACAAAACATGATTTATTACGTCTTGAATTTGTCTAGTTATCATAATTTGAGGCCTTCCTATGTGTGTATTGAACAGTTTCCTGAAATTTTCGCATTTTAATCTATAAAACACTGATTTTTTTGTCAATTTCACTCATTTTACTGGGGAAATTTGCCGCTTTTGGCCGTGTTTCCATAGCGACCTAATTGGTACTCCCGCGGAGTACCAATTAACGCTCTAATTGTACTCCTCTAGACCAATCAGAATCGAGTAATTTTGTCGTGCGTACTATAAACCATAAAACAAGAGAGTGAGCCTGGGTTATCCTTCCGTGACGTCACTTCTCACACTGATTATGGAAACATCCAAACCAGCTGAGTTGACCTTCAGAACGAACTCAAGGTCAACCAATCAGAATTGAGGATTCTACATCGTATTTTGATTAGCATTTCCCATTTTTCTGCCATTAGAATTGATGAAATACGAGTTCTTCATTCTTTAAATTAATCGTAAACGCTAGTCGAACTCATGGAGGAATTTTATTTCAATCAACAAGAAGAGTCTATATTGTATACTCTGAAAATGCTCGAAAAAAGCTAACCAAAACAAATGGAACCAACGTCTACCGCAAGCTGACACACTTTGAACAGGAAATTCCCCGACACTCAATCTATCTCCTTAAATTATCTTCAGTAGTATAGCAAATGTTTAAACTATGTAAACTCAGTACAATGCACCACCACCATCAAAATTACCAACACACCCGATAACCAAGTGCTATCAAAACCACCTCGACAAAGCAAAACAAATTATACAGTTTTATACAGATTTTTCTTACTTTTACTTCGTGACAGGATTTGCTGTCCAAAGTTCTAACTGTTTCAGAGGTTAAATCATTGAGAACATTTCTCGCTTGATTTTATAAGCAGTTGGACCCGGAAACACGTCACATCTTAGAGCGAAATTAAAAATATCATCTTTATAATTGTAGAGGTGCATGTCTGAGTGACTAAATAATCTTGGTTAGGAAACATCCACTTAAAACCCGGGTGTTTAAGGTTTTCAAAGCGATCATTTACAAGGCAGCTCCGTTAGAGATGTTGTGTGGCCAGAAGGTATGGGAGAACGTCTGCGATGGAGAACGTTTCATCGCGTTTACCCGGCGCAGTTACAAATACTGTTTGAATGAACACACGCAGACATGAACCATTATTCGTATATTGTCAAGTTTATGTTTTTAGTACCTGATACGATTTTAAGTATATTCTTGGCTTGTCTTTAGAAAATTGAACGCTACCAGCACTGTTAGATAAATTCTGTCAGTTATAACACTGTCCATTTATCTTGAGAGACTTGAGAGGGTGTTTCTTCAGTCAATTCAAACAACTCAAATAGAATTCCTGTCAGTTAAGCCTCGGATTTTCACCCCACTGTGATCTCCTGGCTTCTTTGTAGAACCAATGTTAGACCTTTCAGATAATTCGCTGTCTCGTCATTTCATACTGTTAGTGTACATGTGTTCATTTTCCATTAGATTTCGCGATTTTCAGATTAGTTGTCTGACATCATGATATTAGACTTATCTATCATTTTAGTGTTAACATATAAAAGCTATGCCCAAATAGTTTGACTTCGACAGAGTATTCTTGCAACCCTTAAAAGCCACCTCCTCCTCCACCCCCACCGCCACAATCACCACCACCACCACCCCCACCACCAAAAAAGCCACCACCACCACCACCTCCATCGCAACCACTACCACCACCACCAAAAAAGCCACCACCACCACCACCTCCATCGCAACCACCACCACCACCTCCATCGCAACCACCACCACCACCACCAAAAAAGCCACCACCCCCACCACCTCCATCGCAACCACTACCAACACCAACAACTCCACTACCACCAAGACCAACAATAAAAGCACCAGCACCACGACCACCAGTCCCACCGCCACCACCACGACCACCACCGCCATTTGGAAACCCTGTATTTCTTATGCCACTGCCACCGCCAGATCCTTGGCTACCTTTCGAAAGAGCCCAACAAACAAGCGATAATGCTACAAATACTACGAAAATAATCACAACAATAAGAATAACTCCCGACATATTATCTCATGAATATCTTACGCCGTGAAGTTTGAATCCTTTTTTGACGACTATTGTTAAGTTCTTAGTTTTTCGAAAATCAAAGATTTTCAGTTGTTGTTTCTGTTTAGTTGGATGGCTGGCTCAGTTTGCAATTGTAGAATAGAACGAGAAGTCAAACCAGTTGCCTTGAAGCAAAATGAGTTTTAGACAACGTTCGGGGTTCAGTTTGTGACAAATGAAAATGCTCTTATTCCAAAGTAAAAACGTCTAAATCCTTCTTCTAAGTCCTTCTTGTGCGAAGAAAAGTCGAGTTTTCTCTATATCCGTACAAGAGTTTTTAACAACACGCTGCTTTACATTTGACAACAACTCTGAAGACGAACACAGACGGTTTTTATGAAGACATGTCGTGCAACATACGCATATTTGTCTGTAAACCTATTTATAATTTGTCGCGTCAGACTTGATCAATGGGTTTTCACTTAACAGAATACAATTCCAATCCATTCCAGGCCAAGTTCCAGCGTTCAGATCCAAGCGAATTTTAATTAAGTAAATTCACATGGATGCATTCTGTCTGAAAATCTATTTTTTAGTATTAGGTCATTCCTGTTGTAAATGTCATTCAAATAAGATATGAGGAAAACACTTCAGTTTCCTAATGATGTTACTACAGTAACAAAATTTCTCGACGGTCCTAAACAGTACTTCATTCCAGTATATATTTTCTCGAAAATTGCAGTTCACTATAGAATTCAAAGCATAGTCAAGTTAGTTGTATAGTTTTAATGGCTTTTATAGTCGGTTAATGCATTAAAATACGCGGATACCACCTGCAGCACGTTTGTCTGAATATCTATATATTCAGTTGAATATAGTTTGTCACGTCAGACGTGATCAATGGATTTTCACTATGTACTAGTACATTTCCATTTCCAACCCTAGATCGCGTCACGTAATATTTATATTAAGTGAGACGTCCTTTGAAAAGGTAGAGTGCATTTAGTAAAAGCGTGAAACTTTACTAATACTAAATTGTACTATTTTGTACAAATTAGTAATTTGTAAGTTTAGTGTGCACTGAACTGCGATTGTGTGAATAATCAAGTTAAGCGCAGTCAAGCGCGTTTTAGAAACGCTGGTGTACAAAAACCAATGAAACGACTGGTTATGATTACTGTGTCTAAATGTCGTGGAGAATAGTTTCAAGAATACAGAAACGAATAAAAGTCATTTTTACGTATATTAACGTTTAAAGCCAGCCAGACTGAGTATTTGTAAGGTGAGCTACAATAGAGTAAATAACACTTGTTCTTTAGTGTGCCTTGAATTTGCAGTAGCGCAAAGGAATGAAGACTCTAAAAGATTTTGCGGCAGCGTGAAGAAATATAGACATTAAAACCTTTTTACTTGTGTATTATTGTGGTTATTTTATTTTTAGACGTGTCCGTTGTCATGATTTTTCAACAGCACAAATGAATAAAGACTTTTGAATAATTTTCCGTGCGTGTTGTGGTTATTTTCAGCTTGACTTGCTTATTCTAGGCACGTGCGCATCCGCTCTTCACGCTTCAACTAATTTTTAACAAAATAGTACAAAATAGTACTGTTTAGTAATTAGCGTTTCACGCTTTTACTAAATGCACTCTACCCCTGAGATTTTGAATATCTATATATTCAGTTGAATATAGTTTGTCACGTCAGATTTTCACTATGTACTAGTACATTTCCATTTCCAGCCCTAGATCGCGTCACGCAATACTTGATATTAGAATTAGAGGTTTTAAGTGAGGCGTCCTTTGAAAAGGTACCCCTGAGATTTTGACTATGTGCCAAGGAACAAAGCTGCACGCTTGAAGAACTGCGTGACCGGAAGTGACATTTCAAGTCTTGACGTATTCTATAAACGCTTTGCATGGGCACCCCTGTGGTGTAGGAAAGCGAGGGCATGAATTTGGAGACTGGGAAATGCATTACACACCAGGCAAAGAGGACTATCGCAGTAGGGTAAGAAGGGCCACAGGGGACTGAGGCAAGAGAAGAAATAGGATTACGCAAGCCAAAGATAATAGCTCACTTTTGATATTCTGCCTGAGTAATCACGCACAAAGCAATTTAAGACGAGGCTCCGGGGAAGCAATAGAATAATCCTAATATATATTGTTTCTCCGGAGCCTCGTCTTGAATTGCTTTGTGCGTGATTACTCAGGCAGAATATCGAAAGTGGGCTATTGCAAGCACAGAAGGGAGAGTACACTTGGTTCTATGAATGACTTCATGTGGAATATTTGCTGCATTTCAAGACTTGACATAGCTATTGGAATGGACGAATGTGACTTCAAGGCCTTGCACGAGAATTCTCGAGAGGAAGCCGCCAGTAATATCATGAATTTGAGTTCTTACAAAAGAAGTCCGCGTGTTTTTTGTGCACCATATACCTAAGTTAATATTTGTCATCACCTAAATTGGCGTCCAAACATTTTTTGACAGGCGCATGTTGAAATTGCATAATAACCACAAGATCTCGTATGCACTGTCAAATCATTTGTTCAAATATGCACGTTTGCCAATGAGTGAAAAGAACGTCTTACAGGATCAAAGACGTTCTTAAGGATATACTACATAATACAGGTTATTCAGGTTAGTAAAGGCTGTAACCTTGTTTTCTGGTTATGTAACTCCGGGCACTAATAGGAACTATTCAGGCTATTTCAAAAGCGGTGTGTCAAGACCAATTTAAAGAATAACTCCCCATGTGCATTTCCTTGCATACTGTTAACCCTAGATTATACTCTAGAGGTATTCCTTCAAAAAACTTGGATTTGTTCCTTAATTTTTTCGCCAAACAAACGCTTGAGTAATCTGTAACTAACTCAGGGGCCAATCTGTGCTTGAAGCCTCATCACAGGTCGTCGCTATGTACATGAATAATTTGGTATTTTGAGCATTCCAAGGTGATCAGGGAAACAAAGCAATTGACTAGTTAAGAACTGAAATTGGACTGAACTTGAGTCCTCCAGGTGGAAATCAGATTACGATGAGCACTTGAAGTTTTTCTTGATATTACTATTCTCCAGACTTGAACTGATCTCAGATGTGTGTCTTTTTGGGTTTGTTCTAGGATTATCGCGACAGTGGTCTTTGACAACATAACAACATCTTGGCATGTACAGAGAATAGATATCTTGTGAGGAAAAACTATGGAAAACTAGCTACGGAGAGGATACCGACTGAACACCTCTTCAACTTCTTGTCCAGCAAACTGTATATTGAAGCTTTACAAGACTGGCTTTCTACTGCTACCTTAAAACTTAATGTGGATTGAACCTGATATTGGGATCACTAGTAACTGAGGTTGCCCGGGTTGTCCGATAAAATTGACTGATTAGGTTTTGGAAGCAAATTGGAAAAGAAAGTTTTTGGATACTGATTACTTATTTATACATATATATATTATCATTATTATTACTCTGCAATAATATTTTTTTCACATTGAGCAACTTAACAATATTCTGTTTCGCCATCACCCAAGTAAAGGAAGATCAAGAAGAATCAACAGACATTGATAATATTTTCAGAAATAAGTCAGTCTACCCTTCGTGCAGAGCAAAGATTGAGAAGAAAACCGTATATACTGAGGCATTCTAAAACACTAGCTTATAAAAGAGAGACAAGAAATCCACTGATTGAGTGTGACATAAGATCTGAACCCACTTGCTACAGAGCTGAAATATGTATCGTTTGGACACCGCCTCTTTCATCTTCGTTTTTGTCTTCTGTGCTATCATAGGATTAACTGTCGTTGGTTTTATGGTATGTGTTCTCTGTCCATTGGAACGAACAAGAGATTTTTGTCTGCGATGTGCTTGTAAAGAAAAAGGAAAGCTTATATTCCAGACAAGGCGTCGCATGGTCCAGGTTGAACCAGAATCGGAACCAGAAACCAGGGATAGGAATGCATACTTTAGGAATGATGATTCTATAGCAGAGGTGATATGATATAAAAAGGAAAAAACTCATGGAGGTATGCTGAAGGTATTTGGAAGGTTAGACCTTATGTGCCAATGTAAATGCATGAGGACCATGCACTGAACGGTGATCACCTCAGTCAGACACTTACGAAAAACTGGTAGTGAACAATTCCATTATTATTTAAAACGTACTGATCTGATCTAAGTGCATGAGCAATGGGTACATCCATATTCAATAAATAGTACTAGCTCTTGGTTGCTTAGACACTTTTTCGGCCAGTTTTCCCATATTTCAGACCACATGACATTCTCTAGAGTATCATGATTTCTTTGTTTAACTGTTGCACATGAGAAGACACATAAATATGGATCAACACAACTCAAACAAAGAGTCTTGTTCTCAAGAGAATGACACTGAAATGGAAAAAAAAGGTCTATAATGAGTCCTTTATAATCTAGAATATCATATGTTAGTGTTATCAATAATCTACTCTATCTTACTGGGAAGTTTGCAAAATATAGTTCATGACCCGGCGCACAAATTAACTTACTTGATCTCAATTATACCGTCTGAGTCGAGGTTTTTGATTACGCATGCGTTTTCGCCGGACAAATTTAAACTTTAATGCGCGTGCGCGCTTGATATTTGTAGATTGCGTTCTCGTTTTCAGAGCCCGCGATATTTTGGCCTCCGCCAAGAAAGATTTTAATTAATAAAGTTGGCCGAAACCGAATATATCGCAGGCTAGGGGAAAAGGAATAATGTAATCAGTTTGAACGTGACGTCAATGCAGTGTTCTCAGACAGACAATAGTTTATGAAGACACTGAGAGATCATGCAAGTCTTATCAACAAACCGTTAATGCAACACCCCCACATTGTCTATCTTAAGAGCCACAGATTAAAAGTATTTTGTCTTTGAATATGTGTTGACTTTGCCAAGCAAATGGAACAAATAAGGGATAACTGTGCAATAACGAGATTAAAAGGCGACAAAATGAAATTACTATACCTCAAATAACCTACGAGAAATTTGACTGAATTTGCGGCGATTGAAAACCATGAAAGCCATGACAAAAAATATACTCCAAAACCACGGAGAAAAAAATTTAAGTAACAAAATTTGTATAAAAACATATGAGTAAACATTGAGTAAACAAAGAGCTTAACTACTGTAGGTATATAATTATTCGAATATTTCATTTACATAAAACCCAGTTTATATTATATTCAGGTTTTTTTTTAGAAGTTCATTAGTACTTTCTAATCAATTAGCCACAATATCGAGAGCCCAAAAATGAAAGGTTTTGCGCCTCATTAGACAGTTCCAGACCAGATTTAAACCTCTGTTTGGTTACTTTGACTACAGAGTCAACAGAAACTGAAATCCAAAAGCTTTAGTGTCAAGATAGGCTTATACTCGTGATGTATTAAGATACGGAAAGAAAGGTAGGTGACGACGACAGAAGAGAAAACAAGGCCGCAAACTGCGGAAGCGAAGATGAAACTTTTAACTTCTCCTCGATAAGAAAGGAGCTGATTGAAATCCTTATCTACTTGATCTTTGGTGTTTTTGCCTTATTCATCACCCACCTGTCGTTTTTATGACTATTTTAAAGAGATCGATGAATTATTCTTCAAAGAAGAGCGTATGGATGATATCTGTCTTTTAAAATCACCATTAATTGTATCTTGGAGGCATAAGACATCTTGACAAAAAACGGCGCGATCGACTTGGATTAAGAAGCTTTGATGAAGCACGGCTAAATTTTAATTGAAAAATTACTAAAAGGAGTTTCAATTAAGCGACAGAAAATACTCTTGAAGGAAAGAAGTTAAGTGTTGATCAGTGAAGTTTACGTCGCCCAGGGTTGGCAGCCGTTGACGATAGCTTCAAAGTTTTTCTGCAGGGAAAAATCTGTGCTTCCACTGACGGAGACTAAAAATAATTCCTGCCAAAACTCAGCGCGCGCACTTTCTACCGTTTTTACCATCATGGCTTACAAGCATATTCCTTTGTATTTTCTAATTGCAACGTTGGGTTTTGTAGGATTATTTATCTTGTGTTGTATTGCGAATATCTTGTGCCCATATGAGAAAATACGCCAAGCTTTTGCGTTGTGCTGGGGATACAAGAACCACGAAGGACAAAAGGCTATGAAACAACGAAGGAAACTACTAGATGAAGAGGAAGAGGAAGGCGAGGAAACGTTTTACCTAAAATACACAAGAACACATCTTATTTAATGACTCGTATATATGCGAAGTCAGTGCGTATATAGAGAATACAAATTAACTGATCAACACTCTTTACTTGGTATTAATTCTGGGACAGGACCGGAGTTAAAATGTTTTTCAAGCTTAAAAAAAGTGACTTGTTTAATTCTGGTTTGTTCCCAGCTGAGTGAATTATGACCTTTGTGTAAATATTTTTGGTAAAGAAGGATGAAGAGAAACAGCTTGTAGAACACCAATACGCTTTCATATCATCAAGATAAATCTGTTATCAACGTACCACGTTGAATTATTAGCAGAAATTCCACTGAGTTCGGACATGACGTCAAACGTACCAGTGAGACCGCAACTCTGGAAAAGATTGAGTCAGTATAATGACTGTGAAGAACAGCCTGGAATCATTTGCAAACTGGTTATCGATCAGGAGTACCAAAGTGGGATAATGGTAAATATGGAGTGGTTAATATTTTAAACCATGCAGCTACCGTAAATGATCAAAGACGGCACGGAAGCTAGCTAAGACTACCCATGAATATATGGAAGTTTATGAAGAAGTACTATAGTCAACGAGAAATTTAGCATCCTGGAATATAGCAGCAAAAAATTATAGTAACGGCTATGGCTTAGTTTTTACGGCCGCAACTCTGGAGAAAATTGACCAGTAATGATTTTGACTGATTACAACTGCCTGGAATTTTGCAACCTGGTAATCAGGAGTATCAAGGGAGATTATGGTAACTATTTAGTGGTTATGATAATACCATGCAGCTCAGCTAAAGTAAATGATTATAGATACGGAAGCTAGCTTGGATTAGCCATGTGGAAGTTTACGAGGAAGTACATGTATACTATACGTTAACGAGAAATTTAGCATCCTGGAATATAGCAGCAAAAAAATATAGTAACGGCTATGACTTTTTTTAAGATGAGTCAGGATACTAACGGCAGAAAATATGCATGTCAAAATTTGATTCGGTTGATCTGTGCGTGCGATCAGTGACCGCGCATGCGCAAGGACAAGGCAAACCCATTCTCTGATCCGACCCTCAAACTGTTTCATTGAATATATAAAAATCTTTTTTTTTAGCAGCGTGGCTAGTCAGTGGCAGGACTGACATGAGGTTCATTAGCCACCCACTTTAGTACTATCAACTTGATATATCATGCGCGCGGTGGATTGTGGACTTATAGGCCTTATAGGTGCGATTACTCATAGGTCTTTTTTTCGAAAAACAGGATGCATTGTGGTCTAGCTTCGGTAAAACAACACCATATAAGGCATAACGAATAAAAGATGTTCGCACCGTAGAAAGACCACAATGCATCATGTTCCCAATCGCAGAAAAAATATATGACAACCTGCACAAAATCGTTATTTGAATTCGCACAAAAACCTTTTTTAATTAAAAAAATCATTTTTTGTTAAAATGAGCTTCAAATACATGCCACCTTTAAAAATAAAGGGATTCAGAAAGTTTCATAATTAAAATGTAGCTTTACAATCCCTGATCTGTCTTATTTTCTACTTACGGGATACCTGTTTCTTTCATTTATGACATCATTCTAGCCTCACTTCCATTTTTAGCGTTGCCATGGAGACTTTGACAAGGTCCAAAAATTTTTCAAGAGCTTTGATCTTTAGAATCACTGATCTGTCTTATTTACTACTTACGGGATACCTGTTTCTTTCATTTATGACATCATTATAGCCTCACTTCCATTTTTAGCGTTGCCATGGAGACTTTGACAAGGTCCAAAAATTTTTCAAGAGCTTTGAAGAGTTGCTGACAAATCGCTGTTAAAAAGATTTTAAAAGCTTTTTCTGGACTAAAATATTGAAAAATCCTGGTCAATCCAAGGTCACAAAGGTAAGTACTATAATTTTAATTGCTAAAATGAAAGAAAATACCATTCGTAAGTTTTTTCCATCGCCTCGTGAACGAGAGTGAAAGCGATCACAACATGTTTTCGAAATTTTGATGACTATGTACTTATTGACTGAGTGGGAGGTCCGAACGGGAAAATATTTGGCTCGAGGTCCTGAAGTACGGAACGAGCGCAGCGAGTTCCGTGCCAAGGACCGAGAGCCAAATATTTTGCCGTTCGGACCGACCTTAACTCAGTCAATAAGCATTTTATCATATGACCACATATAAAAAATCGATTTCAAAGCGTTTTTAATAAATGCGAATCAAAATGCGTAGTTTTTACATGATTGAAGGGAGCGAGTCCGAACGGCGAGTCCGAACGGGAAATTATTACACTTTTCGGAAAAGCGTATTTTTTTGCTGACGCCATTTTCCCCAAAGGTTTTTTTTAGAATCACGCGTACAGTGAAATACGGTGATATGATAAATAAGCTTTTTTAGCTAATTATTATTATGAATCTAAATATCCAGAAAATCTCAAACTTCAATGGAAATATGTTGCATCATTAATGAATTTTAACTCAAAAGACGAATTTATTGATAGTTTTTGTGTTAGGATCATTTTAGTAGTGTTTACTAACTCATAAACTTATAATCTTATCTTGGTAAGCTTATTTTAGTTCATAGCATCTAAAGCTTACTTACAGACTATACAATACGTCAACATTGACTTTTCAACGTTCTCAATACCTAGTCTAGAGCAAATCTAACACATTTATAACTCAAAAAGGAAAAGATTTAAATTTTAACTTATCCCGTTGAATAATCTTTGAAGTCTGACCCCAATTCATCTACAAAATATGGGTTTCATTTGAATGTTGATCAGCCTTTCATGGGTTATTTTCCACAGCCGTCACCGAGTCTGTTCTATCTATTGATTACTGGCTTGGTGGTTTTTTATCTGCGTCTTACGATCCGTCTATCTGTGTTATTTGTGTTATTTTATATATTGAAAAACATAAAACGCAAAGAGATTAGATTACGCATAATTCTCCTCTTCATTAAAATTCAGACTAATTTTGTTAAGTAACTTAGCATGAATTGCTATTATCTGTACTAAATTTGGCATGATTTTCTGAACAAACAAGACTTAAATTACTTAAATTCTCTTTATGAAAAATCCTACAGATAATATCAAAAATCCAAGATTGTTGCTGAATCGTAACGGGACGATTTGTTGTTTTGTTGCGTAATGTCTTCCTTTCGCGACGGCGTTTTCTTATCTATTCATGCGTTTTTACTGATATTAAGTATCCCCGTTCAAAGTTCCTCCTTCTTTCAAGTGATAACAAAAATCGTGAAAGATTATGAGAGTAAGAGAAGGCGGAAAGCATAAGGAAATGCTTACTTGACCTTCATTTCCGTCCAGTTAAGATTTACCACAGGTAGCCCAATTACCACGCAATTTAGGAAACAACATACAGAGCATACAAACAAGTACACTGCTATCTACCACATATTAAAAAGTTAAAAAAGAACAACTTATAGTCTCGTATCAAGTAACTAGTTTCGAAATTTTCGAAAAATCCATAGGCAACCCGTTCTATAAATTCTGAATTTACTATCGATATTAGGCATTCATCCCCGCATGTCTTCTCAGTCGTGGCAAAACAAACAATTATGCGGTTTCATAAATATTTCATTTCAAGACAGTTTACCGACCAATAAGGGATGTAAGGTAAAGATAACAATCAAATTGTCTTCAATCAAACTCATCATTATAATTTTTGATATTTTTTTCACTGAAAGTTAAAATTCAAATGGCATCTTTATGCCGTGGATCAATTTACAGTAGGAATGGAAATTAAATTGTTCTTTGGCGTCAAAGCACTTCTAATGTTACACCATTTAGTAAGGTGCAATTTGAATATTCAAACTCATGTGTTTTTTTTTTTTTTTTTTTTGCTGCTTTTTGGCTGTTTGGAATCCTTTCTAAATCCATAAACGAATTAGTTTTACAATAATTCAACTGACTGATATTTTTTAATTAATGAATGTTTATATTTTCTATGTTTCTTTGTTCACGCTTTATCAAAACAAACTCAATTTACATTTGGCGTCTTATCGGTTGAGTGACTGCTAACAGCCGTTTCGTGACACAAGTAGCGTTATCCATTGTTTGGGCTTCCTGTAGAATTGAATACGTGGCCAGTCTTGACAAAGAGACATGTAGGTTAACAGCTCTTGACATCTTACTCTCTCCCTAACGAAATAGAAGTCGTTTGTATTTAGACTGAATTGAGAATCATAACAGTGCTATTCGAATGGCATTGGTTCGACTTCATGATCTGGGTTGCCTGTGTACTGAGGTGGGTTTGGTGACTACCGAACATGTGGGTATGGGTCGTACGTTTGGTAACGCACGAAATCTTGATCGTACGTGTTAGATAATATTAACAACTTTGATTATCATTATATAGGGCATCCAAGCAGTAAGTGTCAGTATGAATCTCACATGAGAGTCAGTACCAGCTCAAAACAAGCAGCATGGCAGCGCCAGCTGATGTCGTGGTCGAGGCAAGAGAACATAGCGTTTATAATATGTGCTCTATCGGTACAGTAACACAGTTATGTACCCAATGTTCTGCCCATGATACGGTGCCAGCCGAAACAAGAGACTCAACTTGCAAAGGAAGAATGAAAAGCCTTCTTCTTTTGATTGGATTTGTGTGCATTATCAGTTGTTTCGTATTTGCTTCCATGGGCTACATTGAACTCAAGAGTTGTCCTGCTAGTTCAAAAGATCCTAACACTAATAACTGCAAAGAGAGCTCGATTCAGTTCAAACAGGCGCAGAATTATAGATTATCCGCGGCCCTACTTTTTATTTTGGGTATCTGCATTATTGTAGTATTTATATGGATGGTGAAAAAGGATAGCAGAGGACAACAGTATATTGTAAGGACGGACATTGTTGTGTCCGATGTGACCGAAGAAGGTTTACTGAAAACACCAGCTCCAGAACTACCCCATCCTCGCTCACAACTCCATCGTTTAGTCTACGACGAGATATCTGAAGTAAGTCAAAATGATTTGCCGCATTATGAATCTGCTTTGAAACTGAATAAACTAGCAAATGAAGGAAAACCCAGTGTTACATGTTCATGCGAAATGATCAACCTCAAGGGAGTTGTTATGGAGAGTGTTAGCGTTCAGGTTGACGAGGATGAAATTAACCCTCCGCCAACGTATTCTGAGGCTTTGTTACATGAAGAGGATGAAGAACAACAGAATTTAGAAGGGCAAAATCATGAAGAACTGGATAATGGATGAGTCATCAAAATTGGGACTACATTGAAACAAAAGAATGAGAAAATGGCGTGCGATCAAAGATGATCACGCTACTGATCACGTGATCATGTCACTACACCGCGTGGCACTTGAAGGTCTAGGTTAATAACAGAATAACATTATAGGAAAGAATGTTTTAACCTTGGATCGAATAACCTCGTCACGTTCGAAAAACAGATCGAATATTTGATGGTTAGCATTTGTGGCAGGGCAGAAAGGAAATCTTTAAAGAAAGCTCTAGAAATGTCACTTGGAACGAAAGGAGGCAATTAAAACTCGGTATTGTTGATACAGCAAAAACAAAAGATTAAAAAACCAAAACAACAGAACATTATCAGCTATTGATAAAAGCGAATATTTATTAAGGGTCATTAAGCCATGATTTTCTACGCACGTACTCTAGAATCATAGAATAGGGTTTGTCACCATTATTTTCGAATATTCCTTCACTTTCTAATCTGATGTAAGATATACCACAAAACTTCTTTAGTTGAAATGGAAATTTCATGACAGGATGAAGACAAAACAAATCTCTCAAGCATCACAATTGAAAATAATATTGAATCAAAGTTAATTATTTCTGTTATTCTTTAGTGCAGTTTTGCACTTTCTGAATTATTTTCTTTTTTTCACTTTTATTGTGTGTGAATTTGGAACAAAACACGTGGCACACAAAGAAACTTATTTATGTAGAAATAACCTGAGATTTTTCTTTAAGCTTAGTTTCTTAAAATAAGCTAATGTAGAAACTGGAGAAAAATGAAAAAGTTATATAATGTAATTAAAATGAAATTAAGGAATATACTTTCAAATCTTTATAGATTGCAATTGTGAAGTGTTGCAAAAGGTTTTTTTGTGCAACAACTCTTTCAGAAAGCATTTTAATTTAGTGATTTCGTCAGGATCACTGCAGGGGTTTATGATCACTGTTATGCTCTAATTGAGCTTTTCTAATTTATTATTACATGGTGATGTCACTATATAACATCATTTATAATGAGCCTTGATAATCCCCCTTTATATGAGGCAAATTTCCAGAAACTATGTTTCCAATTTCACAGTTCTGAAGAACGTTTTCCAAAGCTGCCAGAACCAAAATTGAATAATTGTAACAATTTCATAGCCAAAAAAACAGTTGATGTATGTGATTATAACTAGTTGCTTTTGGAATTACTTGAAATAATGAGATTGGAGCACATTCTTAGTTCTAATATATAATCTTCAAACATACGTGCATTGATTTTGATTCTAGAGCTGCGGAAAACTGTTTGGAAAAACAGCTTGCAAATAAAATTATTTTCAGAAGTATAAATCTTGGAAACTCCACTTTTTCTTAATTTTTTTTCTTATTTCTATCTTATCTTCATCCAAGGTACTTGTTTCATAAGCAATATTAAAGAGTTAGCAAGGAATTCTTATGGTATAGCTAATAATTTTCATGAGGAAGGTCCCATAGATTGATTAAGATGTGTAATGATTTTCACTGATGAACGACTTGTTCATTCATCCGAATTGAAAATATCCCATTTATAATTGTACCCTTTTAAACCACTCCTGATTAATGTAATAACACTGAATATCCATGATATACTGCTGTCCCTGTGTTCCTGTTACTGTGTTTGTTTCTTTTGGTGGCCAAACTCTCTCTTCAGAATTCCTAACATCCATGGCTTGAGAAAGTTAAGAGTTGTATTCCTACATTGCAGGGTGTTGTAATAAGTTTGTTGTTGTTGTCTTCTTGCTGTGGTGTGCATTGATGAACTAACTGTTGTCCATGATGATTATTGGAGAGGTAACCATTTTGGAACATTGTATGGCTTCTGATGATGCCTCTAAAGGACAGTTGTTTTTACTAATATTTCTGGTCAGATTATTCTAAGTCTTCTAACATATGTTGTATGTGTTCTCAAATATTTTTTTTTGATAAAACCTCATGGGAAGTCGTGTGCATCTTCATTTGGATTGTGTGATTGTTGCTTTCCATGATGATGCCTCTAAAGGATAGTTTTTTTACTAATATTTTTGGTCAGATTATTCTAAGTCTTCTAACATATATTCTATGTATTGTAAAATCTGTTTTTATAAAACCTCATGGGAAGTCGAGGGCCTCTCCATTTGGACTGCGTGATTGTTGCTCTCCATGTGTTCTGTGGCAATGTACGGTGCTTTTTTAAAACAAGCGTCTCGAGCCATAAAAATTGCAACACACCAAGTAATGAAAAAAGCAGCAAACAACACGGAACACGTTATGATAATGGCTTCAGTATCCATGATGTCTTCTTCCCTTTACAAGGCCAAGTCTTGAGGCTATTCCTTTTGATAATGCAACGGTCATGAAAAAAGAGAAGAAAGAAGATTAACACGTTTAATTTGAAAATGAAGTAAAAGCTCTTTGGAAAAAGAATACTGATGACAAATGATGCATGTGTTTTCCCGACTCAAGGTCTGGTTCCATAAAGTATGGCTCAGGTCAACTATCTCACAATAGCCGAGTGTTTTCTATGAACCACAAATACCTTGGTTTTACTTCCAACTGAAAAGCATCCAGCTTTACTTGTAAATTGTAGAATAATCTTTAGCTTCGCAGTTGCTTTAAAGACACAAGTATTGAAAAAAGAATCCTTGCATCTTGTTATTCCCTTGGAAAATTGGTTTCATCAGACAGGAATCAGGCCACCAACTTGTCAAACCGTTTGTCCAATCAGGGCGCGTATTTTCTGAAGGAGAACGTGCGTTCGATAAACACGGAGGACAGTTTGGGGCGGACCATCTTACTTGCAAGGGGACCGAGTAACGAAATCATGTCGCAAAATTGGTAGCACCTTAAATATTACCTTTTGACATTACAGCAGCCTTATAGTTATAGCTGTACTTGCGTGTTATGAAAATATTGATCGTAACAGTCATTCACTTGCCCATGGTGGCAAAGTGTGGAATAGTGAATTGAGAAAAAGAAAAAAAATGGTCGACCCATTTAGGATCAAGGTTATTTTCAAATTGAAAGGTTATATAAAAACTCTTCTAATTAAAATGAAATTTCAAAAATGCGATTTGCAAAAGCTGTTTTCCATAGCGATGTTAGGCTTGGGGATCTTGCAGCTCATCGTTACTAAAACCCTAAAATAGAATTTCCACTTTCGAGGTTGCATACTGTCTTTTGTCTAGAGACGACTAGATATCGCCGGCGATCAATAATGAACAAAAGATATATTCAAATGAGGAAGTTATGATAACCTTAAATTCCCTAGGATAATACTTTCAATTGACCCCTAGTATCGCTGTCATCTTATCTGACAATGTGTTAGGACACGAAGGTATTTGTTCGGTAGCGGTTTTTTTTTAAGAAAACCTTTATGGCAATTCAGGAAATTCATTTTCAGAATCTTAGTGGAAGAGTGGGAAAAATGAGAAATTCGCCACATTAGGAAGCTATGTTTTTGTCTACACATGCTGAGCTTAATATATACGTGTACAACCTCTTGTCCTGGTTGACCTTTAAAGGTTGTTTATATCATATATTAAAAACAATACAATCGAGCTCGGTGGTCGACCAAATTTAACAACCAAACAGAATGACTGTATATAATAAACACGAGGTTTTTCACCGTTTCTGAAATGACATCCAAATGAAATTATACATTCTCTGTATATCGATACAATATGCTGTTACATATTTTCATGTCGGATACGACTTGTTGACATTATACAAGAAAATTGATCCCAGCCCGTCAGTCCCTGAAGATGGCCTCTCAAGGGCCTAGCATCAGACCACATTTATGTAGGCTGGTGTCACGAAATCGATAGTCTGGGATTCAGCATGACATAACGAAACTAAAAAAGAATATTCGTAAACATAGGGGAAATATTTTTGTCAAAATATTTTCCTAGCTCACGCTTGTAGATGTTGAAGATATTTTTTTTGTCAATGGATGGCAAAATTCTTATTCGAGATAATTTTAACGAAGCCATCATACAAAATATTCATATTTTCTTCTTGCATATTTAATTTCAAATATATTTTTTTAATTAATATTTATATTCTTGTGTAAAATATAATCGAAAATAGAACTATGTTTACCTGGTTATTATACATTGATATTTCTCTCTGAAACCTGTACATATAGCTATAGGAAGCACGAAAATTGTTAAGATCTGCTCGGTATCATTACATTGACCTGCATTTATAGCAACAACAATATTTAAGGTAACGTAGTATTAATGCCAATGTACTTAGTAATATCCGTTTGTATCGTCAAATAAATTATATGAAGACCCAAGATCTTGATGGGATGAAGTAACTGATCCTAAAACTGATGCACGAGTGTGCAGGATGAAAGATGAACGTGTTGGTTGGAACTCTTCTCCAATGGTGTTTTCTATTGTCTGTCATTTATGCAAAATCCTGATCACTTTCCATGCAATTTTATTTTTCAGTTCTTTCTCTCATCTTTTCTCCTTTAAATTTATTTTCTTTGCAACACTGTAAAACCAACACTTGGTTTACAAACTACGATCATGTGAAATGTTATTTTCTTTTAATGAAGATGCTAAATTAATCCAAAGCCAATAAATAATTAGAAAGTCAAATTCTCGTTCATTAATTCTGTCCATTTGTTTTCTTATCTGTTTAAAGCTGAATCAGGGTTTGTACGTAGATGTGATCCTTTATACTGGATCAAATTAAAAACTGAGGATTATTTACGAAAACCCGGCTTTAAGGTCCTTTGCACTGCATTGATTCCTGTGTCAATTCCAAAAGTGCTGAGTTATTCGTTTTGGTTTCGATTTGCTTCATCCTACGCCAAGTATTTTTCTTGTGACAGAAGACATTATATTCCTAACGGCTCGTTTATAGTTAAGTTCATCCTAAATTTCTTGATCTTTCTGATACGATTCCATAATATTTTCGCTCAAAACTAAGAATCTCAAAGTCTGCCATTCGGTCGATTCCGATGAACCTCTGCTGTCGGAAATCCTCGCCGACTGCTCTCATCGTGCGAAGACGCCACCAAAACATTGACATCATACCAAATCCCACCATAAAAACAATTGCAGCAATAATACGGTAAACTTTAGCCGTGGTGTGAATCGAATCTGTACAGTTTCTATTTTCCTTGCAGAGCTTGACATTATTGTAGGCGACCGAAAGCAGCACGAAGCATAGCGTAATTAGTACTACCCCAGTAAACACGCATATTCCGTTAAAAAGGATTTTCCGTGAATACGTTTGATGATCCACCGGCATTGCAGATCTCCATCTTATGTAATTTCCCCCATATCTTCGACTGAACCGGTTTAGCTGAGAAGGCTTTGTTATGTTTTCTGAAACATGAGCCGTAGAACTTGAGAAAAATCCCTGAATATGCTATCTGTAGAAATTCTTGGCTTGGTACTAAGTCTACTAAGCCTCTCGCTGTTATTCCGCGTTAAAGCCCAACCGTCAAACTGGTTTGCAAACCAGCTTGGTTGCTTTGTGAAAAAAAAGTGACTTTATTTTGGAGCCGGGCAATAAAACAAATACCTTTGTGGCCTTGACCTGATCGATAAGCCTGTCAGCTTATTTTCAAGCCTGTCAACTATTTTCATGTCGATTGGTCATTGCCAGTCTAAAGTATACCCAGACGCGCATCAGTTATAACTGCACGCAATAGTACCGCAAATGACAAAGTGACAAATTAAGAAATCAAGCAGCTCTGGTCATCTATAATTTTTTTTCTATGATTGATTTTCAAGCATTATTCTTGCAACTGGATAGTCAATAATCTCCTTCGCAACCGCTATTAGTTTCGATCCCAGATCCTCACGGGATTAGAACGAATGACATGAATGTCTAGGCTCAGATTTCAGCCGTCGTGGTTTCGTACGCGCCCGCGATACTCTCACTTAGCGAATGTCATAATTAATATAAAGCACAGGTAGCCCAAGCTTTAAGGAAGAAGCCTATTCTATTCTGTTTTTTGCAGCAGACAGGGGAAAAAACTATTTTAGGGGAAAGGGGCTAAGACTTGAAATTTAATTGGTTAAAAGCAAAAATTTGCAGCTTCTTGGTTATCAGTGGAAATCTTCAATAAAATTTTGTGGATGTGCGCGTGCTCACGATTGCACCCAAAGACGGGGTGCCGGGAACAGTTTGTGTACAACTCACATATAATGTTACAGGATATGCACATCCTTTCCTACCATGATTATTGAGCGCACCAATTCACCTTTATAACGTCATTCTAGTGTTTAAATGAGCCGTAGGTTTTTGACTCATCAAACTCATAATCGGAAACAAGGTCGACAACCTCTAATCATTTTATTGGGGTCAACTGATATTTCCTTGCGGAGATCTTAAAGAAACTATATGATAGCTAGGAGTTTTTGCCCATGAGTCAATGTTTTTGTTTTGGCAGCAAAACAGGATGATGCCTGGTTCACTGAGTCACGTTGTCAGTCCCGACTTTGATCCAAATACACCTGGAACAAGTCAGAGCTCGACATGGATTACACTGTTACATGATAGATCGTGCGTCCAGGCTTCAAGGAATTTTTCGGACCCCTGTGTCCACTAGAAACTCAGACTAGAATTATTCCATAATACAAATCAAATTTTTTTTTTAAATGAAATTTTGAAGTCTTCCAGAATATCTACCTGAGCTAAGTGAAGGTTTGCAGTAAAAATATAATGTTGCAGCTTCAAATAGTTCCCAAGAAGCACACGCTAAATCCTACTGAAGGTCACTCCCCAAATCCAAAGACCACGGGCGGCCTCTAGGTCTTCTTCAGAAAATGCTTGGAGAAGGTTTCTTTTTTGTAGGACTTCAGTGCATGGTTACGTCAAAAAGAGAAAATTTCCTATAGCTGAAGGGATGTCAGAAGTGAAAAACAAGGTTCTGGGTCGATAGGGCGTCAAAACGATCTCATTCACTTCCCATTACCAAACCAAAGTATCCCGGTCAAGTTTGGTCCCAATGATGAGCATTGGAGAACACCCATTTTGGCAATTCGTAAGTTAAGATAACAGTTACAAGGGTTGAAATCTCATTTACTTGCGCAAAAATATAATCAAATCCTAGTTTCAAGTATACCCTTTAGTAGAATAAACTACAGACAAAAGACTTTCCCTTAGGTTATCGATGAAGTTACACTAATGTGATCAGTATAAATTACTACTTTGTTTGTTTCATAATAGAACTAGTACTAGAACTAGTTACCGAAGGGCGTCGATAAATTAACGCTCATTCGAGTTCGACGCCGGAAGGCTTTCAAAACGCCAATCATATTTTTCCTTCCTTTTCGTCAATTCTTAATCTTTCAGCTGGTCAAGAGTCAGTCCTAGGATTAACTAGCTCACGAAAAAAACTTCTACGTCCAGTCTAAATGATACAGTAATTATCTTCATCTTTCTATGATTCGCACAACTCCAAGCACTACTTCTGTACGTGTCTGGCTTCCGCCGACCGAATTTAGAGCCGGCAGTCTGACGCATTCAATATATTTTTGATGGACGGAAGTCAAGAACCTGCACGGACCACAGAAACCTAAAAAAGGCTGTAATGACTGCAGGTGTTTTTCTTCCTCATTGCGACGCTGATTTATGAGTTTTTTCTCTAATTGCTTTGTATTTGGTCAGGCTGCGTTGGATAATCACAACACTAGCAACCCCCACAAAAAACATCACATACGGTCCCTTAAGTAGTGAGCATTTTCCTTCGCTCATTTCGTCCCAGACTGGACTTTTCTGGAACACCAATGGCATAGAAGGTCTCAAGTATCACGTTGTTGGTTGTTTACACAAGTTTGGTTACCTTGTAGAATGCATTGATTATTTAATAACTTTAATATCCAATCAAGAGTATCTCGCAACTGAAGGTGTACATATGCAACACAGAACTCTATTGTCTCGAGGATTAATTATGGATTCTCTTCTTTGAATTAATCTAAACGGGAAGCAGATCCATAATGGCGTTTGGTGCTTTACGAATTCTTCTGACAACAAGTTTAAACTAGAAAGTTCATCTTTAATTTTCTTGGAATTTTGAAGGTTTTGACGACTTGTAGAAGTTGCCAGTATTCTGGGGAACGATTCTTTTTCTCCTAGATGGATCTCAATGATACCGCGTTGGATTCGTCGAGCCACCTTTCTATTAGCAACCAGTTCAAGATACCTTTGTTTTGCATCTTGGTATTGGAGTCGTCTGTTGGGTTATTGTCATGTACAAGTGTGATATGGATTTACTGGAAGAAAAGGCACATTCGAACCGCAGCAAACTTGTTCATCACAAATCTTGCCGTGGTGGACGCTCTGATTAGTGTTTTTGGAATACCCTTTACACTCGCTAGACTCGCAATCTTTCCTCGGCATTCACAGCTATTTTGTCTATCTCATGAAGGGATAACATCCGCCTTGAGAAATGCCTCAGTTGGGACACTCTTATTGATCTGTTATGATCGATATGAATCAGTAACAAATCCATTCAGGCTTCGGATAAACTTTAAAAAGGCAAAACGAGCTTTGTTCTTCCTTTGGTTGTTTTCAGGGATAAGCTTTATACTGCCATTTATTGAATACGGCATGATTAAAAACACTACCCAACCATTCCAATCCTGCGTTCATTATTTTAGTAAGACATCCTCGAGCTACAAAATCCGACTCTACTATTTTCCAGTATTTCTCATTGCGACGATAATAACTTTACCATGCTACTGGAAGATTTCAAAAGCAGCTTTATTAAGGATTCATATTCAATCTATCGTGGTAAAGACGTCGTTAGTGATACCAATGGGTCCTAATTTAGATAGACGAAGGGAGACGACACAACTCAGGCAAAAAGAATGGAAAGTCGCAAAGATGACTGGAGCTATAATGTGTTCAGTATGCATCCTATGGTTTCCATACATGATATTTACATTTATTTTAAGCTTCTGTGTTCCAACCTCAACCTTAGCCAAATTAGAGTACGTATTCCTAGTACTAGGATATTTCAACTGTACTTTAAATCCACTTCTCTACGCCTTCACCAAACAGAAATTCAGAAATGCCTTGTTGCGAACTTTGCCAAAATTTGGGAGATGGAAGGACAGGTAGAAGTTCCGATGCTGAAAGGCGCCGTCATTTGTTGACTATTCTTCAATTGCAGTGACAGAATGGCATACTTAAAGGCTTATTGAACAAACACTGGTGTTTCTATCTGTTTATTTTTACAAGTTTCCATAATCATTTGTGGCGTGTGATAGAGTTTTCCTGTTAAGAATAATAATTTGATATCTCATTTCCTTCGTAATCTAAAGTAAAATTTTTCTAGAAGTGCACAAGAATTAGTGTTCCATTCAATCAAATCAGCCGGATTCTTTTCTAAGGATTATCGCGTCTTGAATTCAATTTTTTTAGAACGTGTATTTGGCTTTGATTCCAAGGCTTTCAAGCCAACCGCTCCAATATTGCTTATATTCGTGTACAAACACGAAACTAAATTAATACCTAAATTTGAAATTCCCTATAATTTACACTTACAGTTTGCAATTTATTTAACTTTCTATAAACATAAGCAGGAAAATTCAAGAAATTTTAAATGTTCAAAGAATGATATTCTGAACAAATTTTTTTTTGGGGGAAACTATTACTTAAATCGGATGGAAGCGTAACTGATGTTCAGTGTTTATGATAAAAGCAATGAAAATAATGTTATGGGTACATAATTCGAGCTATGACTAAGCGAGAAAAATAATTTATTTTTATTTTCACCTGACGTGCAGCTGTCAATTTTCATTTTTTGAGCAAAATACAGGGTGTCGTAGCAATGGTGGGCTATTTCTGCGTTCGCTTACTGCCCTGTAATTCGTTGCAGTGCTCGTTAACTTCTTCAAACGTTTTCGTTGCTTTGTGAACGAATTAAAATGAAGTTAACTTTCAAATCCTATAACTATAATAACTTATAATATAATATAATAACTGGACTTAAAAAAGGTTGGGAAAAACTGCGACAGTTTTAATGAAGATAGAACTGACTTCACTGAAAATTTGCACAAGCTCTAAAATTCTAAAGGAAGGACTTGGCTGGCACTGAAAAAATACGATTCGACAATTGCATTGAAATAGCCAATAGAAGTTGCCATGGAAACTTCGCAACTTATGCTATTGTTAGGAGGTAACCAAGAAAAATAAATGCCAAAAATTCAATGAATGACATTTTTTCTAGTTTCAATATGAAGATTAATGTCAAGGTGGTGAATTATTGATAACTTCTGTTGGTAATCTTGATGAAATCTTTAAAATTATGAATTATTAACAAGGGTGCCCAAAAATCAATTAGGAAATTCTTGCAAACAAATCCTTCTCAATCGTTTTTCCTCCAGATTTAAGAATCTTTAGTTTCCTAACTACATAAATAAAATGTTTTATCTCCTATAACTAATAATAATTGTCTAAATATATTTTCAAATTATTCAAGATTTTGCGATACTGTTATTGATGTGACAGGTGATATTTGCTGCCTAGCAACCAGCTGTCTGATCTAGTCACGACAGTATGCCCATCACTAGACTTGATGTCTTCTTGGTCTGTGGGCAATCGGTTTTAAGAAATAACTAATCGGTAAAACTAGTTTCTTAAGCATACTAAAAGGAGTTGTTCGCGTGTGGGCTTGAGTTAGAGTAAGAATCGTGAAACAGTTACAAATTAAGTGGAATATCTTACGTCTAAAAGGGTAAAATTCTGCTCTGCGACAAAAAGTCTCCAAGTGTAATATGCTTTCAACACCACGCAGTTCTGACCACAATAACGGTTGCTTGGATATCGAACAAGTTTTTGAAGCGTACTTAGAAGATACGTAGTAGGGCAAGGAAGGATATAACAAGAAAAGGCTTCTTCTGATTTAAAAAACTCCATACAGCCAGAGCAGAAAACAGGGGGAATATCTTGGCGGTAATGGTCGAGTGAATTTTCAGTTTTCACGAAGAGATTCTTCTCATAAGAGTTTTAAATATATTCCTAATAAATTATAAGGAGCTGATTAAATCAATTGGCGAAAAATGGCGGGAAGATACTGGGTTAGATTAGATTATGCTATGCCTAAAATGACAGTGGGGGCTAAATCTGGTTATATCACTGAAGCCTTAACAGCGATGGTGTCAGACACCATTTATCATCATTGGAAGATGAATGGGAAAAGGACAAGATAAAAATGGAAAGAGGTTTAGAACTGGTTATGTCAAGCCGGAGATGATGATGATGGTGGTGGTGGTGGTGGTGGTGGTTGTGATGTTGGAAGGGGGGGGGGGATGATGATGATGATGATGATGATAATGATGGTGGTAGTTGTTGTGATGTTGGGGATGATGATGATGATGATGATGATGATGATGATGATGATGATGATGATGATGATGATGATGATGGTGGTGGCGGTGGTTGTTGTGATGTTGAGGAAGATGATGATGATGATGATGATGATGATGATGATGATGATGATGATGGTGGTGGTGGTGGTGATGATGATGATGATGGACCCTGTGGCCCTCTTAACAGCAACAGTGTCACACATTGTTATCATTATTAGAAGATGGATGGGAAAAGGGCTCACAGTTGCTATAGTTAATTAACCGGGTCATTAACACCAGTGAACAAATATTCTAGCCTGAATTTCATTCACCCCGAAAGGCCATTTAGAAACAAAACTACTCTGACAAAAATCAAACAATGTAGTTAAAAATGAAGATATTATTATATTTGTGCATATAAATTATATTATAAATGTTATTCTGTTTGGACAATCCTTTAAGAATTATAAACAGCTCATTGGTCGCATGCATATATTCTTCCACAATATCAACCACATAAAGCGAGCCATTTGAATGACGTGGTAGCCTTAAAAATAACCTTTAAGTGCTCAGACAGTGTGACGTCGTTTTGGGAACAGGTTTAGGGGAGTGTATTTAGAATTAGAAAGTGGAGACCCAGTGTAGCCAGCACACAGATGATCACTGAAACTAAGTTTCCAAAACTGAAGGGTCTTAACCTGGGTCTTACCACAGGAAGCCCAGAGTAAGAAATATAGACACCTTTATGGGAGCATGTGTAGACGCACATTTAAAAATGAACATGATCAATTCAGAATTAATTTGAAAATGAAATGGTCTTCACTCCAGTACAAGGGTCTTACCATAGAGAGCCCAAGGTAACAAGAAATGACCATTTATAAAAACAAAACACGATAAAATCTCTCATAATTTGGAACACAATTTAAACCAAAGTTTCTTATCTCTATACACAGGAGATGTGTCTCTGGTGACCTGGTTCAACAACAACTTGTGGAACGCGTCAACCAATATATATTAACTACACATTGAAGACCAGCTTTGCAAGTCTTAGAGAAATAGAAATAAGATACAAAATGCTTTACAAGTAAAAGCTGGAAAGTAGCAAGGTAACCAACGAGAACTTTTACAGTTTGTATATTATGCATGTAATACATACATATGATAGATAAAATAATAAGATACAAGGTCATAGCAGGGAAGAAGTAAGGTTAAGGTCAAGAATTTTTTCAAACATATGTAATCAAAATATAGATAGAGAAATTTATGAGATAAGAGATGTTTTACGAAGTAATTTAGCACATGGGTAAAGCAGTGAGATGTAGGGCAAGAATAGCACAGGCTGTTACAACGACATATATGAGAAAAAATATGACAAGATGATATCAGGAATACAGATGTTGCACAAGAATATGCACAGACTGTTACAAAAGAAAGATATGAGGAAAAAAATATGACAAGATGATATCAGGAATACAGCTCTTGCACAAAGATATGCACAGACTGTTAAAAAAGATAGATATGAGAAAAAGATACAAAAGGTTTTACAAGACACCAAGAATCAGTACAGGCGAAATGCCAAGATTTCTCGTAAAAATTCTGTATATGTTAAAGACATAGTATGAAGATGTAAAACGTTAAAACGTTATGGTAGATTTGCATGGGAGCTTAAACGATGAGGACTTTTAGTCATCCCTGCTTCATTTGTTCATGGGTGGGGAGGGCAGGTCAAATTTCTCCTTTACAAACACTAACGACATAATTTTGTTTTGTAAAAATATTTGTACAGACCGTACAAAGATTTCTTCCAAAGGATAAATACAAATATATAAGTAGGATATCTTAATTTTAAAATCCTAATTTCTAAATGGTAAAAAAAGGAGAAATTTTGTGTATGTAGATGTATCATGTCCCCTAATCACAGGGGAGGCTTACGAGGTGATACTCAACCTATTATACTCAGTTGGTCATGACTTTGGCTGTTTCTCCTTCACAGGTGAGATACCAAGTCTTGCTTGAGCCATTACGCCTCTTAATCTCATTATTTCCCAGTAAATTTCAGTAGCTGAAGAAAAAATGGGGGGGAAATGATCACAAAGAGGAAACTATGCGTTAGTTTTCAAACCAAACCTTGAAATCACAACCTTTAAAGGGGCACTTGGATGAAAACGCCTCATATTTTGAAAGTCCGAATAGTTCAAGTATTTAAGAATAATATGACTCAATCATGATTATGAAAACCAGATTGGCAAAAATTTTAGCCTGGGAGCCACTACGCAGTTGAGAAATTTTGGTTTAAAAACTAAAAGAACAATAGGGTTGAGTAAATGACGTCATCTACTCACAATTTAGATGCTGAAAAAAATATATAATTTTTATCTGCAAATTTTGACTGTGAAGAAAATATGTTGCTTGGCTACTATTGGGGCCATATAGATTAGTTTAACCAATTTTCAAGGCATTTCCAATTTTCATCGATTTTCATCCAAGTGCCCCTTTAATATTTTACAGGGCTTTTTATATTTCTGTGATCTAACCGACTCTAGACGTTTGGCATTTTGGCTTTCGTTAATCAAACTTACGACAGGTCGAGTTTACTCCAATCGATTGATAAGAAAATTACCTTGACTAGAAAGCCATTTTCACATGGGAATTACTTTTCCAGCCAATCTGGATTTGGGGGTCATTTTATACGGAATCATGGAATAGGACAAATGCGACAGCCTACCAGTTTTGTGGCATAAAACTATCGAGCTAGGATATGGCATTAACACTGTGTAGGGCATGTTTTAGGGGAATGAAATAGGGATTTAGGTGACGCAACCTAACAAAAAATTCGACCAAGATTTCTAGCACAAAACTATAGGGTTACTGAGCATTTAGAATTTATTTTAACTAACGAGTTAGGATAGCAAAGGATTTACACTGTGTTGGGCACTATATTTTGGAGGAATGGAATAGAGATTTAAGTGACGCAACCTAACAAGTAATTCTACCAAGATTTCTAGCACAAAACCATCGGGTTAACATTTAGAATTTTTAGAATAGTTAAAACTATCGAAGTAAGTTATTGAAGTTACACTGTGTTGGACATATTTTAGAGAAACGGAATAGACCTAGCAAGTGATTTTACCAAGAATTCTAACAAAAAATATCGGGTTAGAATTTAGGATTTGTTTTAGAATTTAGAGTTAAGAATTGTCTTTGTTTTACGCGTGTTTTTCTCTCGAAATAACAGCAAAAATATTTTACTTACCATCAGCTTTGACCAAGCCACGTTGAATGTACCGAATATAAGTATAAAAATCACACACAGCAGCTATCTATAGAGATAAAACAAACAACATCATCATCATCCGTTACCTTATCACTCCTGCGTCTTACTCCAAGTCATATATTTAAACGATACTTCACAGGTAAAAATGGGGAGAAGCCTTTTTGCGCATCGTGAATTGGCATGAAATTTTAGCTTGTTTTTAAGTGTTTTCCCGCAAACTGATGTTTCATTGCCTAAGGGCAGGGAACTAAGATAAGACGCCTGCAGCTTCACGTCTTTTTGCTGCACTAAAATTTAGATTTCATTATGACGTTTTTAATTGATAGTTATGACGTAACGCGCGCACGCTCGTGCAAGCCTCAGCTCAACTTACAGGTGCGCGCGGGAACTGGGGTTTAAGGACGTTCGCGGGCAAAAACGTCCAGTTTTCGTATGACTATGAAAAAATTACGGCACGGACCGCGCCTTTATGTGACCATGTTGCATTGCCGTATGAAAACATTCGACATTCGGTGCTAAAGGCGCGATTACACGGTGTAATTTTCTCTGCAACTTGTCTCGCAACGGCTTGCGAGACAAGTTGCAAGAGCGTTTACACGGTGCAACGGAGACGCAATCGTTGCCGAAAGTAGAAACGAATTCTACTTTTCGCAACGATTGCTGCAACTTGTCTCGCAACATTTTTCAAATTGCACTGTAGGTTACACGGTGCAATGCTTCGTGCAACTTGTGTCGCAACACCGTTGCGAGACAAGTTGCAGAGAAAATCGCGCCTTAAGTCCGCGCCGTTTCGCAACCGTATGCCGTGACTTTTCACACTCATACGAAATGTGCTCTGAATGGCATCAAGCTCTCTCTCCCTCTTAGTTTTGTTACATACCCTATCTCTGCTGCTTCTACAAATGTTAAGCCACTCTTGGTTGTCTGCTATTCTTACACGATGACGACAAAAACGTGAGGTTCCCGTCAGCGCACATTTCCTACAATAAAATAATAGGATAATTTTTGAGATTTTGAGATTTGAGAAAATAATTCATCTTTTAAAACTTTTCTTGCTGCTATATGGAAAGATTTTGCAATCTTCATTTTGATTTTGATTTTTTGAGTTTATTCGAGGAATAGTTTCATCCTTATAAACCTTTTCGACTTGTACCACTAAACACTGGTTATATTAACAAACAAAAAGATAAAAAGAAAAAGAAATGAAAGAAATACTAAAAGAAAAAAATGAGCTGGAAGGAGTGAAGGAAAAAGGAAAGAAAGAAAGAAGTAAAGAGAAATTTTTTCCCCCATGCTACCTGAAGATTGGCTTCGTCCTGATATCCTCCATAGATAGAACATTATTTTCAATGGCATTATGGATAGCGATGGCAAGCTAAAGGTAGGATATAAAACAAGGGAAATATATGTCAAACTACAAATCATAGGGGAAATCAATACAAGAAATAGCAATATATAAACTGGATGGATGGATGGATGGATGATCATTGTACCTCTTTATTTGTAAAGTCCAAACAAGGTGCAACATTCTCTGCATATATTCTATTAAGGAACGGCTGATCATGTGACATAGAATTCTCATCCATCCACTGTAAAAACTCTTTAAACATTATAACATCCACCTATAATACCAACAAACAAAACACAGTTAGTCCACTGAGTACCATTACATTGGCATTGTATGGGCAATGAAACCCGTCAAAGTTGCTCTCTAAAGGTAGAGGAAACACTAGAAAGCAGGGAAGAGAAGTAAAATTGGAAACAAAATAGGAAAAAAAAAACATTTTTTACTTTAAAACCATCACTCCCATTCGGGGCTCTTCTGTGAGGTCCACTCCACACACATTACCACTACATTCTATATTTACAACATACAACACTCAACTCACGTGTTGATTTTTATGGAGGGAGAAAAACCAGAGAACCTGGAGAAAAACCCTCATGGCACAAGAAAGAATAACACTTAAAAAAAACTCAACTCACATATGATCCAGCCCGAGTCGGGGCTCAAACCTGGACCACAGCGGTGAGAGGTGAGCAGTAAACCACTACGCCACCCATGCCACCTATAGAATATTGATATTTGTGAATATTTTGATGCTGAAATAAGGCTAACCCTGATGAGTTATTAATCAAGAAACAAGGAGGTATTTCACGAATCCAAGAATGGTCTATTCAAAGATTGGTCTCTGGATTCTCCAGTTTTCATCCCTTTCAAATATCGAAAAAAATTATTTTGGGCACTATGGTTTTCCTATGCTAGCTGCCAGTATTCCTGCCATTATAAACTTTTTAACAGGATTATAAATAAACAAATAAATAAATAAATTCAAGAATTGAAGAAGTGAAGAATACGCAAATAAATAAATAAATATAAATAAATAAATAAATAAATAAATATAAATAAATATAAATAAATAAATGAATGAATGAATGAATGAATGAATGAATGAATGAATGAATGAATGAATGAATGAATGAATGAATGAATGAATGAATGAATGAATGAATGAATGAATGAATGAATGAATGAATGAATGAATGAATGAATGAATGAATGAATGAATGAATGAATAAATGAATAAATAAATAAATAAATGAGAATTAACAGTGGAATCCATCGAGTGGCTCTTCCTCCACTGCATTCCAATTGGAATTTAGAAGTTGATTTTTGACTCGTTAAATCAATTTAGAGTTGAAGATAAAAATTTAAGGATAAATTACCTCTGGCTCATCTGGGTTGTGAAAGTCCCTTGGTCTCTTCCCTTTACAACGACCATGATTTTTAGGTACAGCAGCATCACAATCATATGAGCCACAGTCAGAACAGGGGGCAAGGTGTTCTTCACTGTGTCGTCGACGCCAGCTCTTGGGATTGCCTGGTGTTTGTGAGACAACAAGAGCTTTAAGAGCATTCACTTCTGCTTGTAACATGTCCACCTAGAATGGAAAATGGAAAATGGGAATTGAAAGGAATCATATTTTATAACCATTGTCTTTGAACTGGATATACGTACTGACACATGTTCACGGGTATGGGCATAAAAAATTTTGCTCATGCTCATAAAGAAGTTTTCTTCAAACCCTTTCTCCAATTTTTTCTTCACAATAAAATACTTTTTTTATAAGTGATATTTTGATTGGATGCAGGGAAGCCACCCAAATGCTCATGGACAGATCTAGCAATTTGAGTAGGGGGAGGGGGTTTCACAAAATCAAGAAGATTTGTACATACACACATGTACATGCAGCTGAGTAAGAATTGTGCATTGCCCACATAAGAAAACTGCTATAAAACAGTTACCTTGTTATTTGCCTCGATTAATACTTTTTCTGCACTATCTTGTTTTAATCTTGCTTGATGGACCATTCTATGTGCCTCCTATTGGAAGAGATCTACACATTAAATCCACACAGAACAACAACACTAATCATTAACTAAGAACTTTTCTCTCTTCGGTATTTCTTTACTTGAGGGCTTCATGTATCTGTGTTCAAACAGATTGACAGTTTGACCAAGGGACTGAACAGATTAGAAAAGATTCAAAAAGGGATGCCTTCAGGAAACCTATTAGAGTTGTGCAAAGTACCAGAGCTGGCAGATCCAGAATGATTTCAAGAAGGGTGGAAAGGCATCAAATAGCATTCTTTTTAGATTTTACCTTAAAATTTTCTTATAACTCTTAGCTAGGCAACCAATCCATCCCCCTGGCTTCCCCCTTTAGTACATATACATATATAATTTCTTTTCAAGAAACGTCATAATGTATCTGAAGAAGACAATTGTGTGTACCTGAAACAAGCTTGCAGTTAGCTCCTCTAATTCTGATTCCAGTTCATTCCGTACTCTAGAAAGCTTATCACACTGTTCATCTTTAAGTTTAAGTTCCTGAAAAATAACAAACATGTCAGTTGATTATCAAGTGTGGTGTAGGGGTAGAGAATTCCCTTCTCAACTCTAGGGTCTCAGGTTTAAATCCTGGACTTGACATTGCAGTACATGTTTCGGAGCATTTCCAGTTTCCTCCCCCTCAAATTAAAGCTCATCAAATAAAATTCTAATTCAATCTGTCAGTTAGTGATGTCCTCATTTAAGATCAGTCCTGAGGTTGTTTCAGGATTTGATAAATCTGGTTTTTAGAAAGCTTTATTGACAATGCAATGGCATTAAAATTTGAGCAACAAAGTCCATTTTTTTTACATTTTTTTTTTTACATTTTTTATTAGTTTACAAGTTTACAATTTCATACAAGAAAGGTCCATTCTGGGTTTTAAGGAATGAGCTTGCAAGCAAGAGACTATGGCAAGTGTTTCATATTAGGGGTAATTAATTGCAGGCTAGTACAGTCTTCTTGTAGACTCTTTGAATTCATGTTACCTGTTGTGCTAGATTTAGTTCTTCTTTGAGTCGTTCATAAGCATGTGCTTTGACCTCTTCCCTACTGGGTGTCACGTGACCATTTTGGGACTGTGATGACGAGAGCCGATCATCAGAGACACATACGCTACAAAGAAATCAAATACTGACGTCACATATGCATACTGGTCATCATACAAAATGCTAGAAGCTAGACCACTACGGAACATGTTCCCTATCAGCAGAAAAGGTGTACAGAGTGGGATATTACTAATAATCTGATAACATCACATACACTGCAGGAAACCAATCTGTCCAGAATTAACCCTCCTTTGGAAATTCCCCTCCCGTATAAAACAGGGGAGGTATGGATGTTTTCATGAACAACAGGAATTTTATTTCAAAGCACAAAAAATTATATTGAAAGGAAAAAAAATGTGTGGCATTTGTAGCATTAGCTGTCTAATTTTTCAAGGTCAAATATGTATACTTTAATTAAATTACTAATAAATAATTCTTATCTGTCTTCAGTAATATTTCCTGTTCTGACTATCAGCAAACTGTGTGGTCCTTACTGTATAGCTGATCTTGATCTCATGTGCAAGCCAACCTCCCCTCCCCTTTCCTCCAGTAGCTGACATACTATCCCCTCCCCCTCCCCCAACACACAAACACACCACTAAATCCTGGACAGCTTGTTGACATGTACTGTATATACTATATGACTGTGTAGGTCAATTTAGTATTGGTCTAATGTTTTCACATTTCAGCCTATGGAGTATTAGTCTCAGACAGCATTTTCAAAACATCACGGTTTCATTACAGTACATATTCAATGGATGTCACATAAACGCAAGGCATAACTGAATAGAAAATAACACGATTTTAAATTAAACTGCGTCTGTGTAAACAGAGCCTTTACATTTCAGCTGTACTTATGACAGCCTCTTTAAAGTCAACACAAGTTTTTAATACAAATATTTAAACTGTAAAACTATGTCTGTGTCATTCATATCATATACCATCTGGTCTACTCTACTCAATGTTAGTATAATTTGGCACAAAGTTTGGTGCATATGATCACATTCACCTGTTACTTTGCACCTTAGAAGTAATAAATTATTATTATATTATTTAAGACTTGAATATAAAGTATCGCACACTATGATTGGTCGCTCGACCAGTGATGATGAGACGATATTCACGGTTTAAGCAGTAATTATGAGGTTTGCCTGAGTGGAATTAATAATAATTTATGTTGTTTTTTTTTATCCTCAATTCCATCTTTTCTCTGATGTTCAAGTCTAGAATTATACTAAAACAATTATTCACTTCAGACTCAGTGGTGAATATTTCCCTTGACTACATGTACATCTTGTTAAAAATATGCCTCCACATACTTGTGTTATAATCATAAATGTGATGTTTGCTATCTAGCAGGTCATCACCAGACATACATATTATATGCGTTATGCATAACTGTGATGTGCAAAATTCTTAACCCTGAATAACTCAATTCTTGTATATTAAATTTCAATGATTAAATTTCATATTTCAGACAATTCTCCAAAATCTCATTATATCAATCACACTTTCCCCAAGGGATAAAAATCTTTTGTAGTACTAGCATTTGAATAGATATTTATATACAAATTGTTTTAACATGAATATACATTATAGTTTAAACAAAATAGTTGATGACCTTATTAAGCTTAAAAAGCCACTGAAAATGTCACGCTACAAAAAAATTATTTTACATAATTATTTATCCAATTACTTACCTTCCGTTAATAAATATTTCATTGTCAGAGTCTACACTTGCTTGAGAATTTTCTCTTAAAGATCCTGTTTTCCTTCTAGTTTTTGCTTTGGTTTGTAGAGACATGTTGCTGCACGTTCTTGGTCGAATACTCGAACCGAAAATATCAGGTTCACTTGTTGAGCGATCTAAAGTCCCTTCTGGGATGCCGAGAAACTCTGAATCCATTGTTTATGAAGCAATATAAATAAAATTGTCGTTGAAGGCAGTTAAAATGAACCAAAGGTTTGGTAAATATTGATAGGAAATAGAGAAAATTAGTAGTGATTTGTGAAAACTCCAGGCAATTCCTCTGGCCTTCTTCAATGTAAACAAACCTTCAAGAATCTTCCAAATTATTCAACCAGTGGACTTCTAACTTGTTATTCGTCGAAGTTCAAACCATTTTAGACAGTACCAGAGTCTTGTGGGATTAAGACCATTCAGATAAAAACCTCAGATCTGATTAAAAGTTTTAAAGTAAGCTTATAGGTATTTTTAGTCTCGTATTCACCAGATGGACAAATGGCCATTAAGAACCCACAGTTTTGCTTCTTTATCCAGCTCAGATGTCTTTAGAAATCAGGATATAGGTACGATAAGAACCTCTTATAGTTCTCAAAGTAATCATGAACTATATATAGTAGAGATTAAATCTTTTGTAGGACTTCGGTTACTTCGGAAATCTTGAGGGAAGTAAACTCCAATGCTCTTTTGAATTAAAACTGCTTTGGTGTGAGTTGGTTTCGAGGCAAAATTTCAGACCAAATTCTTCCTTAGACGTCGTGTTACCTTGAAAACAAGCAGTTCACATGACTGATAACCTTGTCCTCTATAATATATAGGAAGACACTCTGAACTTTTAACATAAAAACGTCAAAAAAAATCACATTTTTTGTCTGGGATATTTTTGTGTCAGCAAGTAACAGGTTCAGATATCCATGGTCGAGTGGGACTGGGGACTATAGCGTGATTTTTAAAACCGGATTGTTCGGGATTCGGTCGGTCCTGATTCGGCTTTAGATCGATTATCACATCTTTTCCCCTGTTTTCCATTTCTCAGTTGCTTCATCTATTTCCATTCATGGACAGATTTACCTTGATGAGCCGTGCACGATGGGATTGATAATCAATATGGAACAGCGCAACGATTTTTAAGAGGTATCCCATGATGCAATCTCACCATTTAGTAAAGTATCCCATGATGCAATCTCACCATTTTGTAAAGTATCCCATGATGCATTATCTCCTGATAATGCTTCCCCTCAAGGTATCCCATGATGCAATCTCACCATTCAGTAAGGTATCCCATGATGCATTATAACCTCATTATAGTATCTCCTGATAATGTTTTCCCTCAAGGTATCCCATGATTCACGTCTCCCCTTCATTTTGGTATCAGGATGCAGATTCCTCCAAATGGTATCCTATGATGCATGCGATGCATTGTGGTATACCATGATTATTTATTCCACACCATGGAAAATACATCCAATCAGAAAGTAGGAAAACCATTGTATATTCGTCGGTATTTCACTCTTCCTTTCCATCATGCACTGCGCGTTGAATCTACGCATTTGTATTTTCTATGGTGTGGGATAAAATAGTTATACAATGGTTTCTCGTGGCATACCGTGAATATCCCACTCATCACTCGTATTTTCTTTGTATATACACTCGCCTAAAGGCTCGTGTGTATACTAGAAACTACAAGTGACACGTGGGATATTCCATGGTATGCCACTCGAAACCATTGTATAACTAGTATGCATTCCCCTTCATTATGGTATCCCATGATGCATATCCCCCTCCTATTGTTATCCAAAGATGCCGCACTTTTGTCCCAGAGTAATAAAATATCCCTCCTTATTTAAGATAACATCTGATACATTGATCACATGAGGCGCATGATATATCATATGCATGCATGCCTCTTAAACACTATTAGCCCATTAGCTGTCGATTCACTGTTTTTATTCAAAGGATCGTAGCTAATCGATTATCAACAAATAATATTCCTATATTTTTTTCGATTCAATTCCTTTTCGTCGTCAATTGTATATTAGAATGTCAAAAATATCTTAATATTAATTTAATTTTATCTATCGCTAAGCATAGCGTAGTAGCGTAGCGTAGTGGGTTTGAGAGAATATCATCAGCAGTATTCCATAATCTCCTCTGTTCGACACCCCTCGATGCAACACTCTTCGTAGTAGTCTGTTGGTCTTGAGGGTTCGCCATTTTCACTTCGCTTGAACTTTCTACCTCGTAAGAAACTTTTGGCCTTCAGGCTCGTCTCTATTGGATTTGAAGCTAAAAGAAAGAGAGATATACATCACCGTTAGAAGATTAGTATGCTTCTATGATATTCAGCAACAACTGGGCTACGAGTTCCGTTGGCAAAATTAAGGAAGAAATGGAAGCAAGGAAGCAAGGAAGCAAGGAAGCAAGGAAGCAAGGAAGCAAGGAAGCAAGGAAGCAAGGAAGCAAGGAAGCAAGGAAGCAAGGAAGCAAGGAAGCAAGCAAGCAAGGAAGCAAGCAAGCAAGCAAGCAAGCAAGCAAGGAAGCAAGCAAGCAAGCAAGCAAGCAAGGAAACAAGCAAGCAAGCACGAAAGCATGAAAGCAAGCAAGGAAGCAAGTAGAAAAGCAATCAAGCAATCCAAGCAAGCCAGCAAGCCAACAAGTCAACAAGCCAAAGAAGCACGATGGAAGGAAGCAAGCAAGAAATGAAGTAAAAAGAGAAAAAATGGGATCATGGATAACCGATGCTGAGGGACAAAACCATTGCCTGTAGTTATAGCCTTGGCGTTCGCCTTCCCTCCCCTCTCCGTTCCCCGACATTCTCCACTTCTATTGAGATTAGAGAACACAAATCCAAGTGCGACTTGCAGAGAGTCTATGCCGGAAGTCTACAACTACATCAATTAGGGATAGTTGCTATAGTAACATAGAAACAGGTTTGTGGCTTACCATCATTAATTGACTTGCGCACTGTGACGCCACACTCTCTGTTTAAAATTTGATAGAAGTCGTAGTGTGAAATACAAAACTTAAATTCCTTTTTTTTACAGTAGACGATGGTTAGGCAACAGACGAGGCAGAGACACAGCGATAGAACACGTCCAGATGCCATAATGATGTGGATGGAAATCACCCGAGGAGTAAGACTGAAAAAGAGAAAATGAAATGATTGATCATGGGGCTAAACGAAAGAAGAGAACAGCCACCTTGTATATATACGTATCCTTACTCAATGACAATTTTATACTCAGTAAAATTTCCAAAGGATTTTACTTTCAGGGATTATCGATAAACATATAATCTATCTGTCTAGTGGTGTCGAATTTGCTGTGTCAAATAATTCAATCCGCGGCCACCCTGTCTGGGAAGTTTATTACATTCTCTATCAATCTAGATTAGTACAGCCTCAAGCTGAACCGATTCGGATCTGTCAGTTATTCTTAAGGCTATGGAAAACTGAAAGGTTAAAGTAGATTGCCGTGGTTACTCCAGCTATACAAGTACTTGTCTTATGTCCGAAGGAGCAACGAACGTGCGCAGCGTCTTGCCACCATGCGTGCTGCTTCCTCTTATCAGGGAGGTGGGCTGTTATGAACAATAACGTCCATTCGCAGGCAAAGCTTAAGCTAACGGCATCAGACAAAATCAAAATAAGCGTGCCCGACAACAGCTGGGGAACGAGTTGCAAGGTCTGGGGATCAATCTCTTTGATATAATTTCCTTGTATGGCTGCAATATGGATATATGAAACTATACTGAGCGAATTGGTAAGTGAGCAACGACTATCCATACCACCCTGAGAACCCTAGATATATGTTCACCGGACCACGATACTGATAGTACGACGGACTAAGATCTCCAGTAACTATATACACCTCACACATCACGGGACAAACCAACAACTGAACTTGTAAAGTATGACAAAAATTAGACAAGAAAAATAATCAAGTACCTTCTAAAATAACGACGAAGAAACACTTCTAATAATCAGCAAAAATTCTGAATAAATGTGTAAGAGATTCAAAATCTACCCAGGCTTTAGGTTGTTGGCTTGAAGTCAACGCGAATCGGTTGCAAATATGACGTGCGTTTTCCAATTAAAGGAAGACACATGAAAATTAATGAAACCCTTGACTTTAACAAAATAGTCAGGTCTTTGAAGACCAAAGTAACCAGTGATAACACACAATAATTTACGTTTATTTGTACTATTACCGGATGTTAACTTTGATTGGATAGTACAACATTTAAGTGATTTTTGAGGTCGTAGACTGCTGAGTTTCACAAAAGTTGTACATGGTCAGGCATGGTAATGATGCTGGTTGGTAATAAATTGTCAAACCATACAACGGATTTAAGGAATTTTAGTATGCTGCAGAGAGAAGTCACGGGTTATTTATTGTTGTCACGTTAGGTTTTGGAACTGAGAAGTTTTGTGTGAAGAGGAAAAATGACTAGGGCAACTAATCAAATTATATGACGAAGAGATACAGATCTTAGTTAACCAATGTGTCCTAAATGTCAGTCGAAAACTAAGTTTGTATCCGGCGTAAAAGTACGTGCACTCATCATCCGGAGGATCTTAGAGGCTTTTCTGGTTCCTTAATTACTAAACTGAAAAAGTGTTAGCATCAAGAATGATAAAATTTATAAAAAGATGAGAATTAGCATCGGCGATTTTGAAGAGCCTTATCTACTTCCTTATTTTGATGTAAAATTAGATCTTTGAAAAGCTCCTGGACTTGATCCATGGCCAATGTGGATGGTTCTTTGGGGGATAGATTCAATTCTAGTGCAGTTGTAGTCCACTTTGATGGCCAATTATATCCTTAATTACCTAGCATCATAATTAAAAAACATTAAAAAAAAAACAGTTCAAAGGCGACAAGTTAAACGTCTTTGTCCGAATAAGAAATTATTCTTAAACCATGGATACCTGAAGCGGAAGCTCGAAACTTCATATGTAAACTGCCGAGCAATTACTCTCGGCTTACAACTGAAAGAAATATGAAAATATACAAAATAATTTGTACTATAGGTTTAATAAACAACCGTGCTTTAGTTAATCGTATGACTAGAGAAATACTTTTTCCAAGATTGAAAACTTGTCAAAAAATCAGTATAAATACATATATATGTCAGAACGAGGCGAGTGTTCTTTGTGTCACCACGAGGCTTGGCTTGCTTCGATGTTTGCTACAACTGATTGTCCAAAGAGTTATCATTGTGTAATTATTATCCTGATCATGACTTCTATAAAATATATGTAATGTTCTGCTGTTATGTGTGGTTCTTCTTTCGTGATATATAAACTATAAATTGAACTATAAGTAAGCCGAGTTCAAAGTATAAACAATACTTGGACAGTGCTTCTGATAAGCCATGGCAGGATGGACCACCCTGCTGGACGCCGATGTCTGATTTTCGGCGCGTAAATTTTCCAAAGAAAATTAATAAAGGTCAAAAATGCGTAAGATGCTGAATGAAAATTACAGAAACTTTTCTCGATGAGATTTATATGTATTGAAAGAGCCCATTTTCAAAGTGGTTTGTAATCAGACTACAGGTAATGATAAGATCAAATGTTGGAGCACCTGACTGACTGAATTCTGGTATTAAGCCGCGCGTAGGAAGTTTTCATTTTAACCGCCTTATTCAATAACTCGCTGTGCTCGTATTTACAAATAAATGGATGGTTAAGCTACAGACGTGGTGAGCCAATAAAGATATATATACGTACTATGAACGTCTTTGAAAAATAGTACCAAAGCGTAATCAGTTGTAAAATAGTTCATAGTCCATTGGTATACTATACTATACTATGAAACATGTTCTTATGTATGTGTTGAAACAGAATAATCAAAAAAGAAAAAGTATCAATTCATGAGCTTACAGTACGTATACAATACCGACAGAAAAGGATACAGAAAAAGTAAAGAAAGCGTATTTCAATACAAAACCACGTATACCAGTGACAGGGCTCTCAATATAACCCTTATTTTCGATTCAATAGCTTTTACAATTCAAGTATAGCTACATTAGGTTAAACTGGGTATAGCTTACTTGTGTTTACTTACTAATTGATCCAGATGACTGTTATTCTTAATCTAAATCCAATATAGGTGCTGTGAAGAAAAATGTGTATTAGCAGATCGCTTAGTAAGATCCCGTTGTCTCATCGATCCCTGCCATGGCAGCTCTCCGATGAAGAGATATTGAGACAAGTAAAACTGAATTTGATCTTACAACGTCAATCATAGTGTAGCATATTGTCGATGATATTCAAGACAGTGGTGGAAATCAAGAAAGCGAACTTGTGTCAAAGAATTTAAAGAAATTGAACGCTGAAAAAATTCGTTAAAATAAAAATTGCGTACCTTTCTCTGAAGTAACCCCAAACGGATATTTTTACTTTATAGCTCTGTAAATATATATTTATCTAAGTTGGGTAATCGCCAGTCTAGAGGGCTACGAGTGAAAGCTAAAATAGTATCATTCTATTGGCGGCAAGAATTTTTAATTGAAGGCTGTACAACACAAAGGGGAAAGAGTAGGAGCCTTGATGACGTAAACAAACTCTCATCTACCAATCAAAACACTGGAAAACGTGAAACAAATTAAATGAAAAAAGAGAAGTGATTATAAATATTTTGGAAGAGAAGAATCGAAGTATTTTGGTCAGTGGGCGTCGGGCGACTATAGGCCGTTGTATCGACTGTGACTCTACGATTTCGACGAGTGTGGTCTGTTATCGCTAATGAAGAAGAGATAAGCCTCGTTGAGTTAAATTAAAGATATGGTTATATATTAAAAAGGGTGGCACATATTGGCAAAGTATCAATTTGCTGGTGCAAATTTGCTTACAAGATTTTGAAGCAGGCATTCATCGTTGATGTGCATGCAAAAATATCTTATTCGCACAGTTGAAAACTCTTTTCTCGGTCCATTTTCGTCCATTAGGAAGACTAATAAGGAAGAATAAAGCAAAAAAAAAAAAAAAAAAACTATTTTGCATGCTCCGTCCATGATAAGTAATACACTTGACTGTTAGATTTAGAACACACAATGATTCTTAAGCCGCTAAGTTTAAAGCCAGCCAGTGTTCGAGATGGTTACACGTAATAAAACATTAATTTTTCTTGGCTAGTTCACGTCTGAGGTGATATGAATGGTGTATAATATATCTTTTTCTCTTGTAAAATTTCTGCCAAATTCAGCATGTTTTTCTGCTTACTATGCAAAAAAAAAAAAAAAAAAAAAAAATGGAAGAAGAAGAATAACAAGTCCGTTTCAAATCTGTCAAGTTAAAAACATATCGGAGATTCATCCAGAACGTACAGGATGTAACTCCTTACAGCACCTTTTTAGCCCATAATGTTGTTCACCAGTTATTTGGGTGAAAATCCTATTATATGCGTGGGAGGCTGGCAAGAATGGCTTGTTAAAGTACATTGGTATTATTAACAAAAGAACTTTCTTGAGAAACAAGAAGGTACTGGATTGTTAATGGGTTGAAATGTGTAGTGTTTTGCAAATAAAAATGTGTCGGAATGCTCTATTGTCGAACAAACTGTCATTGTTAAGATGTGTTCGATGTACAACTTTTTTGACAGCTATTTATATAAGACAATATTTTAATTTAATCGTTGTTTGGAAGTTTTTTATTGACAGCAGAAGCTAGGCTCCGCCAGTCTCGTCAACGAGTTGTGGTAGACGTGACAGTTAAGTAAAAGAAAGCCGTCGAAAGGGAGGAAATATCAAAGACTTAACGATGGCTAACACACCTGCTGAGATATTAAGCAAAGGTTAATGGCTGACCGCAAAGGTAAAACGTTTATATATTGGGTCGTTGTTATGGGGACTAGATACTGAATAAATGAGGTCAAAGGGAGAAGGTGAGATTAAAGGGGGTCTAGATACTCAATGAATGGAACATGAGGTCAAAGGGGGTCTAGATACTCAATGAATGGAACATGAGGACAAAGGGGTCCAGATACTCAATGAATGGAACATGAGGTCAAAGGGGGTCCAGATACTCAATGAATGGAACATGAGGTCAAAGGGGGTCCAGATACTCAATGAATGGAACATGAGGTCAAAGGGGGTCCAGATACTCAATGAATGGAACATGAGGTCAAAGGGGGTCCAGATACTCAATGAATGGAACATGAGGTCAAAGGGGGTCCAGATACTCAATGAATGGAACATGAGGTCAAAGGGGGTCCAGATACCCAATGAATAAATAGCCATGAGGTCAAAGAGGGTCATTACATTGATAAAATACTAGGCTAGCCTAGGTTCATGCGGTGTAATCGTATTCATTTTATAAACCTAGAAAACTGCCAAAGTCTTTCTGAAAAATGGGCGGAAATTGCTTCCCTAAATCGATACACTTGTCCAGGTTAAAAGCTGAATATGGCTGACACTTTGACAATGAAGCCAGTCGACTGGCCATCGATCGTTCACTAGGCAGGATTTACTTTTCAATAAAAACATTGAAATTGTCGGGCGCACAAAAATAGATCGACACTTTTAAAACAAGCTAATAGTACTGGAGACGATTTGCTTGGTTGTGTACGTGACAGACGGAGAGAATGTCCGCTCTAGCAATAACACAGATAACTATATTTTGATCTTAAAACATTATCGGGATTATAAACAAGAGGATAACACTGTTTGGTCGTGGCGTGAAATTGACAGATGAATCATTGATTTGTAAAAGAATAATACAAAATTGACAAAATAAACTGGTTTGATGTCAACTATAGTATGGTCATTTATCACAATAGATATTTTTCATTTTTCTTTCTTTCTTTCTTCCATTCTTTCATTCTTTCATTGCTTCTTTGTTTCTTTCTTTTTCCTTAATTCTTACTTTCATTATTACTTTTTCTTCCTTCCTTCCTTCCTTCCTTTCCTTTCTGAGTTATCTTTCTTTCTTTTTTCTCTCTTTTTCATTTCATTTTTATTTCTTCATTCTTTTTGCTTGTTATTTTTTGTTCTCCCACCCCCTCAATTTTCCCCCCAAAACGTTGCTTGGATAACGTTTCCATTGTTCGGTACTCGAATCCCTAGACGTATTTGATTGCCAGGAAGTGCAGTCACTTTATATTTCTTCAAGAGAGCATATAAAATATAAAGAGAGGGAAAGTTATTAATACCACGCGCGCCATGTGAATTCCCGGTTGGGCTATTTTTAGCATCCAAAGTCGTTTGGTTTTTGATTTTTTGATGGCGTGGAAGTGTGCGCATACTTTTCGTCGATTTTTCTCACTTTTTTCGACAAAATCTGTTAAATAAAGCAAAAAGATCAGGATTGGCTATGTTCTGTTCTCTGACAAAACACGACTGAGGCTGTTGAACACTCAAAAAGACGCGAAATTTATGTTTTTCCCCAAAATCTTTACATGCTGTTTGGATGAAAGACACCATTTTTGACGCACAGGAGTAGGGTAGGGTATGGCGAAAATTGGCGCGCGTGGTATTAAGAAGTTTCCCTCTCTAATTTATGCTCTCTTGCCGATTACTTCTAATGCTTCGCCGCTACTATGGTGATTTTTGACTGCTTTTCTATTTTGTGTGTGCAATTGGAAAACTAACGCTTTAAATAGATACTTCGGATAAAGAGTTTAATTGAGTAGTTGTGTACAGGCCTGCAGCGTGCTTCTAGAGAAGGGGGGGGAGGGTACTGGTAACATAATTGATAAAGCATTTGTAATATATCGTAATGTAGATCCAATGTTGAGGAAAATTGAATGGCGTTGAAGTGCATCGTGGGACTGTTTTAGGGGATATATTTCCAAGATTGCGTCTATTTTGTCCCCTAAATGGGGGAATCAGAAACACCCTTAAAAATGGGGTTGCTCAGCCCCCCTTCCATCTCAAGCACCCCCGGCCCACCCTAGCGCCGCCTATAGTTTTAGCCAATGACTGCTTTGACGAGTGACATGTTATATTTTGAATCGCTACTAATTACTTCTATAACGTATTGTAGGGTGTTAGTAAACACCGAAACACCGAAACACCGAAACACCGAAACACCGAAACACCGAAACACCGAAACACCGAAACACCGAAACACCGAAACACCGAAACACCTAAACAGTACCAAATCGAAACACTGGTTCACCCAAACTATCTGGAAGCTACGATGTCATCACTGTGGCTGATGCTATTCTAGATATATGTAGTGTTTACAAAAGAGCGGTTGTGTATGTAAGTTTGAATGTTTTCTTTGTCTTTCAATAAGCTCTAAGGTTACAACTTATTTTGATAAAATTGATGAAAATTACAATTCAGTAAAATCAACATAACAAATAAATTAAAATTATTAACTTATTAGAACCCTTGAGAAATATGGGTCCCTAAGTTTTCATATATCATATAGCCGTTATTTTCTCGATACGGTAGACGATGTTTAAGCAGGCATAATCTATTCTCATCCAAGCATGTACAAGGGCCCCCAAGCAGAGAGAGAACGCTTTCTAGTGTGATCGACTGTGTCATATAAACAGTTTGGTCACGCGACCGAAAGCTCAATTATTACACACTTATCACATATTTACCAGATTCATTAGATGCATAACGTATTGAACTAAAAGGAATAAGCTTTCATTCTAGCAGACTTAGTTTGTCAATTTTTTTTCAAATAATATTGAGTGATATAGTCAACCGATCAGTTGTTGAAACTTCTTGACTTCAGCAATACCGAATCAGGCGTTTTAAATGCGGACAAGTTACCGAAGTTAATCGATTGAACACTAACTGCTTTGAATAGGCTTTCTTTATGAATGATTGTCGGTATAAATGTACGTGAAATCAGGTATTCTAGAAGTTGCTAAAGTAACTGGTAAACGAGTTACGTTTTCTAGGGTGGGACTACCAGCTCGAGTTAAGACAAGCTGTTATCATAAGCAACACTAGTTGGTATTGGCATGGATGGATTAAAAAAAAAATGAATTCAAAATTACTTGCAACGCGATTTAACTTGGATGAATCGTCAACTTTTTGAAAGGAAAACCAGCCCCTCAGTCGAAAAGAGGGCTTTTGTGAGCGTACGATTGTCAGGGCTAATTCAAAATTGTGAAAGAAACCGTGTGCAAGTAAAGTAATGTGAAGTTGAGAAATTATGATTGAATTTATGTGCAAACTTATCAAGCATGAATATAATTCCACAAATAATACGTCAACCAACGCGTTAGTCTACATTACCTTTATAAAGTGTAGCTATTTCCCCCCCAGTATATTCTCAGTTTCTTTGGGCTTGGAATATCTCGATGTATCGATACGTACTGACTTCTAGCGCCTCAATGTCCGAGTGCTTTCAAAAACGGCTTTTACAAACTTAAATTCAAAAAACTAAAATCTATTGTGGCGTAACAGCTAGACTTATCGACCAGATGTGAATCCAACTGCTACGATTGTTTGGTAGCCGAACAAATGAATGCATGAATAATGATATTGGATTAGCTTATTTTTGAATAAAGGAGGAGAATGTTTGGTATGTTAACTGAAATTATCGCCATGGATACGATTAACTTCGTGATAGTTGATATTACTTGTGTATATGAAATATTTTTAGTTCGTCAATATATTACTCCACCCCTCTCCCTCGAATAAACTGGTTTGACGTCATATTCATATGTCAAGGCAGGGATGGAATGGACACTGCATTCGTTACATTCCAGTCTGAAAAATTCTCGAATTAGGAAAAAGAAATTTGTATTTACGAACTCATTTATCTGATTTTTACTGGCTTGAAAATCAAGTTAATCAATGGTATATAACCCTTGCACGTGATGTCAGAGCAGCTCAATTTGGAGGACAAAACAAAAGCATTTCCTGAGAATTGGAACCAATTGTTTTGTTCTCCAAATTGAGCTGCATTCCGACGTGCTGCAAGGGGTCTATTGATGCCTACAACCAAGACCAACGGGTCACTACATTTGACACACCGCTGATCACCAGTTGCTATTGGCGCAAGGTGGACGACCAAATGGCGGACACTACTGACGTCATAGAGGGGCGAGTCTGTTGTATTGGTTAGGGTAGGGCTCGCCTAGAGCGTCGAACACGCCATCACTTAATTGTTGACGTTATACATTCCTGCAGTTTTCGATTTTATCAAAATAGAATAACAACATTTCTACTTAAATATGTCGTACGCCGATAAATATCAAAAATAGCATTGGAAATTTAGAACTGCAAAACAATAGCAAAGTTATCTTGCACTAAAATAGTACAAAATAGTGCAGTGTCTATCGTTTCCTATTGTTTCATCAGGGCTATTTATGGATATAGTAGTGTTTGCACTCTACGGTATAACCGAACTGACTAAGATATCGATGCTTGGCTATCCTGCATTGTCCTTTTCAATGCAGTTCGAACTGTTCATCTTAGACAATCATGACTCCAAGAATCCGAGTATATTTCAACGTCATTATGTCTTTTTACTCTGATCTATTTTGCGAAGGATCTTGCTTTTTCCAATATATTAGCCCTAAATTCAGAATTAATTCCTTGATCAAAAATACCTTGAAAACTTGTAAACTTGCCCCATTAACTATCCAGTAGCGATTCAACGATATAAATTCTTACTGACGTATGTGCTGAAGCCGGGCGTGGGAAGCGTTCAGTTGTTAAGAGTGATTCCAGTCGTTTGAACAACTCTCTTTACACATACTTTCATGGCAAGACTTTTATAATTCATTAGAGATGAAATTTAGAAACTATCTGCATGAAAGACTTAAACTAAGCAATATAAAGCTTTCGACTCACGCCGTGAGCCTTAATCACTTAATGACAAGATGGTAAGACTTAGTCGAAAGCTTTACTTAGTAAGTCTTTCAAGCACAGAGTTTCTAAAGTCCAACTCTATTGAATTATTTTTAAGCTGTGCAGATGAATTTATTTCAATCAAGACTTCGATAATCTTGAGAAACAGGACACGAGTTTCACAAAGTTTTCCCAATGTTTTTTCGCGTTTCAAGGTGAAGAATGTATAGGAAAAAGGCAGTGATAGCAGAGTGAAATAGGAGTGAATGTAACAGAACTACTGCAAATCTTTAAATCTTTAAAACAAATGCATTGTAACTCTTAGTGATTCCATCTTGTTCAAGAAGAAGAAGAAGTAAGCTAACTTAGAAGAAATACTTATGATTAGCTACTGATCATATTTGTATAGAAATTAAGCTAAAAGTTAATTATAAAAATGTGCTATATATAAAATATTTAACAAGAGGATATACTTACAAAGATATCGTAGTTTCTGGAAGAAAAACTGCTTTTTTTTCAAACATGAAACACGATGAAATTAAAGCCGAATCCTTGTTCTTATCACCACGTTTTTCATTAATAAACACCCGAAATCCGGAAATACGTTCTTTGTCTCTGGTTTTATTTCCATAGCGAAAAATATTAACAAAAAGATATCATTGATTACAAGATTTTAATCTAATGAGTAAACACGTCTTTGGGAGATAATCTAAAATTATTCGAATTAATAGTCTTGGCGTGGTGTTATTCCATGTGGGAGGGTTGAAGTACGTTAAGAGGAAGTGACGGTTCTGGCGTTCTTATCGAGGATCCGGACAATGACGATAGCTCAAGCCATATTTTCGTATTCCATCTTTTGTTAACGAGATTTGAGGTCGTGAAAATTCGCGACGACACAAAATTCCAACTCTCTAAGCGTTTGCCCGGAAATCAGAAATGATCCTCGGAAAAGAAATCTTATAAGTTTGAGTTAAAAAAAACCTTAACGAAGCAAGCGGGGAAAAATAACTGGAGGCAATGTTCGTAGATGAGAAAGCTAGGTTTACACCTGTTAAAACAAAGCGACGATACTGTTGTACTATAATTAGAGACAAATATTCAAAGGCGTGCTTTTTTCTAATTAATATATTAACGTAATTTCAATGAAAGTTATTTTGAGGGCATTTTCGGTTAATTGAGGATAGCGTCTATATAGGTTTGTGCCCTTAAGAACAAGTATTCTTGCCCACTGAAGCCACTTAGGCCACTCGCCTTACTGTCTCTAACGACTCTACGTTTTTCTTATCTTTTGGTTATTACTATCTGTACAATATTGTCATTTAATCGGTCTGTATGCTGGGCTATGGCTGGCTTTGTCGCCACACGCCAGTTGTGTGAGATAAAGAAATGATAAGGACAGAAAAAGCCATCAATTCAGTCGTTCTTTGTATGTAATCAGAAGTCATTAATTGAATCGATGAGATAAAAAGCCCAATTAGCTTAGGAGCTTCAGATGAGAGACCTAGAAATTAAAAAAAAAAATTGTTTTTATATTTCAATTTTCGACTTATCGATCAATGCCAAAGGAGCCGTTTTTACTGAAATACCGCTAAGTACTTGCAAGTAAATAATATAGAGGAGAAGAATAACTGATACTTATAGAAAAAGATGTCGTATGATGCTTGACTATATAGCAACAGAAACCAATGAAGAAAGTTTTGTTTCCCGGACTGGAAAACTCTCGATAAAAATAGCCAATTTGTTTAGTTTTGTTTGGTGACTATTATCTACAAAACTGCTGCATTTCTAGCGCTCTATCCATGGATCTCCGCTCTTAAAGGGATTTTGAATATTGGCTGGATAGCAGAGAAATACGTAAGAAACATCTCGTATTTCCCTGAGAAAGAGTGGGAATTTTGCTTGTATTTTTGCACGGGTTGCACCGTTTCCAGTATACAAATTTTACCCGTAGAGAAGTCTTTATATCCATCTCTTTCTCTATCAATCGCATTTATTTGAGGATAAATTAGAAAGCACTTATTTTCAATCCATATATACTAGATGGAAGATACCTTTTTGGTGGACAAGGAAGTTTTCTAAAGCCGGAGACAAAACATGGAACTCGTCAGATAAATTGTCAGTATCAACAAGGAAAATAGTCAAAACTCTCCTGGGGGAAGTTCAGCAAAGATAATGAAAAGATGCTTAAAGATTATGTTATAGTAATACAGCATCAGCCGAAGGAGATTTTAATCTTACCAAATATTGAATTGTAAAGATACGATGGCAATTATCCCATCAAACACTGAAAATTATCAGCACTATGAGTTGGCACTACGGCACCGGACGGACAGTCTGTCATATTGATATTTATTCAGCATTAATGGTACAAGACACTCCGTAATATTGTTAGTGTTCATGTGTAGATGTAACAGGTAGTTTAGTGTAACAACATACATCCTTCAGTACATCCCTATTTTTGACGCCATCAGGGATTTCTGGAATATTATTCTAGACATATTTCGTTGGAAACCACAAAAAAAAAAAAGTTTTGGGTTTTCAATTTTTGGGGACCGAAGTTGAAGCCACTTACAATTTTCCCGGTAACTTTAATTTCAATTTATTTCTAAACTTTTCAGTTAACAAAAACCATAAAAAAACATTTTACTTTCGATGATACTAACTATAACATTTCTTAGAACAAAACACATTTAGATTACATCAGGAACAAAGTAGTTATCTGATAAAAGGAAAATCCATCCATCGTGTGCGCGCGCTTTTTTTGAGACAATAAAAGCTATCACTTCATTTTCCATCTGAAGCTATTTATTTTATAAAGATATTTCTTTCAAGACTAACTAATATAGGTTACTGTTAGTGTTTTGTGTGGTGTTGTTTATTCAGAAGAATAAAACTTAATCGGTATCGAGGTTGAGCCCACGCTTATTGTAGACAGCAGTAGCTTGTTACCTCTTGGTCATCACAGCCAGAATCTCGCTCACAGCACTCGGCGTGGAATCGTACGTAATCCTGCATTGTCATTGGTCGGCAAACATTTCTTTTCGATTGGGACTTGCTGGCTCTCTTTCGTAGAGGACCTACTACAAGAAGGATGGAGAGTTTGCATTAATATTTGAGCGTCAGTTTTGGGAAGATTATTGAGTTAAAACTGAAATTGACCTAAATGAACCTGTTATTTTGGGAGATAATAATGATTATTTTGTCATTCTAAAACACATATTTATCCGCCTTTTCAAACGATATTTAAGTAGACGTAGAAGCAAGAAACATGTCCCCTAGGGAGTGACATTTCGTCTATGAAATGAGGACACAAAGATCTATTTAAGACGAAACAAGAAAAGTTTGTTTCTGGTACAACATATTCAACACTAGTGAAAAAAGGAGTAAACCCACGGTTTATTTATAGAAATATGAAATTTTTTGTTGATACATAAATATTGATTTCACTTTTTCAACATCGATCTTTTCCATTGATAATTATATAATAAACAGAATATTACATGGGCGCTTGGAGATACGAATTTGATCTTCTCGTGTTGAAAATCTCTCACACACTCGAAGATAAAATTTGTATCTCCGCGCGCCCATGTAATATCCTCTATATAATATATTACCAGATCTGTTGTGCAAAACAAGATTGCTCTCGCAGTTATACTCAAGAAACAGGTCAATCTCCCTGACACTTCCCATGCAGTACTTCCACGCCTGCGCAGTGCTCGCCATCAACACGACAGCCAGGAAGCCAAGCAAAAACACTGTCAAAGCTTTCATCCTGTAATAAAAAAGGATAATTATGAAAATACAACCAGTAGACTTCCGATGTTTCGGTCTAATTTTGTACAATTTATCAAAACTTACTTTGTCGTGGATTTGTTTATCAGGATGTATATATATTGTAAAGAATAATCTTAGTCTTCTCGTCCCCACTCAGTCTCTTTCAGTAGATCTTTTACTCAATAAGCTGAACACGTAGGAATTATTTCTAAAAAAATTCCTCTGGGGGTGGTAGAGGGTTTCGCTATTCTTTCAGTCACAGCTAGAATGAAATGCCTAACAGCGATTGATAATACTCGGTGGATTAGATTTTTACTCTGATGTTAGTGATTACGTGGTTTGCGCATTTGAAAAACAAAAGATTTCCTACTGATATTTGAATTTATCATCACTGAGGGGGCCTTATTATTTAATTCTCTGCGCAGTATTTACCCTTGAATGAAAGAAAAGACAATAAGATTATGCGTAAATCGTACGCATGTGTTTTTTAGCTTCTAAAGAAGAAAGGAAAAAGCGCGCTAGTGATCGTGTTCTAAAATTGCCTGCGCGGTTGGATTTTTCAAAAAAAAATTTAAAATTCTATTTTTATCCATCCTGTAAAGAATGTTTCCCCTCATTTAAGAATTCTTGGATCTAAATATATCAATCCTTCAATAAAATTCTAAAGAAGAAAGAAAAAGAACGCGCTCGGGATCGTGTTTTAAAATTGTTTGCGCAGTAGGATTTTGCAATGGAAATCTATCTTTATCCGACGTCCTGCATGAGATAGAATGCCCTTCAATTAAGGATTCTCGGATCTAAATAATCAAGTCCTCGATTCAATGGATCATCGTCAGATCATTTCCACGTGTGGAAGGTTAATTTATCATATTGTCGACGTGTAACAAACTGTGTTCATTTCTCATACATAGGCAAGAGGAAGTCTTATATAAATCCTATGCTCGTATAATTAATTTTTAATTACATTTTAGCCAGCATTAAAATCTTAAAATTGTCGAGTTAAGCCGCTGCGCACTTCCTTAACCAAAACATATTTGTTTTTGGGCTTATGTTTCATTTGATTTTAAGTTATTTACTAATGTATAAACTTCGCCACATGGGCAGAGAAGCCCAACGGAGCAAAGGGACACTACGGGGAACCAATGTTTGGCCAAAAAAGAACAATGAATGGAATTTATTTCTCTATGAAGTGGTAGAAACATGTACGATTGCGTAACCGGTATGAAATGTTATATGTATGAAAGGTGAAAAGAAAAGAGAGAGAGAGAGAGAGAGAGAGAGAGAGAGAGAGAGAGAGAGAGAGAGAGAGAGAGAGAGAAAGGAAAGAAAGAAAGAAAAGAAAGAAAGAAATAAGGAAATAAGGAAAGAAAGAAAGAAAGAAAGAAAGAAAGAAAGAAAGAAAGAAAGAAAGAAAGAAAGAAAGAAAGAAAGAAAGAAAGAAAGAAAGAAAGAAAGAAAGAAAGAAAGAAAGAAAGAAAGAAAGAAAGAAAGAAAGAAAGAAAGAAACCGAAAGAAAGAAAGAAAGAAACCGAAAGAACGAAAGGAAGAAAGAAAAATGGAAAGAAAGTGTGTTGGTGGAATGCGTGGTGATAACAAAACAAAGGACACGGTCGTCAACAAGAAAAGTTTTAAGTGCATTTTCTAACTGATTCTAAAAATATTAATAGACTACATCAAGCCCATCCTAAGCATTCCTAAAAGTGTTTCTGGTATCGTCTAAGATAACCAAACCTTGGCATTTAAGCCTCTCCCCAGTTATATCGCTAGAAATACGCAAAAATATACATTGATAATTAGGCTGTTATCTTAAAAAACATTGAATTCTGTCGCATTTCTTAAAATTATATATATCACTAAGGCGTGATCAGAGCTTGTCAATGATCCAAAGCTCAGCAATGTAGACATTTACTTACTATTTAAATCGAATTAGAACTATAGTTTCCTGAATGAGAAGGAATAATGACATGGCTAGGTAGCCGTTTCGATATGTTCATTGATAAACCCTGACATATCGAGTTCACAGACGAGTGCATGTTCCCTGGGGATATAGGTTTGGTTAGATCGTAGACGGAAGCTCCTAGGGGTTGAGATGGAGCCAATGTTTGCTAGGAATACTAACATGGTTAGCTATCCCTTTCGATGTCTCAAATGATAAACATTGACACAAAGAGGATCTACGATCGATTTCCAGACGATTGTTCACTGGAAATATATTCTTGGTTAGATCGTAGACAGACGATTCTAGCCGAGAGCTGAGATTGAGTCCAAGTTTGCTAAGATTTGCTAGGAAATTGCGAAAAGATAACAGATAGATTTACTAAGGCGTTTGACAACAGTAAGCGTATTAAATATATTCTATGTAGTTTGTACAGTTGTATTTTGAATAGGGATTGTTTTGTTTCTAAGAATCAATACCTGTGGGCCGAAAAATCACGCACGCCATTCACACAATCTTTTGTTCCGTCCTCTGAAATTTTGGTCAAACACGATAATAAAGTTTAAACAGCTTTTTTGCTTGAGGCTTAATGAACAATGAGACTCTCAGATTGAATAAATCTTTGTTTTGGCCTGATACTAAAATGACAAAACCTAGGCTTTGTCCTGCGTATATGTTATACTGCCAAACATCCTTGAAAACCAAAGTGTATGTTTTTGAAATTATTTTTCTAGTTCATTCTGTTTCTGTTCTTCGATCTTTTGTGAAAATTTAAGAACTTAGATATCCTTGTTTCGGGTTTTAATTCAGCTTTAAAACTCAGACTTCTCTAATTTGATCAAGAATTAGTCCCAACTGTCCTATTTGGGTATTCAAATTACTTAGAGCGACCGGTATCTTTGATATGATTTCGTGATTAAGAAAAATGAGCTCTTGTAATGGCCTATTTTGAAGCAAATGTCAGTCTACTTGTCTTGGTTTAACCTCAGATAATACAACAGCCATCAAGCTTGAGTCTTTACGGTTTCCTTGTAATTAGTGAAAAAAAGAAAAAAACCTAATGGTTCAAGTGGGTTGATTTTACCGTTGGTGATAATATATGGCATATTTAAAGTAAGAAAATACAGGGAAATTAGGGAAATCCAGCGTACAAAACCAGAAAATTCATGTTACAAAAAAGTCAAGAAATTCCTTATTCGAGGTAAAAAAAACTTGTAAACTGCCAGGTTTACTAATCGTAACTTTTATCGACAAAGTCAGTTTTAAAACAGCCATCATACCCTCACCAATGTATTCTTTTCTTTGTATATCATGATAGCAATTCAGTGAATTATCTATAGACTAATTTTACAAGGACAAGAGGGACAACAGAGACGTTTTTTTTTTTGTACAAATAGAAGCTTTGTTCAGCTTTGAACAAGTTGCTAACATTTTTCACAAGCGTGAAAGAATATAGAATTTATTTACTTAAATCGATAGTTACGACTCAACGAAAGAGTTTCTGCGATTTTCAAGTTTCGGAGTTGATGTCTGTCATTTGTGTATAATGCATGAATATAATTAATCTAGTACTTCAAAAAAAGCTTAATCCAATTTTTTACTTCTTTCTTTTTTCCAGTTCTTTCACTAGTTCTGTCTCTCTCTTTTCTTACTTTCTTTCTGTCTTTCTTTTCCTCTTTTGTTCTCGTGTTCTCTCTAGCTCGTTTTATCGGATATATCTCTTTATTTGTCTTTTTCCATCGACTTAGTCTCTTCTTTCTTCCTATTCTCCTGAACTCAGCTACACGCGACTAACTTTTTCTTTCAAAGTAAATATTGAACATTATAAACACCACGAAATAAACTGCATGAAACGAGAGGAATATTATGTCTGAAAGTCAACCGTAAGTTTACTGATTTTAATAATTAATTGAAAAGCCATGCTTCCTTCCACTAAGTCCTTTCTTCCTCTCTGGCACACACAGTAAAATATTGAGTAAACACAACAACGAGTAGGGATATTTGTAATTAATTGAAGTACCGAACGGAACTTTGATGAATGAAGAAGAGTTTGCTTTCAAATTAGATATGAACGATAGCATTTCTGAAGAAATTATTTAAGTAAAAAAACCTAAACTTGCTCGAAATATTTTCGAAAGTTATTTTTGATTTCAAAAGTTTCGAAGAACGAGATTTTTCATTATAATTATTCCTAACGTAGCAGAAAAAATTGAATTTAACGTTCAAGTTTATAAAGACGAATAAAGATAATGATTACTGAGCTTAAATATACTTACTCTTTGACCCTGTTAGGTTGAAATTAAGTTCTCGTGTGTGTTGAAAGTGAGTTGTTAGTAATCTGCGTACTGTGTTCGTCGAAGGTCGCGTTCGGACTGATTGAGTATCTTAGTACAAGACCTTAGTCGATGTGAGGTGTGGTTGGCTCTTGGTCTTTCCCACGCATGCGCATGATATGCGGACGTAGTTCGTCAGGCATCTTAATTCCCTCGATGCTATGAATACCGAACATAAACAAACACGTTGTTCCGGAACAAAAATCTCTTATCCCCGCGTGATTCACAATAAATCTACGCAGAAGAAACCGATGTGCGTTATAATCTGTGTATCGAGGATTTGTAAGGTCCCTGAGGTGAAAATAAAACCGCTTTTGTAACATGACCGCATTAAGTCTCCTTTGATGAATTTTCATTAAATCTTCTTTTCGAGTATTCTCGAGAATGAGGGCATAATAACTACACAAGAGGTTTTTAATGGTGAGATCCATTTAGCTTATCAAGCGGTTTACATTCTGCTAATTAATGTCAGTCATATAATGAAGATTCTACTAGTTTTAAATAACGGAGTATAACGGTTGCACCTGTAATTTATAGTGGATTCACATAATAACTTTGAGAAAGGCAAGGAATTTCAAGTAATCGAAATTATGTCTCATGTAATTTCGATTTGAAATTCTATTCCGGCGATAAAAAATTACTATATCCGACTCAAAGAAAAACCGAAAGTATATAGTATTATTATATCCACTATCTTTGCATTCAACTACATAATTTCGACAAAAATTCTGATTGAATCTTAAAACCATGTCAAACGAAGAGGCGTAGGACGAAGAAAATTTTTCGCCCTTGAGCTGAGTGAGTTCTAGACTGATCTAGTGATATTTAGAGACTAAATTGGGAAAAATACATTTGCTAGAAAGTTGGATTTGATTGTACACCGCTTCCCTGAAGTCTTTGCTTCGAATTTTATCAAATATGGCGGATGGATAGACTGTGATGCAATCATGTCAAACAAACTAAAAATAACCTACAAATTTTAAATTTTACAACACGAGTGTACGACCGAGTCACTTGACTCAGAATATAATTCTACTTCTCTATATTTTACTTAATTATTGTATCGTGCTTCCCAGAGTAACGAAGTTCATTAATAAATTAACTCAGTCGACTGTGCGTTGATAGGATAATAACTGAATCCCGCGGGATTAGCATTGATCTCGCGGGACATTAACAACAGTAGCTCCAAGTCGAGGTTAGAGCTTAATGGTTTATGTACGATAAAGTAAACAATGAAAGCCTTACCGTGAGTTTCGATTTCAAGTTTTCAGGACAACTTTCAAAGAGTGATTAATTTATTGAAATTTCAAGCAATAAAATTTTAAAGACCGACTATTTATTTCTGAAAATATTATTTACAGAAAAGTCGAATCAAGGGAGAGACCTTACAAACTCTACTCACATGTTATGCTGAGTCAAGGAGTCGAACCCGAGACTCCAGAGTGAGAGGCAAGTGCACTACCACTAGCTACACTACCCTTGATTTTTAATCTTAGTTTACAGTCTTATAGCTTCATAGTTAGTTTGACGGCAACTGACCTGAACCCACCTGAAGGTCTCAGGTCATATTAGACTGATTTAGCATCAGGTCGCGAACGTCAATTACGACGGCGCAAGCGCATTTTTTTCGTGCGCGCGCCGTCCGCAACTACGTTGACGTCCTCAACAGGACGTGAAAATGCTGTAAATGGCGCCCTGTTGAGGACGGCGCGCGCACGAAAAAAAATGCGCTCGCGCCTTCGTAGTATTTGACGTTCGCGTCCTGATGCTAAATCAGTCTAATATATAAACCCACCTGCCCCCCAAGCCTCGTGAATACAATGTTTGACTCCTGGGGAGCTTTAGAGGCTAGATGGATAATGCATTCGTGTGATAATGAGATGCTTAAGATTCCTTAAACCTCCCGTTGGCTATTCTGGCTGTATGACACATATCAGTGACTCTATCGATAAATGAAATCTCCCGCGTTGAATGCAGTTATATAACTGACGACACAAAGCTGTCTTTCTAGTGGGCAGACACGAGTAGTCCATGGGTGTATAGCCTGGGAGCAGCCCGAACGGAAGTAACTAAAACCAGTGTGTGCGTAGGTATAGGCATGGCCTACATGAAAAAATTAGATTTTTGGAGTAAACTTATGTCTTCGTTTATGAAATATAGTCGTCTTGAAACCAAACAAATTTGAGATGTTTCATGGCCTTCCGTGGTTATGTACCAACCGTGGGATGATATTGTGGGGACTACTAAGAATACAGTCTGATAGGATTAATAATAATAATGAACTATATTTAGAGAGGGTGACACGTCGCAACTGATAAACTTGTAGTCCTCTGTTTAACGTCGCTGAATGAGACCGAACCGCCATCTTTTTACATGGTCATCGAGCCACGGTGAAGCGTCTATCCATTCGCAAATAATAAATCATGCCTTTAAAACCGAGCTGCGAGTTGTTTTTCAAAATAACCATTTTCAATTCACAAGTTCTTGAAATCGTCTTCAAATCAAGAACATTCTACGTTCTCGCGCAGCTGAACAATATTTTTTTTCCTGTCTCCACAACACAATGTTCAGGAGAATAGAAACACTCAAAACATGACGATAAACTAATTGAGGTATAAAAGTGTTTTGGTTTCGGGCTCAAAGTTTAAACGAAAACAGGTTATCTTCTAATTAGTCGTGGGCTGTTGTTTACTGTTTGCGTGGTGTTTGTTATGATAACCAATTATTTTTCTTTCTTGGATACTAATACATCTCTCACCATGTGGAACCATGAAACCAAAACAAAAAATCTCTTATCTATGTTAAATTTCTGATATATCTTTGAATTCCAATTTTTTTTAGCTTTCTTAATTCTTGAAATAAAAGTTATTGCTGAATTTTCTCGTTTCGCGAAACTGGTTTCCATTGAATTTCGCCTGCGTTGCTCAGTGGTCTGCGGTGTTGTCTTTCCCCTTCTTCGCAACACCACTGATCGTGAGCAACGCAGGCTAAATTCCATCGAGTTAGCTTTCCGAAATTGTTTTCTGTCATGTGAAGGACAGTGTCGACACAATTAATCTAAGATAATGTGCGTGGAAACTGGAGGAATGTGGCTCCAAATGAGCGAGTTTGAGAAGACGAATGGTAGCGATGCAAGGAGCCTCGAAAGATTTTTCGCTAAGAAGCAATTGCCATGGTTACGCCAGAACTCCACAAAATATTTTCCCAGGTACTTATCAAATATGAAAACCATGTGTCTTTATTCTGTATTCAAAGTCAGGGCACTACTAACTCATGGTAGAATTTTGATTTAGCATGTTGGGTTTTGTGCAGAGACAAAAACCCTCGAATCAAAGAAGAGATCTAAGAAACTCTACTCACATGTGATGCCGAGTATGGGAACCGAACCTGAGACCCCAGAGGTGAGAGCAATACCACTACTACGTACTACCCTTAAGCTTGATTAGTCAGTTTGAGTTGATTCTGTTCTCAGAATAGCGAAAATTATTCGTTTCGTGTTTCATATTTCTAGCTTACTAAATCAAAGGCAACTTTCATTTACATCATTTCACGTACCATATTGAGCTTTTTCCGTGGTTTATTTTCAGTTATTGATATGGCTATATATTCATATATTTTTAACGAGTCCTATTATCAATTATACTCTTTAAAAAATCGTTCAAATCACTCACCTTTTGTACCTGATGTTCTATATCTTCACTACTGTTGTAGTAACTGTAATGTTATCTGGTACTTATTGCTCAACTTGTATTTGCACACCCTGTTATATGCAGCAGTTTGTTTGACGTTTTTAAGTTTTACGCATAATTATTATCACCTAATCCCCAAGGTTAATTCCAACAGATTAACACCCTTCAATGAAAAACAATATTAATCGATCTGAAAACAGTTGTGTATAGTTCAGGTTACGCGCACTTTTGAACTTAGATGACATGTACTTCAACTATTAACCTTAGAATTTTGCCCAGAAAATTGATCCAGTAAATTCCAAGTGCTTCTGTTCGATTGTCCTTATCTCTAACGTTCATTTTTGCGCACTCATTTGCTACTATAATTTTGATTATATATATGTATGTTTTTAACACTGTTTCCTGACCGATGCGATAACATCGATAGCGCAGTAATTAGTTTCGCACCGCAACCTTTATTCACGCGCGCTCTCAATCGAGCCTTTCGTGCGCTTTATAACTGTTGCGCAACTGAATAAGCAAACTCGAAGAGTCTTGTATAAATGAATAAACAGACTCATAGGTTACGCATGCACAAATGGAAAACGACACAAATGGAAAACGAAGATACTCGAAACTTGCGCAAATGAATAAACAGACTCTCAAAAGTTTCGCAACTGAATAAGCAGACTCAAAGGTTTCGCAGCTTAAACAAAAAAAATAAAACATTTGATGCCTTGCGCAATTTATAAACAGACTCGAAGATTTCGCAAATTGAGAATAAAAAAAGCAAGAAAGAAAGAGAAAAAAAAAACAACATTAAAAACACGTTGGAAGCTTTGCGCAATTTATAAAAATGAATCAAATGAAATCAAATGAATCAACAGCTCTCTAATATCTTAATATCTTAACCTTAAAAACGTTCAAACTACTCAAACAAAAGGAATCTCTGAGGGGTCGGTTAAGTTGTTTTAAGAGTCTTATCTACCACATGGCTCGTTAGAACTCCCGCAAGCATCTATCCTCTCACTCCACGAGTTTCATAACTAAATTGAATATAAAAAAGCCATGAGTTTTTAAGACGATTAGGTCTTTATTTTTAGACGTCTCTGTGAATTATAACCGATTTAATGAATGTTGTTTGGGAAATATTGGATACCTATTTATATATATTAGCAAGACAAAGCCTTTGCTACTTCTGTGTCACCGGACGAAAAACTATTGTGCGTCATGCGTCATGCGTGAACCAAACCAAGATACGTGCGTGATACGACGAGGAACCGAATGCGTGAATTATTGTGATTATATCGTTATATGCTTAACAATTTTTTAAACATTTTTTTTAGAGAAGTATACCTTTGAAAACTGCTTTTAGGAGAGTGCTATACAATTTAAGCGGAGAAGATCATTTTCAGAACACCTCCGAATTTAACCAATTTGAACCGCACAGTTTTATGCTCAATTTTTTTTTTTTTTTAATTTTCTACAATTCAATTGGTTGCTCTCTTTTATTTTTCTTGATTTTTTTTCTTTTCGCTTTGCTTTCTTTATTATTTTCAGTTAAGATTTTTCAACAATTGGATGATCAGTTATTCTCGTTTTATCGAATAAATATATGCTTTCATTAATATATATTTTGCACAACTATTTTTCCTTATTCATTTTGAGCGCCCACATCTTTTGCATCATTTTATCAATATTCACAAGTTTTCTTCTTCTTAAGGCTCACGTTTGACAATAATAGAAAAATCCCGTCCATTATAATTAAGAACCGTTATGTAGACATAAAGTACTCGTTGTTGAAAGTAAATATTAAAGCCGTGGGTTAGATGGCTATCGGAGAGATCACACATGCGTTGGAGTGCTCAGATTTAGTGCGATCCAACAATGTATAGACCCCTTGCACGTGACGTTAGAGCAGCTCAATTTGGAGGGCAAAACAAAAGAATTTAATCTCCTGAGAACTGGAACCTATTGTGTTGCCCTCCAAATTGAGCTGCTCTGACGTCACGTGCAAGAGGTCTACACACAAGATTATCGCCTTATCAACCACATTGGTGGTTGGATATTGAGCTCAGATTAGGTGTGTAACTGGAGGGATTTTTTCAACGAGTGGGTTCATTCTAAAGCCCGATATACTACTCTTCCTGGATAGATTTCTCTATCTGATAGCGATTGCCCCACGCTAGTTGTTAGCCGTATCACAGCTATCATGGATCTAGCGACAAGGGATATATGCAGAGCTTTTAGAAATCAATGCGGAAATCCTAAAATAAAGCTCTGCTGGTTATTTACGCTGTGGGAAGCGATAGACCGTTATGAGAAGATCAGTGGCTCTGATTAGAGGATAAACGGAGAAGAGAAGTATTTCTCATTCATATACTCGAACATCTAACAAAACTATAGAGTCTTACATAATAACAAGATCTAATGGAAACCACAGGTAAAAACCACAGACCATGCACTGGATCCTTTTTACAGCGTTAACACAGGTAGCCCATCAGTGAATATAAGGAGCAAACAATGAAATGATGACAAAAAGGTGTCGTGTCGTCTAATGGTGAAGTAATCAAGTGAAACCGTGGAAACTGAACCACAGACAGCCCAAACAACAGATCAATGGATGCTCTCGTTTACAGCTCTACCACAGGAAGCCCATGAATGCACACCTTATCAAGTGTGTTGTATAAAACATGTCAGCCTGTATTTTACCCTAGAGTGGTAAATCCGATTAGACTGTTAGGATAACCTAACACGGTACTGGACGAAATCAATTTTTAACCGTTCAAAATATTGTACGTTTATAGGCGTTTCGTTTACACGGGACTGTGTTATCTGGACAAAATTGAAAAGTCTAAACGTGCAAATTTGAGACCTGGTTCATGTAAATGGTATGCACAAACGTACTGGTCAAATTTTTGTATGCTAAAAATTCGTTTTGTAACGTGTAAATTCGAGTATGACATGACCTGCGCACTGCAACCAAGACCTGCGCACTGGAACCGAGACACTGCGCACTACAAACAAGACACTGCGCACTGCAACCAAGACCTGCGCACTACAAACAAGACACTGCGCACTGCAACCAAGACACTGCGCACTACAACCGAGACACTGCGCACTGCGCGCAGCGTTTAAAACTAACAACAGTATATAATATAATGAAAGTTGAGTGTTAAACTATCAAATAAAGAATTTTGACAAACCAGATATTCCCAATGAAGTATATGCCGGCGCTTCAATGTTGGTGTTTAATTAACAAAAAACCGAAAATTAGCGTTTATTTTAAACTGTTTATTTGCCGATATCATAAGTGTAAATATTCTAGTATTTGCCAATAAAACGGCGACACGGTACGGAATTGACGACATCCTTTAAACCAATGACAGTGCGCGAGATTATTGATCATCCAATCAGAATACTCGGACACGATAGCATTGCAGTCGTGGCACGTGAGACTCTTTGAACCAATGACAGTGCGCGAGATTATTGATCATCCAATCAGAATACTCGGACACGATAGCATTGCAGTCGTGGCACGTGAGACTCTTTGAACCAATGACCGCGCGCGAGATTACTATACTCATCCAATCAGAATGCTCAGACAAGATACCATAACAGTCACGTCACGTCACGGTAAGTTCTCAAGTAAGACTTTCAAAGTCATACGAAATGCTCGTAATTGAATAAAACCACCTGACCAGACAGAGTGATCCAGCTCGCTTTCTTGATCAGTACCCAGGCCCTTTCTTTCATCCCGGCCATTTTCATATTCATTATGACGTCATATAACTAGTAAAATATTCTACGAGGATTGATAATTGTTACGTCATAATCGCTTGAAAATATATTGGATAAGAAATAGGGTAAACAAAACGATATCGAAAAACGAAGAGATCAGTTTTAATTGCAAATATACTCAGTTCCTCGAGCAAAAATGGAATCTCTGAAGCAGAAAATGATAGACCTACGAGATAGTTTAGAGACGTCGAATACACATGCCGAACAAGCAAGATGTAGCCTTGCTTTAACCCAAGATAGGATGGAAAATGCAGAGGAAAGAGCCGACTCGTTGAACCGGCGACTCGCAATGACACAGCTACAGCTAGACAGGATCATGGTGAACTTAGAAGAAACACAACAGAGGGTTGAAAATACCACTGCTAGTTGTGCGAGAACAGATGATGAGATACAGACGTTAATGGTTAGAGACGAAGAGATCGTGCAGAAGGAGAATAAGCTAAAAACCAAGGTTTGTTGCTACAGAATTTTCGATAGTAATGGTAAATATTGATGCTGATATTATTATTGAAATATTATTTTCTACTTAGAAATTTAGAAGGAAAATATTGCATGATTAAATTCCAAATTCAAACTGATATTTTTACTTCTAATTCAAGAACTATTATATCTGGAAAACGAAGAATTATGATTCCTAAAAGATAAGAATATTGCCTGTCAATGTGCTCTAAGACAGACGAGTAAAATTGGTATGTGTAAATATAATCTTCACTGGATTTCCACTTGTCGTGTTTACATTGCAAATATATAAGAGTTCGATTCGGAATAAATTGTTTTCGTGTAGAAAATATGAATATTCTAAACGGATAATCCAGGTAATTGAAAAAGCCAATTTCATCAAAAGCGTATTTCTAGCATTAGAACGAGCAAAACAATCAATATGGCCGAAATACTTGACAAATACTTAATTGTGGTCAAAGAATCGTTTCATTTTTGGTGCTGTTGAGATCTGCATTTTTGATATTTTTTCTAGCAAGCACGACCAAATCACTGAAAATTTTTATATTTTATAACCGTTGAAAGTAAAAGTTATTAGCTTGAGCTACGTTTGGGCTTTGCAATATTGATCAATTGACTCGTATTTTCACTATCTTACACCTGCCGAAACACAGTTTGATGTTGACGTTTTCTATTCACATATCTACACACTTTCCACTTTTTTGCATAATTTTAGCATCATAAAATACACACCATTTTGAATTAATGATAAAAAAGCGTAGACGACGCTAAGGTATTTGTCACGAACTCATGCAACTAGGCTGGGTTTTCGTATTTTATATTTTCCTTCTCATTCTCTTATTCTCTATTTTGTCACTTTCAGTTGCAATTATAAACTCTTACTAATTGTTTACATTTCTCTTTTATTCTTTCTTTTTTTCTAACGTTATCCCAAACATCGTTTTATTTAATATAACATGTACATTATATAAATACCTGCAGCAGAATTTTTCCATCCCTGGAATCTGTTTTAAAAACGCTATCAACAAGAGATTTTTTGCAGAAATGAAATTTAACGGTTTTTGCAACCTTTATCACACTTTTATAATATCAAAATATGTAACTTAAAGTGGCACACATTCTACCCTTCCACGCCTCCAATTACGGCTATATGTTGAATACTAATTTACTATTTAACTATTAAATTGTAATTAAATGAATTAAACTCCTGCACAAACTCCCTAATATTCGCCTTCTTAAAGCTAGCGAAATCATGGGCTTCCTGTGGTGTAGGTCTAATTCTTCTACTTTCCTGTCCAGGTCAAAGAGGCAAATGATTTCGAAACAGAGGCACAATTGGAATGCGAAGCCGCCAAGAGAAAACTCAAAGTCAAAGAAATAAAGAAACTACAGGCTGACCAGCGAAGAGAAAAACTCGAAGACAAGGAGAGAAGAATCAAAGAAAATCTCACGAATTTGAATGCGCAGTTAGAAAAAGTTAGTATACGAACCACGAGAATTGACAAGACCAACGAACTGGAAAATAGGATCATGTCCTTGAAGAAAAAGTGTATGGAAGCTGATCTTCGCCGCGAGGAAGCTGAGAGGAATGTACAGCGTCTTTTACACGAGCTTTCTACTTTGGAAAACGAGTCTGAAATGGTCGCTGCGTCAAAGGAGGAGGCAGAGGATGAACTGAAGATGATTATGGATCACTTAAATACAGCATGATACTGGTTGAGATATGTGTGTGTAAGGAGATTGAGAGTGACTTATGAATTGCCTGCGATGAAAACGACTTTACTTTGTTACATTGTATTTAAGACTGGATCAAGATATTAAAGACCTTATATGTGGAAGCCTTTAAACCTCTATTAAATTCTATGGAACCCTGAAACAACCTCTGGGCTGATCTAAGTCAGGGCACGGCTAACTCACAGATCCAACCCTGAAACAACCTCAAGGCTGATCTAAGTCAGGGCACGGCTAACTCACAGATCCAATCCTGAAACAACCTCTGGGCTGATCTAAGTCAGGGCATGACTAACTCACAGATGGAACCCTGAAATAACCTCTGGGCTGATGTAAGTCAGGGCACGGCTAACTCACAGATCCAACCCTGAAACAACCTCAAGGCTGGTCTAAGTCAGGGCATGGCTAACTCACAGATTGAACCCTGAAACAACCTCTGGGCTGATCTAAGTCAGGGCATGGCTAACTCACAGATAGAACCCTGAAACAACCTCTGGGCTGATCTAAGTCAGGGGATGGCTAACTCACAGATTGAACCCTGAAACATCCTCTGGGCTGATCTAAGTCAGGGCATGGCTAACTCACAGATAGAACCCTGAAACAACCTCTGGGCTGATCTAAGTCAGGGCATGGCTAACTCACAGATCGAACCCTGAAACAACCTCTGGGCTGATGTAACTCAGGGTATGGCTAACTCACAGATAGAACCCTGAAACAACCTCTGGGCTGATCTAAGTCAGGGGATGGCTAACTCACAGATTGAACCCTGAAACATCCTCTGGGCTGATCTAAGTCAGGGCATGGCTAACTCACAGATAGAACCCTGAAACAACCTCTGGGCTGATCTAAGTCAGGGGATGGCTAACTCACAGATTGAACCCTGAAACATCCTCTGGGCTGATCTAAGTCAGGGCATGGCTAACTCACAGATCGAACCCTGAAACAACCTCTGGGCTGATCTAAGTCAGGGCATGGCTAACTCACAGATCGAACCCTGAAACAACCTCTGGGCTGATGTAACTCAGGGCATGGCTAACTCACAAATGCTAGGTTTTGTACTAAGAGATCAAGGAAGTACACATGGTGTACGCTCCTAATGCGCCGCCGGAAAATCGTATTATTCGCAGCAAATGCCAATCCAGCGAAAGAAAAAGAAAAGGATACTCTGTCAGCAAGAAAGGCTTTTACACCAGTTACATAAAATTACACATACAACCATCGTTTGTTGATAAAATAGAAACAAGCTATTATCTCTTCGAATTATAGTCTTAATTGCTAATAAACAACTATATATTTCAGGAGATAGTTTTGCGAGTGAAAAACCCATCTATTTCTTCTTTAACTATTCGTCTACATTACGCGAAACGCGACGGTTGTGGAGGACATAGTTTGTCTAAAGAATAAGATAAAAATAGTATAAAGCAAAATAAAAGTAAAAAAGTAAAATCTACCAGTAGAAATACTAAATAAGACTGGTGCTGTTGACATAAGCTTGCAGGTAGATTAGCGGGGGGAAAACCCTGAAAAATTGTAGACCTCCTGCAAAATTGTCGGTACTGGGTGGCGAAGCTCGATAGAAATACAAAAGAAATGTTACAAATTCTGTCGAAAAAAAGCGGGATTTCTTGTTCACATGTGAAAATATCGACACTATGGTTACATATTCTTATAGCAAAAAAAAAAGCTTTCTTTTCTTTTTCATTGATAATTATATAATAAACAGAATATTACATGGGCGCTTGGAGATACGAATTTTGTCTTCTTGTGTTGAAAATCTCTAACTCGTTCGCTGTGCTCACTCGTGAGAGATGTTTTCAACACTCGAAGATGAAATTCATATCTTCGCGCGCCCATGTAATATCCTCTATATATACTACTAACAATAAAAAGAGAACATCTGCTGTTTTGATGTGCATATTTTTATATTTTCGAACAATAGCAGTTTTAGATTAACCAGCTGAAAGTACAGTACTAAGAATGAAACAGGAATTCAGTGTTCAAAACCTTTTCTCCTTAAAATGATAGCGAATTATCTTGATTAACGAATGAACTAATTTAGTCATGACCAAATGATTACCCACTTTGTTGTGAATGTCTTTTTGAGCTCGATGACTTTTGAATCGAGACTGAAATATAACATCTCGGAACTCTGCGAGAAACAGAAATCTTTTGAAGATAAAATTCGCAATAAAAAGTTAAATCTTACAAATATTATTGCTTAAAGTTTAAATCCAAAACATGGCAGATGTTAGCCTTTGATTATCACGGGCTAAGTAGAGGCAAAAATTATATTTTTCGCAAGAATTATCTCAGCGACTTAAGTTAGATGATCGCACTTGAAAGGAATTTTAACGGAAAATAATCCAGGTTTCTGATTGGCTGAGTAGGTTCATAGTACCTGCGAAGGGCGCGCGCTTTGGCAACGGCAGAAACACACCAATGACGTCATGTTTGTTGGAAAATAGCGATGGAGAATCGTAGTTTACCCGGTAAGTTTTTGAACAAAATTTGCTTGATTTTTATTCATTTTTAAAGCCAAAATTTGATTTATAAAACTATAATTATATAATGATAGATTGAGGGATTATTTTGTGGGTTTTTTTTAGCTTGAATTTGGAGATTTTGGATTCGTAACAAGTAGCCATTATTTTCTTTCGGTTCGATGAAGCCGACGAGAAAATATGGTCGATTTTTTACGATCATATAAAGTTCAATTCAAAGACTTTGTTATTGAATGAATTACAGTTAGAAAAAGGGGTATATGAAGGAAAACGAATAGAGTGTAAAACTAAGATATGGTTTTGTTACGAAATGATAATCAACTTGATCAAAATTACTGATCGAAGGAGAATCGAATGGTACGATTCGCTGTAGATTGTCAAAACCAGTGAACCGCTACACATAGAAGAAACGAATGCTCTGAATCAAATAATTGTTCGATATGTTATCAGTATAAATCGTAGAGATCAGATAATGCATCCATAATCACTACGTTTAGGAAAATCCAGATTATGAAAATCCCATGAGTTCGTAATAGTGTCGCTCCCGAAATCCCGAGTCCATGAGTGTCACAGATTCTTGACGCATATACGACCCCTTTCACGTGATTTCAAAGCAGCTCAATTTCGAGGATAAAACAAAAGAATTTTAATCTCCTGAGAATCGAAAACCTATTCGGTTTTGTCCTACAAATTGCGCTGCATTACGACGTGCTGAAAGGGATCTATTGCACATATTCTGATTGGTATTTTTTTTTTTGCTCCAAAGTGAAGTGAGATACCTGAAGGTCACTTCAAAGGGTCGATAGTGCACACGGGCACATTAAAAGATATTTCCCTTATCCCATAATTCATACTAATTTTTTTTTTCATCCATGTTTTCAGGTTGATTGACGGGCTTCAAGTCAAAGACAATAAAACAAAATGGATCTTAAATTATATGCAGTGCTATTTGCATCGGTGCTTGGTCTTACCTCGGCTGTGGGTTAGTATAATATACGTTACTTAAAGATACAAACAAGTATGGAGGTTTTGCATCATCTCGTGATGGCAGCCATGACAGGAGGCAGGAAAAATTGAATCTGGTCTAATCTGATTTACATGAGAAAGAATTCAGTTTCCCAGGGAGAAATGACTCTATTGTTGTGCCTCCTGTCATGGCTGCCATCACGTGGAGGTGCAAAGCCTCTATATTTAAAGGATCATTTTGATCCGTCATGCAACAAGCTGTGGCAAAATGCACTTTGATTTAGCATGATCAAATACTAAAATAGATCTCTTTACCTTGGGCATAATGCTTCTCTTATTTCAAACCACGTGTCATTCCCTAGAGTATCATTTCTTTGTTTAACAGTTGTGCATGAGAAGACACATGAATATGGATACAACTCAAACAAAGAATCATATTCTCAAGAGAATGACAAGTGGTCTGAGATGAGAAAACATTACGCCAAACGTAAAAAAAGTTCGATTTATGAGGCGTTCTAGTATATCGAAGAATCAATAGATAAAAAATTTGGGGTTCTTTCTTTCAGTGCGTTGGCCAACGGGCACATATGGCATACCTATGCCTGACGCAGGTTGCCCTGACGACGAAACCTTAAAGTGGAAGAAGGGCTGGACCTACCATGACACTGAGGACGACAATAATCAAAACCAGCGGTCTACCGTTTTTCACATGCCTGGAAATTTCTCCAAACATGGCATCCAGCAGAAGTTTTGTATAAAAGACACACCCCAGGGGGGTAGTGAGTTTTGGCCCGAGGGGAAGTACTGTCTTTACAAAAAAGGTGAGAATAAGAAGCTGTCATAGGCTTAAAGTGCGGTAATACGAGCAACAAAATCGTGCAACTTGTCGCGCAACATTGTTGCGTTGCAAGTTGCAGAACAAATGTTGCTCGTATAACTTGGTTTCAATCAGCTGATAAAAGTCTTTGAATCTCATTATCTGCTCCAAATGGTGGTCAAACACTGACCACTATGTGCTGTCAGCCAGAAAGAATTATATTGAAAACTTGTGATTCAGCTGATGAACATTCCACACGAGACAGGAAATGACGTCAAGTGAAACCCAGCTATAACCACCCCGCGCGCAACAAATTTTCATTGTTGCAGAGAGTAGAAAGAGCTTCTACTTTTTGCAACAAAATCGCGCAATAAAATTTTGTTGTTTCACGAGGTGGTAATACGAGACATATTCACTCTGGTTTTGTTTCTGTGCAAAGTGAGCTTCCCTACTCAGATAAACATACCATTTGAAAATAGGTATGATATCATAAGTATCTCCTAATGTTTCTCGGTTTGTTTCTGTACCAGGGGTCTGCCCTACTAACATGAAAACTGGATACATTCGATGGGACGACGAACAGTCAGAAATCGACTTGAATGACAAGCATTCTGGTTATCTTCCTGACGGAGACTATCCTGAAACACACACCAAGCTCAACTACTGCTGTATGACCAAAGGCAATGTCAACAACCCTATCCAGCTGCCAGCACTCAAACCATTTTATCTTATGTCTTATGGGTCTGCGCAGTGTCAAAAAGTAAGAATCTATCACGACTTGACTGTATTCAGAAATGGTCCATATAACTAAAGAAATTTTCCGGCCTTGCTTTTGAGTGTGAATGGCCAGTTGTTAAGAAAACATCTTCAGCAGAGACCTCTAGCTTGAGCAATGTTTTCCCATTTCAGAGCAAATGTCATTCTCTTGAGAATAAGCTTCTTTGTTAAGGTTGTATCCATATTCATGTGCTTCTCATGAGCAAGCGTAAAGGTAAAGGCCTTGTTTAACGCCAGTGGTCCTTCAGCTAGTAACTGGTCCACCAGAAACTGACGGTGCGCACCTCACCCACTCTCCCCATCATTGCTCTGTTTTAAGAGTATTCAAAGCTGAAGCTTCACGGATTAGAGAGAAGTTGAAACAGACGTGAAGATCCTGAGGATCGAACCATGGACTTCTAACTTCATGAAGGCTCCGTATTAACCAACTGAGCGCTAGGGAATGACACATGGTCTGAAATATTTTGCCAAATTTTTGTCTCATTTTCTGTCTGTATAACAAGGTTGCAGGAACTCGTGTGACAAGTGAATTCATCAAGTTTGACGATGACGATCAAGCTAACACTGATGAGGCTTTTGGTGCTCATCCTTATGGACCAAGTGAAGATCCATTCAACTTAAAAGTATATTACTGTTATTACGAACCAGGTAATGGAAATAACTATCTTAAGAGTTTTCAGAGTTTTAAGAGTCTTATGACCTCGTATAGAATTGAAACAAGTGGCACTCGCTGGTGAGAGCGGAGCGCAAGGCGCGGGCCTCGGAGACAAGTGATGAGTGTGCGCCAAGTCAAACTCACCGCTAACCCACGGGCAGTGGGAGTTGCTTCAAAAATTCATCGGTGGTGAGGTCTAAGAGCGGGGAGCACGAGCGAAGCAAACTTTGAGAAAGTCTAGGACTCGCACAAGTCATTGCTTACAATGGTCTTTTGTTTAATATCAACAGGCCAAGAAAGTGAAGACGATTTGGGTACTGGTAAAGATGTCAAGAGTAAGGTATGACAGAATAGGAGCAGAAAGCTTTCTTTTTTGTTTAAACGTTTTTTTCCTTGAGAGAACTCCAATCACTAATCTGTGATGCAGTATGTCATCATCGGGGTACTCGGCTACGTCTCGTGAGTACATAACATTTTGACCAACTTTGGACGTCATATCGTGGTAAATAAGAGGACATACCACTCTAAACCATCGGAAATTTGTTAAATTTCCCAGGGGAAAAAGACTCTATTATTGTGCATCCTGTCATGGCTGCCATCACGTGATGGTGCAAAGCTTCTACACAAGGAATAAACTAGTCTAACCCTGATAATAATTATCATCACAGGTCCCTACAGGCAAGTCATCGTCTGGTCTTGCAGTCGCCATTGGTTGTGGTGTTGCTGGAGCAATTGTCGGTACTGCATCTATTGCTTTTGCAACAAAACGAATCCTGGCCCATAAGGCTCGAGCTGCATATGATGCTATGGAACCTCAACCAGATGGTCCTTAGAGGACCTAGATGGACCTAGATGGACCCTAAGGGACCTATTGCGCCTAATTATTATTGGAATCTTATTGAAGTTATTGATGAAAGAGACCGACAGAATTTGTTATTACATAGTTTGTGAACGTAATCCACATGTAGATACAACACTTATAGACCCCTTTCACTTGACATCAAAGCAGCCCAATTTAGAGGAAAAAACAAAAGAATTTCAATCTCCCAAAAATTGGAACCTATTGTTTTGTCCTCCAAATTGAGCTGCATTCCGACGTGCTGCAAAGGGTCTATTGCAAGATGAACTTAGGATTTGAAGTGGATGTCACTAGTTCGTACACGGATGTTATCCTGAGCATCGACACAAATATCCTGGCCAAAAGAGATTCTTTTGTCCTTTTGTCCTTTTCGCATTTAATTCAAATTGAGAACTCTAAGGCCTGGTTTAGACGTCGAAGTTCACATGTGCCGAATCTAATGCAAATGAACTCAAACAATAGGTTTTGCTCATTTGCATTAGATTCGGCATATGTGAACTTCGACGTCTAAACCTGGCCTAAGGAATGTGCAGAAAGACTAATGGCAATTGAAAAGCCCCTAAGAATAGGTTTTGCTCATTTGCATTAGATTCGGCATATGTGAACTTCGACGTCTAAACCTGGCCTAAGGAATGTGCAGAAAGACTAATGGCAATTGAATAGCCCCTAAGAATAGCATTGCGAGGCTTGTATTAGATTCGGCACATGTGAACTTCGACGTCTAAACCAGGCCTAAGGAATGTGCAGAAAGACTAATGGCAATTGAATAGCCCCTAAGAATAGCATTGCGAGGCTTGTATTGGGTCGAGAAACTTGTATGTTTTGTAACTATTTGTTTGGGTTCAGGTACCTATTTCTTTAGCTAATGATGCAACTTATTTGTAAATATATATGCTATATTACTCACGACTACGTTATGTGGTTACTGTACTTATGAACACTGCTTTATGGATCAAGTTGTACTTATATAAACAGGAGTTTTATTCGTAAGAAAAACTTAATCTCGACTCCTTTGGAGGTTCGTGTAATTTAACCAAGGTTTTTGAAAATAGATATAAGATAGATAGATATGAATATGAAACTTGATTTACTCGAATTAGTTTACATTAAATAAATTAATAATCAAGTTGTAAAGACATTTTGTGATGCAGTGTTGAATAAATAGACAATGGACCAAATCCAATTGGGCGTAATGTTTTCCCATTTCAGACCACGTGTCATTCTCTTGAGAATAAGATTCTTTCTTTGAGTTGTATCCATATAGATGTGTCTTCTCATGTGCAACCGTTAAACAAAGAAATGATACTTTAGGGAATGACACATGGTCTGAAATGGGCAAAACGTTACGTCGAGAAACAAGGTCTATTGAGGTCAAGGTCAACACCAGTTAGGAAGTCATGTGATAACGGTCCGTCATGTTGGATGACAACTACATCGATACATATCCAAACATATGTTACGCACACATATCTCAATCCACCTCAATCACGTGCACATCACGTGCACCTTTCATTAAATGGATAGCAAGTTGCACGGTCCAGAAATGTTATTTACATTATGCATCGAATGGTCAGAGGGGTTGTATTCTTCAGCTACGAAGAGGCTGAAATACTATGCCTGGGATCCCTGCGGTAAAGCTTAAATGATGCAACTGGTACCAGTCAACATGACATCTTTAGAAGTGAATTTATGAATGAAGAGCAAGTGATGCAGAAAAAGAAAATTGTTTAGTCATAAACAAAGTTGAGTACCAAAATAAGCGAGGGAAAAACGTCAAATTAGCTAAGACACGTGACCAGGGAGTTATCCTGTTACCATGGCTACCTACAGCATCAAAGAAATAGACCAACAAATGACGTTATCTGTGCTCATGATAAACAGCCAATCAGAAAGACAGAAACAGTAGAAAAAATGTGACAAAACAAATTTGAAAATCAAGAGAGGGTGGGTGGGGAAGGTCGCTAGCTTTCAGCAAACTACGCCCAAAGAAAGAAAAAATCCCTGCTTCGAATGGAAAAAACATCACGCCCTTTAAAGATGATTTTCTCTCTTTTAACTGTTGTAAGGTAAGCTCGAAATTGGTAATTCATTCTACATGAAGATCCAAAATTATCTTTGAAGGCAATTATCATTATTAGTAAATATCAATCAGGATATCAAGCACTTGGAAGCTTGGTGCTTGGAGGGGTGGAAGTTGAACTATACCATATGTGAATGAGCCAAAATATCGACTGTAATTACATAAAATAATTGGTAATAATTACGAAAATACAATAGAGTATCTCGATAATTATATTGTCTTTTGCGAAAAACAAATAAAACGCTAAAGAATTCTGGTAGCGACTGGTACACACGTGTACAAACAAAAAATCAACGAGCCAAAAATGAAAACATAACTGTGCTACAATCAACTAATGATAAACATGTTTCACCAGCTTACACTCCCTAACTCTTTTCTCCTAGATAAAATGTGAACTTTCTTTGACTGGGTTTCTCTATATTGGAGATATGAAGCCGTTATTTAAAAGTGTAGCCGTTTTGTTCTTTCTGGTGTATCTATTCACTCCAACAGGTAAGCAAGAGCTGGACTATGCGATAGAAATATTTTTTTTCTGGTTAAAGATATAGCTTATTCAATTATAACGTTGTCGCTGATAAAAAGCGTAAAGCCTAAAGCTTTGAGAGCGGAATCATAAAACTTATTTTCCCGTAACATTATTAAGATAAGAAACTCGCTTGTACGCTTGCAAATTCTACGAGTTTGACATGTATTCCTTAATTCATTCTTAGATAGCCTACAGTGAAGGTTATTGGTAACCAAAAGATGAATGATAGGCTTTAACAACGATAATTGAATTAGCTATATGAAGAAAATCTTAGTTTTCTCGACTATTTTACTTCATAAAGGATTCATACACCGCTCACTAATTTTTCCTTATCTAAATGACGGACCGTGGACTGCAGTGCATCAGTCTTGACTAGTCAAAAAAATCGACCAAGGAAAATAGAATAGAAGTCCGCTATCGATTATAACACTGATTATTCTGTAAGAAAAAATAGATAGTTCAATGTCAACTGATTCAATTCTTGAAAGGGCTATTACATTAAGCACAAAACAAAAACGCCTTTACGAAACAGTTTCCTTTTAGATAAGCGAGACGTTAGAGTCCTTCTCACTTCGGATCGCAATATGTGTAGTCGATAAACGAGAGGCTTGCTTGGATTAATGGATCGCTCAAATCGATGGATCGACTACATCCATATATTGCGATCCGAAGTGCGTAAAAAAGGATAAAGCCACTTTACTGTAACAATTGGTGGTTATAGGGTGAAACCACATGCATGGACGATCAGTGACGTCACCGTGACTTGGTATACAGGGCTCGAAATAAGGGCCTGCCTATGGCCAAAATGCAGGTCAAGTTCTACTACTGTCAGGCTAAAACAATTTTGAACTGCAAAATGGAAAATAAAGTGGCAGGGGAATTTTGCTCCAAATTATCTATCCTGCCTGAAATAAGAAACTGTCGGGCCATTTATCTTTTCTATTTCTGGTATATTAACTTCGGGACGGCTAAATTAACTTTTTCCCAAGTAAAACAACATTTATTGCTCATTTAATTCGAGGTATTGGTTTGATTGGAAATGATATTGATACTAATCCCCGACTCTCTCTCTCTCTCTCTCTACAGTATCGCGTGAGGATTGGACTCCAGAGTTTCTGTCCCAAATCAGGAGAAAACGATGCATTCTGGGAAAAATCGAGCGTGACGTCACATTCCTTCATGGAACTGATTCAGGAGACTTTCAGAAGTTAGGGAAAGTCGCTGACATGGATGTGTGTGTACTGCTGTGTTGTGAGATGGATAATTGTGAGGCAGCATTCATGGCTGACAGGAACTGCTATGCTGTCAAATGTCACAGTCAAGAACACTGTGTTACTGCGCCTGCGCGCAAAAACAAATGGCATCCATCGGTGGTTTTTGTGAAAAAGATTAGCCAATCAAACAAAGAGAAAGAAAGCAAGTCTGCGCATGCGCAGAGTAAACAGAATAAAACAGTCAAAGAACATATTGAAAAGGAGATGTCGGCTGTACATAAAGATGTCAAACTTCAAGTTGACCAATCAAAGGGCGATAAAGAAAGCCAATCCGCGCATGCGCAGAATAAACAAAGTGGGAAACCGAAAGAACATGCTCAAAAGAACACGTCCGCTGTCCAGAAAAATGTCAACTTTCAAGTTGATCAAACAAAGGTTAAAGAAAGCCAAACTGCGCAAGCGCAGGATAACAAGAGTGGAACATCTAAAGAACATGTCCAAAAAGAGATGACAGCTGTAAAAAAAGAATTCAAGAATTCTGAAATCCCTGGAAGCAGTGATAAAAAAGAAACGAATGGAATTATGAACAGTTTGGCTATTCCTGTTCACGACAAACCGTCGGTAATAAGATTAGATGAAAAAGAAACAAAAAGAAAAACAATTCCTCTTGATAAACGAAAGGTGAGTTGAAGCTTCTGCTCGACTAACTCTTTTGGTATACTATACTAAGTAAAATAAACTAGTGCGTTATTACAAATACTGCATTCTGATTGGCTGCGCTACTAGGTCCCATTAGCGAAATAGAGGTCCCTGGTAAACAACAAATTCTATAGACCCCTTGCACGTGACGTCAAATCAGCTCCATTTGAAGGACAAAACAAAAGAATTTCAAGCCCCTTAAGAATTAGAAAGCTATTTTTTCCCTCCAAATTGAGCTGCAATCCAAGTACTGCAAGGAGTCCATAAGCAATGGCTTTCAGGCAAAGGATTTGCTGATGCTCTGATAAAATATACGTGAAGGTGGAGTACTACCAATTCTGTCTCCCTCCCCATCTTGAAATATTAACAAATTTAGTCAAAGTATTAAGTGCAAATAATTTAATGTATTTACAGATGGCAATACGCCAAGAAATGTTTAAGAAGTCAAAGTTTAGCTTGGTGTCAGCGGCGGTCTTAACGTGTTCCATGGCGGTCTTGCTTAGCGGCGTTGCTATCATCGCCGCGAGAATACGAAAAAAACACGAAGCAAATCAAGACCCTGAATACTCTTCGGTACCGACAGCCGAAGAATGAACGAAAACAACACGAAGCAAACAAAGACCCTGAATACTCTTCGGTACCGACAGCCGAAGAATGAACGAAAACAACACGAAGCAAACAAAGACCCTGAATAATGTTCAGTACCGACAGCTGAAGAATGAACGAAAACAACACGAAGCAAACAAAGACCCTGAATACTCTTCGGGACCGACAGCCGAGGAATGAACGAAAACAACACGAACCAAACCAAGACCCTGGATATTGTTCAGTACCGACAGCCGAGGAATGAACGAAGAATAAGACAGATGAAAAATGGGAATAGCTTAATAGACGGAAATATAATATGGACTGAAATATGGAGAAAAGAAAGATAGATATTATGAGGCCAGTTATTGGACATTAAAAGAAATACCGTATGTTTCTATAAAAATCACGTTAATATAACTATAATTTCACACGAGAATGAGTATGAGTAAATAGTTCTTGGCTTAAAATTCATTTTAAACAAATGTAAAGGTGGATTTATTATTCTAATTCTTTTCTTACAAAATGAACTTGCGAAATAAATTTTGAAAAAATATATTATCTTTGAATAAATTTATAAAAAATTGAAATTAAAAAATATATTTACAAATTGCGACACAAAATTGAAAAAAAAAAAGTTAATTTCTTGAAATTTCTTAAATATATTGAAAAACTATTATCGTTTGTTTGTATTTTGAAAAACATGGATGACAACACACGTTATAAAAAAATAAATTATATAGAAATATTATATTAAATTCTTGACAATTAAAAATATATTATGATCCATCAGCGCTGCATTTGAAAAATATTATTATTCTGAAAAAAAATTAAATTATAATTTTTCACAGGCATGCATTCATTTAAAATTCCCTATAGGAGAATCCCCTCTAACATCCATCATCCACTCAATTAAGAGCATTTTCAGTCTTGCTGATTTTTTACAGGGGAATCTCCTCATGAAGATAGCATTCAATGTCCATTGACTGAAGCTTGAGGAATTTCTGCTTATTCTTGATTCACAATTGGGGGATCCCCCCTGTAAGCATGTGATGTCCAATGAACAGCAAATGAAAAGCATCTTCTTCTGCATCAGAGAGAAATACAGATCTGTATGCCTGATTGATCATAGGGGAATTCCCCTTTATAAGTATCCATGCTTCCTTAAGGAAATCCTCAATTGTTCCTCATCACAGGGGAATCCCCCTCTTTCAGATAGAATCCAGTTTCTTCTCCGTAAAAAATTATAATTGCTAGGTATACATTGTCCTTTAGATGATATATTTGATGTGGAGCTAGCAGGCTTTTTTCCTCCAAATAATTGCAAAGGCTCTTATTTCTTGATAACAAACTGAAGTCCTTTTTGTTAGTCAGTCTCACAACAATTTAGAAAGCCAACTCAATTCTTTTTCTTTGCAGACAGTCTCCCTTTGTTACAATTAATCAACGGAGGGAATCCCCTTTCAGTAGACTAATTTCTCCATGCATTAAAAGAAGGGCTGTCTTGTCGATTCATACCAGGGGAATCCCCATCAGTCAGAACATCTCCATTACTGAATGCAAATTGTTCCTAAGAAAAGCCATTCAATTGTTGTTGAAATGTATAAGATACCAATTACTTCAAGACAAAGTTCAGCAAGAAAGTGCTCATTGAAATTTAACTTCAAATCACAGAATCAATGACGAAAAAAATTATCAAAACATTAAAATTTGTTAGTATCATAATGAAGAAAAATGAGTGTCTAATATGTGATTAAAAATTTGATAATAATCATTGGTAACAATGATATTGAATTTGAATTAAAGAGTCACTTGCCATAGGGAATTTCTATGACAGTTCACTCCCTACGCACACAGTACCAAGGCTAAATGTGTGAATAAATGTGATCAGTCAATGTGACCGGTCAAGAGGACTGGCCAAAAATGTATTTGGCCAAACCAGTGACATTTTTGCCCAGACACTGATCTGTTGACTGTTGGTCATTGAGTTAATTTTTGCACTGCAGTACTAAATAAAACATTGGCTCCGAGTAACAATGAGAGACCACAAAAGACATCTGAAACATACGCTTTAGACCCCTCGCACGTGATATCAAAGCCTCTCAAAGGACAAAACAAAGGAATTGCAATCTCCCAAGAATTGGAAACCTATTGTTGTGTACTCAAAATTTAGATACATTCCGACATGCTGCAAGGGGTCAATATCTGTAATTATTGATGACAAATAACTGCATATCTAGAAATACATATAAGATAATATTTCATTGAGTACAAACCCTTTGTTCTTTGATAGAAGGTTGTGATGCTCTTCCAGATCCATGCAGGGATTGACTTCTCACTACGTATGCTGAGCCAGGTCTGGAGAAGTAAGCTTTTTCATTTTGAGGAATTTGTTGGATTTCCTGACTTGATACCTATTAGATAATTATTAGACAATTCATACATTTATTATGTCAAGTTTACTCAAGGCCAGTACAATGGAGATTGAAATATAGTTAACATTTTTGCAGAAGAAGACAGTCAACACTGTACATCTTTATTCCCAGTTATAAGTGGCGCACCCCCTCCCCCTAAGATTACACAAACATTTTTACCTTTTTAACAATATCCAATTTGATTAACTCTGATTTTGGAGTTCTTTTGCAGTTGGCAGCTGTTGGGCAAAACACACAAGTGAAAAGAGTTTAACTCATGAATGACTCTTAATTCAATGTCATGGGAATTAAATTCTATCCTACCAGCAAAGAATGGCCAAATATTTTCTATTGCAGAAGCAAAGTCTGTAGCAGTCCTGCAAAAGAAAGGACAGAGACATTAGACACATTTCAATGTTAAGGCATGTTGTAACATGTACATTGTGCGAGTCAACCAATATAATCTTAAAACGAAGTTTTTGGTAGCCTTTTACAAGCCTAATATTTTGTGTTCCCCCTGCAGTTTTATTGCAAAATATTATAATTATATTTTTTTACAACCCCATGAAATATATATTATCCTTACCTTCCTTTGCTATCACTCAATGTAAGATCAGGTTTGTATTCCATTATCGTCATGACAACTTTGCCATGACCTTGTAAAGCAGCACAGTGTAGAGGAGTCCATAGTGTACCCTTGTTGCATCCATTCACATCGGCACTGTTATAAATGAAGCATATCTGGATATTACTAAAATGTGGAGTTCAATACATCTTTAAACCTTCAAATTTTATCAGTACCCTTGAAACAACCTTGTCAGGACACAGCTACTGTACCTCACCAAATTGGAATTTAGTTGTTTCCTTTTGCCGAGGGAGTGAATGGATGCAACAAGGGTGCACTATGGACTCCTCTAAAAAAATTGACTTCTAAATTCCAATTTGATCATGGCATGAGGGCCACAGGTTGGTTAACCACTGGATATTTTAAAAGTGCTAACCTCATAAAACAAGGGTGGGAGGAAAACTGGAAAACCCAAAGAAAAACTCTCAAATCAAGGGAGAGACCTTCCAAACTCTACTCACATGTTATGCTAAATCTAGGAATCAAACATGAGACCTCAGAGGTGAGAGGACAGTGCATGTTGCCATTGCACAACCTTTTCTTTAATGACAATTCTGTCCCCTTTCCATTTCCTATTAAGCTTACCCACTGTCTAGAAGTAGGCGCACAATATTGCTGTACCCCCAGAATGCTGCAATGCATGCTGGTCGAAAACCTTGTGCCGAGTAAGAATTAGGGTTGGCACCACTGTCTAGTAATGATTTTATGAGCTAGAGAAAAAGAGAATGGTAAGAAAAATTAGATACGGAAAAATTTATATACAAAGGTTAAGAAATAAAGGGAAAATATGACCCGCGTGCATGACAACCATCTTGACAACAAAACACTACGAATTAAATACAAAATTTCTAAATTTTATGTACTTTTAGTAATAGAATATTGCATAAGATAAAAGCAGGTTAAAAGATTACGTAGCTGTTAGTCTATGTTGATGTTATTAGGGTAAGAATTATACCTTTTCATCTCCGTTGGCCGCAGCGCTTGTGAGTTCTTCTCCATCCGCCATTTTGAATATAATTATTAATGGCAAGTTCGCTGTGTTAGGAACATTGAACACAGTAGGCTCAAATTCTTAGTCTCCGCGCTACCTCTTCACACAGGGATCCCCAAATTGTTCTTTTGTTCCCTTTCCTTCCAAAAGATCTTCCTTGTCTCTGTTTTGTCGTATTTTAAATATAAAATCTCTGTCTTCTATGTTTCGATACTTAACTTTTATCTCAAGTTGTATTCATTTTTTTTTTGTAATTGGGGATAAAAAGAGTGTTGGGCTTCCTGTGGACATGGAAGACGAACACGTGATTGTCAAAAATTATTCAACAGGAACAGGACCACGCGAGATCAAGTCTAGAAAACAGCTTGTAAAATAGCTAAAATCTTCATCGAAATGGCTTCTGCTTTAGATCAGTTGAAGAAGTTTACTACTGTTGTTGCAGATACTGGTGATATTCAAGGTATTTTGGTTGATTTCGTGTTTCCTTGTGCCTATAAAAGTGGCCATATAATGTTTATTTACCCTCGAGTTGAGTGTTCGCCTTCTTGATTCTTGTTTAGCTATCGATAAATACAAACCCACTGATGGTACTACCAACCCCTCGCTTATCTTGGCTGCTTCTAAGATGCCGGAATACAAACATATCTTGGAAGATGCTGTGCAGTTCGGGAAAAAAAATGGAAGGTACAGACCGTTTGCTAATTAAAAACATGTCTGCATATTTGTCAAGGACATGTTTGTTTTCTGAGGGGGAGGGGAGGGGAGAGGGAGATTTTGTTCCAACAAAATTCCACAAATAGCTGTTATTACAGTTGAGCTGGCAATGAAATATTGATCATAGGAAAATTATTCATTATTGCATTTCATTTGCATGCATCCGTAAAAACTGCTATTCAGTCAATCAAAGTTAACTTTATGAAGACTCACTGAAGTAGAGACTCAAAATCTCCTTTATATTTTTGCATTGAGTTAAGAGCAAGAAACAATACAGATGTGAAGTGGTATTCTCTCTTGGCTCTGTTTCCCAACTTAAAGCTATTACTTCCATCATTTTTTAACATAAATCTTACTTTCTTCTCTTGTATTAGCACTGTCGAAGAGCAAGTAACCGCTGCCATGGATAAATTGGTATGAATGAGAAGCATTGTTCATGAGAAGTATCATAACTATTTTCATAATTATTATGCAACCCAGACAACTATATATAGCCATAAATTGAAACATCTGGGTTATATTATATTCTATCATCATAAATTTCCTATGGTTTGAGTGATTACTTGATAGCTAGGTTTCTCGTGACGTCATTTTCTGTCTCGTGCGGAATGTTCCTCAGCTGAATCACATATTTTCAATAAAGAATTCTTTCTGGTTGACAGCACATGGTGGTCAGTGTTTGACCACCATTTGGATCAGATAATGAGATTCAAAGACTTTTATCAGCTGATTGAAACCAAGCTATTGGTGGAAGCTAAAACCTCAGACATCTAGGGCTGTGTGTTGGTTGCATAATAATTATTATGAAAACAGGTGTACTCAATATTGGTACTATGTGCAAATATATAGTGTGTTCAATGTGAATTCACTGTAGGGAGACCACAGATGCAGGGGGCTGGGGGTCTACTTTTTTAACCAAAACTAATTTTCTTTTTTTCATGTTGTTCTTGGATAAGCTGACCCCCCCCCCCCCCCCCCAACACACACACACACTGATTATGCATTTAGCTGATTTTGAATTACAACTATTATAGTATGTCTCCTTTGGAACTGAAATTTTGAAGATTATTCCTGGTAGAGTGTCAACAGAAGTAGATGCAAGGTAAAAGCAATAGACTTGACGCACTTGTGCTATATACACATGCAATCAATTTATGTCCTTTGTATCATCATCATCACCGCCAACACTAGCCATCATAGCCATCCTCTTCATTATCACCAACAACAATGTCATCATACTCATCATCATCACCATCATCATTTTGATAATCATCACCAACCACCTCAATATAATAATTTTGTGCTTTAGTCTCTGAGGATATGGTACTGTAAGCTGGCCATAGCCACCAGACAGTGTAGGTCATATGATGAATGCATTCATCCTCATTCATGAACTGCTATTTTAACCCCTTTATTACATTGTATTCCATTCCTTTGTTTCTATGTTTGACTGCTCCCTGAGTCATTTATTTTCATGTTCAACTTAATATACTTTTCATTCCTGCCTCTAATGATGTCGTTGTCTGACGAAAGCTCAGGAACAAAAAAAATAAATCTGCAGCAGCTAGTATACAGCCTTAACTTATTTTACTCAACCCATCATTAAATTGCAAGCAATCCTGAAAATTCTAACCATACTCCATCCATAGACTACAAGATAGACATTTATGAATCAATTGCAAGATTATTATATATTTAAGGCCATGTCTTTTGAATATTCAGGTTGTCATTTGATGTTGAAGGCTCCATTGCCAAAGCCAAGAAATTCATTGAACTGTATAAGCAACAAGGAATCGGCAAGGAGAGAGTTCTTATTAAACTTAGTTCTACCTGGGAAGGCATTCAAGCAGCAAGGTTAGTTGACTTGAAAAAGGATATTTTTAAATTTCTATACAATTCAATCCATTTAGTTTACGGTACCTCTTCTCAACACTGGTAAAGAGGACTGTCAAACATGTATTTTTTTACTCTTTTGCAGAATTCTTGAAAAAGAAAATGGAATTCACTGTAACTTGACTTTGCTGTTTTCATTTGCCCAGGTATCTTGATAACAGAGTTTTTGTATGGCCTTAAAAATAATGGTCCTAAGGATGACAAAAATTAAATTCTTATAAACTTTTCTAGTTTAATAACTTCCTAGTAAGAAAGTATATTGATTATAATTGTAATTTCTTATCCAATTTATTTATCTAGGCTGTTGCTTGTGCCGAAGCAGGCGTCACACTGATCTCACCTTTCGTTGGCCGTATATTAGACTGGTTTGTCAAGAATACAAACCAGAAGTATGAGCCACAAGATGAACCAGGTAAAATATGTCTTCACTCAGTGTTAACCCATATAAGGCAGATGCAAAAGGACCTGTGCATGGTGCTGTTTGCAAGAGTAGGGATTTGTTACCCAGTACAACGGTGTAGTCTTGGAGTCACACTACTAACCCTACTCTTGATTATAAACTGCATGCCCAGTAATGTAGCAATGTGCACTTAAATAGCAGTCCATAAAGTCTTACGAACTATATCATACAAACTCTCAGTTGTTCCCTCATGATGACGGAAAGCTCCCTACCCCCCGCCCCACCTGCTATCCTTTTACCACAGGAAACCCAACCTTGGTATACAATAGTAGGTGCATGTCTTTGTTTTTACTCAAATGATTTGAAACATGGAGTAACTGTGTTGATGCATCATTGTTATCCTCTGTTAGGTGTGAAGAGTGTTACAGCTATCTATAACTACTACAAGAAGTTTGGTTATAAGACTGTTGTAATGGGAGCATCTTTCAGAAACACTGGAGAAATAGTTGAACTTGCTGGCTGTGACAATCTCACCATCAGGTAATAATTATTTGTAAAAGATAATTTTCATGTCATAAAACAAAACTTCTATTATGAAGAAAAGGATCTATCAAATCCATAGTTGAACTGCAGCCTTGCAATCTCTGCCTTGTTACCACTGTTTTCACTGCTACGTGCTGATCGAGACAGGGGCCCATTATCTGGAGCGTACAGCTAGTACGTACCCCTATCTCAAGTCATTGTTTTCTCAGACTGGTTATGTTTCGATTCATATTTCCCATCTAGAATTAAGTGCCACAACAAAAAATCCAAGTTATTCAACAGAACGAAGCTAACAAAGAATACAATAGGTTTCTATTGAATTACTCAAACAATTTGTTTGATTGACAGCAGTGTATTGCCCGATTTCCCTGTTGCGACTGTTGTCTCAATCAGCACGCAAGGCATTAAAACAGTAAAAATTGATCAGATCTTTGCCAAAAATAAATTCTTTTTTCCTATTCTTTGGCAGCCCATCTCTGCTCGAAAAGCTTCAAAACTCAAAAGAAACAGTCACAAGAAAAGTGTCAGTTGAAGAAGGTAAACTTAACTATGATTCCTTGCTTTATTCTTGCTTCAATTTACAGTCTACAAATGTGGAGGGTTTAAAATAATATTTCAGTCGTCCTTAAATTGTGTGGTTGGACTCCAACCTTAAGAAGTTTATGTTGGACTAGATTTTGAATCCACTAAACAAGCATTATATTTTAAGGCAAAAATGTTTTATTTTACAGCACAAAAACTGGAGATCACAAAAGTTGAACTTGATGAAAAGAAATTCAGGTGGCTGTTGAATGAGGACGCCATGGCAACAGAGAAACTTGCTGAAGGCATTAGAAAGTTTGCTGCTGATTCTGTTAAGCTTGAAGACATGATAAAAGAACAGCTGCAAGCCTCTTGAACTTGAGAAGCTATAATTGATTACTGTAACTGCTGGACAATTTTGAAAGCACTGGGACAAGGATCATAGGATAATTTCTTTCTTTTCTTCTCTTTCTCAATTTTTTTTCTGGTCACAAAGCATGCCATATTTTGATTCAATCCAATCTGATATCACTTATGCTAATAAACAATATTTGAATTTTTTTTATACCTAAATATGTTACCATGGTAATGACTGTATAATGAGCTTGATTATTACAATAATTATTGTTGTGATTGAACTCTCTGATATGAATATGAATAAAGATGTTCTTCCACTGATCTCTTTTATTAATTCTATATCTATTCTAGTACTCTGAAAATGGTAGAAATGATATATACTTTAATAATTATTAATTATTAAGGGTAGCGTAGTGGTCTACTGCTCACCTCAAACCGCTGTGGTCCAGGTTCAAGCCCTGGCTCGGGTTGGATCTTATGTGAGTTGAGTTTGTTTGATGTGTTGTTCCCTCATGTGCCACAAGGCTAGGGTTTTTTCTCCAGGTTCTCGGGGTATTTTTCTCCCTCCATAAAAATAAACATGTGAATATAATAGAATAACATAGAATATAATATAATGTAGTGGTAGTGTGTGTGAGTGACAGTGGGCCAAATTGGAAACCAGTATTCATTTGCTGAATTTGTATCCCACTATGAAAAAGTGATTTTCTATTTTTTATAGTAGAAATGAAACAAAAGCAGTTGGATGGTAATTATGGTTCTTGAGATTGCCACATATTGTGTTACAGTTCCATCTCATTAGGGAAAATCCATTCAGAGCAACTTCTTTCGATATGGTGCCAATGCTAGGAAAGAAAACTGATAAATGTGGAGGTTTTACCGTTATTATTTTCAGCAAAACAAAGTAACAATCCTAAATAAAACTGACGGAAAAGTTGATAAAGAACGGCCAAGGGTAAAAAAATTGAACCCTTCTATTAAAGTTAAATTGACTTTTCAAGAATTATTGACTACCAAATCAGTAACTCTAGCTTTATCCCAGATAATTTTTACTCTTATTAGGTCGCATAGAACGATCGCAATGAAGTCTTGAAAGGTCTTTGGTCTATTATCTATGCATCAGAGCACGAAATTTTGCCAACACTTTAACCCTCTGACGTCATTCCGGATTTTCCTTGTTGGTCACCTGATTGTCACACCCCTATGGACGCCCCCTTCTTTTGTTCTACGATTTTTAAACTCAAATCGCTTTAAAACTTAGCTTTTTCCATTGGGAAATATTGGAAAATGATTTATTAACAACATTCTGTCTTAGATTGCAAAATTTCGAACTTTAAAGCGTAATATTTGAGATTAAAATACTCGACGAACTGGATTTGAACTTGTTTTTTATGCTAATGAAGACCTCTTGTGAATCACAAGAGTTTTGATTGGCTAAGAGCCTGTCACTCACATGTTTGTTATTGTGTGTACGTGGAGTCATACGTTCAACATTTCACGTCTGACTGGCTCACCGTAAGGTCTCAAAAAGCAAAGTTAGTAAAAATATCGCTAGAAATCGAATTGAAAAATCGTCCAAGTCTTACAGCTACTAAAAATGAGGTCGAATCCAACTGGGGAACAGCCAAGTGTGGCTATGAAGTTTGTGAGTGCTGGCCTCGCCGCTTCTATAGCAGAAGCTGTGACCATTCCAATCGACACTGCCAAAGTTCGTTTACAGGTAAATCAGACAGAACCAAATATAATCCTGCATCGTAATTGCGTTTTTGTTGAAGTTCTCGATCTCTAATTCGTTTTACTTTTGATAAAATTGACCTAAGAAGAATAATTCGAATGATTATATTGTCTAGATAGTTTTACGATTCTAGGTCGTCACGTCATTTGTCAAAATTATTCTCGATTTTTATGTCTTGTTTTTTTATTTTGTGTGTTTATTAGATAGAGTACTTGTTGTCTAGTGTTTAGTTCAGGTTAAACTTTAGCTTTCGTATAAAACATTCATTGTAACAATTATATCAATTGTGGCTTCGTGGATTGCTACGTGCTACGCGGCAAATCAGTCGAATCAATGATTGTGCTACTCGACGTAGTCAAATATTAACATGAACCTCTTCTTTATGACTTAATATTTGTTTACAGTCATAAGCATTCGCTTTCTTATGTATATTATTTGATAACAAAATGACCTTGTTTTTATTCTTGTACTTTTTGATTGATTCTAAAAACTTAAACTTGTCATCGGTCGACCTCGAGCCCAAAACAAAACGGCGTCTTTCAGCTGGAAATGTGTAAAAAGTTTCTTTGTATCTTGTTCCTATTAGTAAAAACCCACAAGAAGTTCCACAATGCAAATTACATCGTTCCTCGGCTTATTTAGAATACTTTGTGTCGGATAATTAAAAGTCCCAGGAAAGCCACTTAAGTTGCAAAAAAGCCTGTTAAGTGCCGGAGCTAAAAAAAAATAAACGCTATAAATTTGTGCCTGTGCAATTAGCTGTGTTTATTTCGCAATATGCATGAAACGTGATAGATGTTACATAACATATTCTAGATAGTATTTATTGGCATAGGAAGACAATAACGAGGTAGTCAAAATAAAACCTTTCAACTGCTACTTTCATTGTTTGTGCACGCCATGTTCCGAGTGATGTTCCGAGTGATGTTCCAGGGCCCGGTTGTACGAAGCCTGAATAGCGCTATCCACCGGATAAATCCTTATCCAGAGGATAAAACCTATACAAATTCTATACACTGGATAACTCTTATTCGGTGGATAACTTTATCCAGGCTTCGTACAACCGGCTCCAGATGGTTTTTATCTTACTCCCGGACATGCCTCAAAGCTCCCTCAAAGCCTTAACAAAGGGATCCCAGTTTTGAAAAATCGTAGTACTTGCAGCTGTACTAATTACTGGGGGAAACTTTGATCAGGCATTTTTGTTTTAATATAACAAATGCTGATTATCTGATATTCTTGGTTTTGTAGATCCAAGGTGAACATGCAGTAATGTCCAACATTGCTTCAGGGATTAAAACACACAACCCAAGTGTCCAGTACCGTGGCATGATTGGAACCATGTTAACTATTGCAAAAACTGAGGGTGTTAAAACAATGTACAAGGGTCTAATCCCTGGCATTCACCGTCAGCTCTGCTTTGCAAGCATTAGAATTGGTCTGTACGATTCAGTCAAGAAGATGTATGGAGATGAAGATGTCAATAATCCGAAAGTTTTAAAGAAAATAGCTGCAAGTATAACTACAGGAATCATGGCCGTTGCATTAGCACAACCAACAGAAGTGGTTAAGATTCGTTTCCAGGCTGACGCTGGTAGATATACCACAGGTGCCTTAGCAACATATGCACTTATCGCACGGAACGAAGGAATTAAAGGATTATGGAAGGGTGTATTTCCAAATATGGCAAGACTGTGTACTGTCAATGCATCAGAACTTGTTGTATATGATTCTATTAAAGGGTTTTTCTTGCGGCATAAGCTCTTGGCTGATGAGTATCCACTGCACTTTGTGTCAGCATTTGGAGCTGGTTTTGCAACAACTTGCATTGCATCACCTGTGGATGTCGTCAAGACCAGATACATGAATTCTCCACCCAATACTTACAAAAGTGGTATTGATTGTGCAATACAGCTGTTGAAGCATAATGGCATTACGGCATACTATAAGGGGTGAGTATATATAATTATTTATAGTATTGTAAGCTCTTGTCACAAACTGTCTAGAACTTTCCTACCATGGGGTGGATTCAGAATTTTCTTCAGGGAGGGGTGTGGCATTGGAGGGGCACCCAAATGATAAAAAAAAACACAAATGTATCACCCAAGAAAAAGAACCTTATTATGTATTGCAGGCTAAAAATAATTGTCAGTCATACACTGGTCAAGATGCATGTGAGACATATGATATTTTATTTTTTCCAAATATGAACAGTCAACATGTCCATTCAAAACTGTATTAGACCAGTCAAGTACCAAATTTGGCTGGACATTGACCGACCATTATTTTATCCCCTGTATTGGATATCTTCAAATTTAAAGCTGCAGTATAGGGGCACATGAAAAGTCGATCCAGGAAGGAGTGCACCCCTTGCACCCCTCCCCTGGATCCACCCTAGCCAGCATTTAGTAAATTGTGGAGCAAAGTGCTGATACTACCAACAGCTGCGCACTTCTTTGCAAAGAAGTAAGAAGTGTAAGAGAACAGCATTGGATCGGAAACTAGAAATAGGTGTCCATATTATATATCATTAGGGTGAACTCAGGGGGATGGCCGATGATGAACTCCCTTTTTGGAGAATTCATATGAATGCCTTTTCTGTATGCCCTAACTGCTCTAGATATATGCATGTCTAATGCATATGCATTTTTAAAAATTGCATCAATTAAAATTATTTAAAAAAATCATTATCCAATTATCTAATCATATTTTTCTTTTTCCATTCCAGTTTTACCCCAAACTTCATTCGTCTAGGGGCTTGGAACATTGTCATGTTCATGTCCTATGAACAGCTTCAGAGATTATTTACTAAGTTAAAGAAAGTAGCTACCAAATCAAGTACAAAACCTATCTAGAAGAGTTTCAATCAAAAGTAGCTGAAATTAACCAAAGCAATTCACCTTTTCGGCGCTAGGCTTTCACGTGGTCTTCACGTGGTGAATCGTGTTACGGTCACCAAAAAGTTCGGACATTGTTGTTGAATTGCCACACGATCGTACTAACTTTTATACAATTTATTGACTTGATTTGTTTCTTCTGTTCTCAAATTTTTATCAAAACTTCTTTAGAAATAAATTATTTAGATAGTTTCACTAAGATTTTGAGAACAGAATTAACAAATTAAGTAGATAAATTGTATAAAAGTTAGTACGATCGTGTGACAATTCAACAACAATGTCCGAACTTTTTGGTGACCGTAACATGATCCACCACGTGAAAGCCTAGCGCCGAAAAGGTGAATTAGAGGGGGACAACTAATATGCCCATTAAAAATTTATAATTATCTAGTAATCATGAATAGGTGAAAGACTAAATTTTTATCAAAGAATAGGGTATTTTAAAGTCAATATTTTGGAGAGAAAATGATACAATGAAAGATTAGGGAGTCTATGGTTAGTCTAGATATAAATGCCAATAATTTTCAAAGAAATATAGCTTTCATCACTGCTGTCAATCAGAAGCAATAGTCATCAATAGTAGCTATATTCTAGTGTTTGTGCTTTTGATTGACAACTAGCTCCCCTGCAGCTGAATGAGTTCAGCCAGGCAATGATAAATAAAAGTTTTCAAAATCAGTGTTGGTAGATATCGGTCAGGTACGACAGCATCTACGTATACTAGTAGCCTATAGCCACCAACACATCGCGAACAACCTACTGACACCTTACCAATGATAATATACTAATTATCTACTAACACCGGCCAATTTTGAGGTCACCTTCTTTAAATAACACAGTCGAACCTCTACGCAATGGCCATGGATATACACTGTCGGGTTAATGGAGAGGCTTCAGCCACAATATATTATGAACTCATTGGTAACCTGGACAAAATTTCCTGGCCGTTGGGTAGAGGTGGTCATTGTGGTGAGGGACTAGCTGGCCTTTAGTGGAGGTTTGCATGACTGTATTATCAATTCACAGTTATATGTCTTCAATATTAGATCTTAATGCATGATGTAATATTATACTTTACGACTTTTCAAATTTAATAATATACCCTTGGATGAAAATATATCAATACAGTCATCATGCATTAATGTTTTTTTTTTCATTCCTAAATAGACCCCTTCCACGTGACGTCAGAGCAGCTAAAAATGGAGGAAAAAACAAAAGAATTTCGATCTCCCGAGAATTGGAATCATATTGTTTTGTCCTCCAACTTGAGCTGCATTGCAATGTGCTGCAAGGGGCTATAGGTATATTAATACATGGCTTGCCGCATTGGCCAAGTGTATGGGCCTGCATGCATGTCATGTCATAGACTGTACGTCAAGTATACTAATATCTTATATTAATTTTATAGTTTTATAATGAAAATAAAACTAAGTGATCTGTGTATACACAACAGTTTCACCAGACACAAGGTTATTCCAAAACAATTAGCTATTCTATTATTAGTACCTAATTTGTTTCAATTTTCATTTTATGTTGGGTTGTAACATGAATATAATAGCAAGATTAAATAAGGCCCAGTTCAGATATCAAACTTTTGCTGCAGCAAATCTTTTTGCCATTGTGGACATATAATACAGTGGCTAAGAAAATGCTGATCGAGATATCAACTGTTTTGCTTAGCGTCATGCAGGACATGATGTATGTGCTAATTTTAAGTTTGGTTTACATATATATACTACTAGTTTCAAGGAAACAGCACTCCATCTCAAAGGCAATTAGATTCAACACGGCAAAAGTTTGATGTCTGAACTGGGCTTAATTATTAATAGGAGAAGCATGCTAGGGTTAGGTAAACATGTTACCAGTAGTTATTAACTTATTTTACTCGTTATATATATTACGGCATGGTACCATAGTTGATTTATAAGTGATCTATGATCAATCTTAATTTAAAGGGCAGTTTTTCCTAGTATGTAATATTCAAAATTGGACAGCTAATTTTTGGTAATTTATAGAGTGAAATCACTAAACCCATGAAATAGATATTAGACTAATACACTTTAGTAGACCCTAATTTCATTGTTTTCTTTTGTATCTACTTGACTATTTATACACTTTAACAAGCAATTTTTATTTCAGGGGTTTAGTGACTTTACTCTTTATAAGCAAATTAGAATTATAAGCACACCATTAGGTTGGATCATATTTATCACATAATCCAACCTAGTGAATTGCTTTCTTTTAACAATATTACACACATCAATAATTGATTATTTCAGCTAATAAATAAGTAATTTAATAAATAAATAAATATGTAGATTCTTTTTTATTTATAATTTCATTTCGGGATGAAAATATATATAACACTCTAAGTAAATTAATTATTTCACCCCGAGTTTTGCACTATAAAATAAATGGTTTCAATTAAGTTATATTGGCAACAAAACAATTTTTTTAAGTTAGGGATTTTTATATTTTTCTGTAGCAAAACCATAGATCACAGCTAGAGCTTAGGTGGCGGAACATATCATATTACAATAATTATCGTACTATTTAGCACTTAATGACTGGTCCCGAGGGAAACAGTTAGTTTTGTTTCCACAAGAATCTTAATGTTTCCTGAGGCTCCAGTCGTTTTATTATATACTCTAGTCAAACAAAGAAAAATTTTCTCTCCATTTTAAAAATTTTTTATTTACAAAAAAAATTTATTCCCCTCTCACGCTTTGATCATGTGCATTTATTACCTGCGGGGGAGTTATTGAGATTTATTTCCCTCCCCGTGAGGTACTCTCGACCAATAAGAAAACGAGTTTGACTATAGGATATATAATAAAGGTATTTCTTTGGGTGTGACGCAGGGTAATCATGATTAATCAGGTGCGTCTGCACTAGCTTATAATTAATTCAAATAATCATGATAATAATATATGGTCTACTAGCTATTACCTTAATGAAGAGCTAGGTTGATTTTTCAGTCTGCAAATCTGTGTGTTGCGCTAGTATATGTTCCAGCAGTCTGAAATCAATCTCAAAAATTCAGAGAAGTTATATGGGCCATAATTATAATATTTGACAGTCAATATATTCCATGATATCTCAAATTAAGATTATATGAAGGCAATATTTTCTATAGCTTGATCACTTGTGGTAAATGATAAATTTAAGATGCTTGTAAGCATGACCTCTAACAAGATACATTGTTAGATATTCAATTAATTTAATGGTTTTGGATCTTAATAAAGGCTTTCTTTGTGTGATAATATCAAGTCTCAGTATTCATTTTACATGTGGCTTTTTGCATAATGTATAATATTCATTGTGACATTGGTAAACAACTTGATCATGCAATGAACCATGCATGCATACAGCTGTCTGACGTACATGTGATATTGGATATTTGACAAGATCAAGGCAGCTAGTTAAGGTAACCTATAACAAGCACATACACAAAGTGCATGTCTGAAAGCCTGTTAGTTGTACTTCTTGACTGTACAGAGGACAAAACAAAAGAATTTCAGTCTCCTGAGAATTGAAGCCTATTGTTTTGTCATCCAATACACATTGAGCTGCATTCCAACTGAAAGAGTGTAGCTATTTGACACTTTAATTTTGGGATTTTTGCAATTTCAAAAATATCTCGAAATTAAAGTGTCGTGGAAAATAAGTGCAGGGAAAATATGATGCAAAAATTGAGTGACCCTCAATTTTTGAGAAAGTATTTAAAAGCATGGATAAAAGACATCATTACTGAGAACCAAATTACTAGTGCCTATTGATCAACAATTAATGAATGAATGGAACTTGTGCATATTTGTAAACAATGAATAATTTATTCAATGAAATCGCAAAATTAAAGTGATCAAGAATAAGATTTTTTCTCAAAGTCGTTAGGTTAACATGTCTCGAAAAAAATCCATGTATACATATACAGGTACGTGCAGTCCGTAAGAAAATACATTTCGTTTCAGGGGGTTATGTACTTACAGAGCTCTGTTGCATAGAAAATTGAAACTGTTCCTTGAAAATGTTTAGAGTTTATTGACATAGTTTTCATCTTTTTCTGCAAGGTGATCAAATCAATCTTGCAACGGTTAACAATACAACAATAAAATTAATTCTTTTTGATCTAACAGAAAATAAATAACACAATACTTAGTACAACTTTGATAACTTTTCTTTATAATATAATCTATCAAGAACATAATACATCTTTTTGGTGCAGACAACAATAAATCCATGAAAATTAACTCCAACTAAATTGTATTGTCGTTGGTAGTACTAAAATAATATTTATTAATGGTGTGCAAAAACCATGCGGAGCACCCATTGTTGTCGGAGTGAAATCCTAATCTCATGTAAATTAAGTGTTTAAGAGTGCTATTTTAATTTGCTGTATTTTTACTTTTTCGTGGATCTAGTGTCTGCTGTCTCTAAGCAATAATTAATATTATTTCTTATAATATATAGTCTGTTATACATCTTATAATATTTTTTATCTTTATTTTAATAGGTGTTGATTTTTTTGGACTATTTTTCAGTTTTGTTTTTTTTTTGTGCTGCTAAAACACAACACAATTAAGTACGGAAAAGGCAGGCCAGATTCCATTTCAATGTGCAGTTTTTTTTTTTTTTTTGTTAATGCTATTTTCACAAACATGCGATTTCAGTAGCTGGGAGCTGCACACTGAAATTTGGTATTTTGCTTCCGTCAATCACAAATAATCAGTCAGTGCCTTTTATATTTTTGACTGACGACAGTGAAAAACCAAATTCCAGTGAGCAACTTGCAACTACAGAGTTTGCGTGTTTATGAACATAGCAGTAAAGCACATGATCCATGGAGTAATAGCAATCATAAATAGGAATGCAACAAAACCTTGTTTTAGCTGTACCACAAATTACTCAGTAAAGGAATATTGAAGGCAATAAATTATAATAATAATGAGCTTGTTAAGGGACGTGCCTAAGCTGTTACGAACATGATTTGTTGTTCAAAATTGTCTAGTGCAACAAATTGTAGCATTACCACTTACAAAAATAGACAGATTAAGCAAACATGACGGAAGTGAAAGAGAACAGCGCACGCTGCCCATTGACTTCTAAAACGTTTGTTGTCCTTCAGAGAACGTGAAAGCAGGGAATGTGGCATCTCAACTTCAATGGTCGTTTTGGAAGCCATTCGTCAGTGCATGTGTGCTGTCCTCTTTCACATCACATGGTGTTCGCTCAATCTCTCTAATGCTTTTCACGAGACAAATTACACTGTCTAGAAATCTTCATTTGCAAACAGTATCTTAGTGTTCAATGGATGATTTTTAACAAAACTGAGAAATTAAATCACATAATTAAATGCTTATAAACTCCTTGAAAGTTACTCCAAAATAAATATAACCAGCATCCATATAATACATGAAGTAACTAAAATATTCCTTGACTGAGTATGTGATAATGCCAATATTGTACAAATTAAGTTACCATCATTGTCAATATCATGCATGGAATCAAATAATTCCTGTCACGATGTTATAGGGTTTGGTGGACATCAATCAAAGTCTTTAGTAAATATATGGCAAAAAAGAGAAATTCAGATTCAGATTGAAATTCTTTCATGATTATGAGTGAGTGTTTGTGAAGGTTTTGTGCATGATATGGCAGCCGTTCATTGCACAACAGTCGCCTGACTGTCTCCCAAGGCTCTTCAGCTGGTAGCTAGTAAAGTATGTGATTGTTTATAATTTCCATGACAATGTCAGAAACACCAAGTTTTCAAGGCCATATCATGGAAACCCCCGATGGCTAGCGCTGTTAACACCCTGTTACACTGAAACTTTTAGATGAAACTTGTGTGGAATGGCATTGCTAGACAAGTTTCATGTAGGTATTACATAGCACAAAAAAGCAGTTCTACTCATGAAAAATGAAAAAGTTTCAGGATGAATTCAAAATTGTAACCTAATGAAACCTGTCTTGCAATGTCATCGTGACACAAGTTTCAGCTAAAAAGTTTCAACATATAACAGGGTCTTTTATCACAACTTCAAATTGTATCAGATTCCATTTGTGCTATTGAGAATGATGGTAAAAGGAAAATGCTATTAATTTTGGTTGAGATGAAGAGTTGCAATAAATGCATATGGTCACTACACAGACAGTAAGCTACAATTAATCACATCAATTAAGTAACACAGAAACAATTAATGACAATACATGTATGTTCAGTAAGAGTCAAAGTCAAGCATGTGATTCGCATGCATCTTTGGGGAATTCCACATGAACTCGCTGGACATAAGTGGCAAATGTTTTGCAAAGAGGACAATAAGTAAGGTTAGATGCACATTCTTCGCAACAGTAGACATGTCCACAAGGGCAGAAAACAGTATTCACGACATCATCCATACAGATCTGGCAGGTCCAATCATTGTCCTCAGTGTCCATAGCAAAGTATGCCTTCTGACAGGCAGTAACAGTTTCATCACAGACCTGGCAGAAAACTTCATCGACGGCACAATCAGAACAAAACAAAACATGTCCACATGGACAGAAAATGGTATTAGACTCTTTGACCTTGCATTTCGCACATTTTGGTAACCACTCATGCTTGGTGTAAGTACTAGTCTTATTAGAGTCCTGAATAATTGCTCCATAGTGTTGATCGTATGAATGTCGTCTTGTCAGTTTCACATCTAAATGATAAAGTTCCTTGGAGGGAATCTTGGTGAACCACTTAGCTGGTAAAGCCCAGCACGGCATTGAAAGTAGATAGTGGTTGACTACAGATTTGCGAACTTTAGGAGAATAGAAGAAGAGTTGGTGTTCCAAAACCGCTTTATGCATTGCTTTAGCTCCTTCGCTGTTTGGCAAAAAGAAGTGGATAAAGTTGTAGCGGCTTTCTTCAAGGGCTTTCTTCATTACCAGAATAAGACGTTCTTCAGACAAGTTCATTTTAGTGATGTTTTCAAAAGTAATTCTAAAAAATAAAATAACATCACCATAAATAAATGATGCTTTCTTCTTATTTTATTGCCTACAGGCAAATTATCAAAATGATAAAAAAATATATGAACCAATAAGAATGGATCCCATTCTCTCTTTCTCAAAATTCTAATACCCAAGAGAGGAAACCACGAAACAATATTCAGAAAATATGTCATTAAAATTAACGTGATTAAAACGTTTTTAATTTGGGCATAATGTTTTCCCATTTCTTACCATGTGTCATTCCCTAGAGTATCATTTCTTCGTTTAAAAGTTTTGTGTTACATATATGGATACAACTCAAAGAGAGAATCTTATTCTCATGAGAATGACACTTGGTCTGAAATGGGAAAACATTACGCCCAAGTCGAAAAGGTCTATGGATGAAATTATTTACGAGAGTTTATTTGCGCAAAGCATGAAACAACATTAGGATTATGTTACAAGGAACTATAGGGCATCTCAATAACTACTTGACCTCGAGCTTTTGTCCAGGAAAGCAATGTAACATGATACAGCTTCTTGATTAGATTATCTACAATTTTTTGTTGAGCTTAGAATTTTTGCTATATTTTCAAGATGTCGATGTCACCCTTTTTGGATAACCTACCAATATATTTTATAAGAGTCATAAAATATATGACTACCACACATCAAAAAAGCATGTATGGCTGATTGGTTCACACTGCGAAAAAAAATATTCTGCCATTTTCTGTATTGATTTTATTCTTTTTTCATTTTTCTTTCTTTCACTTTTCACTTTTTTATTTTTTGGAGGAAAAAAAACTCTTGATACTGCTAGAAATTGACGAGGTCTGAGAACTTGACCCCTCAAGAAAGAATTAGTAGTTGCATAATCCAGCAAAAGATAATTGGTTCCATTTTCTATGCTCAAGGGAAATAACCAAGGTTAAAAAAATTGCCATGAATAATTGCAATAAAATTCGCGTGCATGTTCACGTGCAACGTGTTTAAAAAAACTTTGCCCCAGAATGGCTGCTGCAAAAAGCAAACAGACCTAATTTTCTAATATAGGGTGATGAAAATGAACCAATCAGAGAGCAGAACAACTGAGTGTTTATCATAAAGTCAACTGAATTTGACAGAAGGCTATCAAGATGGCACTGACCTCAGTAAAAACAATAGACAATAGAAAAGCTGATAAATCTCTATTTATACAGCCAAAACTATGCAACACCACACATCATTTCCCAAAAATATAAACTAAAATCGCTGATTGAAGCATTTCTTGGTAAACAACAGGTCCATCTTACGAACAACATGCCAAGTTTTTCAAAAAATATAAACAAGCTCCGCTAAAAACTCCGAAATTTAGGTTAATACTCACGTTTGCTTGAGTCTACCATGAGGTTTGCGTTCGTAGACTCTTAAACCTGAGCTTCCAACTGCTACCATAATTTTTTCTCCACAAGCTTTAGCTTTAAATGTTTCTGCATCAAATAAATCTTCCTTCGCCATTTCGTTTAGGAAGTTATCTCGGGCTGTTTTGGAGTCTGTCCCCTTCAGACTTGCATGTACTTTGGCGACTTCTTCTTCCATTAAGTGTTGGGGCCAAGGTGATAGAAACTCGGGGTTGTGTCTTTTTTGGCTTTCATAGTCGCCATATTCTGCTTGGGCCATTAAAGCACATAATTTTACTGCTTTTTCCTGAGTTAAATTAAATTTTCCTTCTGCTAGCTGAGTCTTTAGGCAAAGGTAGAAATGTCGCCTGAAATTTGAGAAGGAATGTCAATCTACTTGGGTCGTTCAAAACAACTTCTTCAACCCCGAGGTCCAATAGAAATAGACTGAGCTATTCCACAAGTTATATAAGAATTTATCTATAGGAAAGTAAGGCTTTACTTACCGTGTTTCCTCTTGTTGTAGTTCACGAGGGTCCACAAAAAATTTGACTTCAAGACGAAGCCGGTGGGGTTTTCCTGGTAAGTGCGGACGGAGTTGAGTCAAAACCGGATTTCTCAGGTTCAACCAAACGCTAGTATCGTTCACAGTATGTTTTAATCCGAAGTAATTTTTTTCCTTGATCCCTAATTCTTCACAAACCTGTAAGATAAAATGAAAGAAACGGAAAAGTCAGTTGGATTTTCTTTGTCAAACGCGTGTCCTTTCAGGACAACACAACGACTCGCGACCAAAATCAACATGAAATGAAGCTCACCCGATCCAAAACTTCTTGTCCAAGCTTTTCTCTTGTAAATATAAACTCATGCGATTTACCATCGCTTTCTAAAACTGAGAACTTCATGTTGGGAGACTTTCATTTGCATCGGTTCCAATTTCGCCCTTAAAATGGAGGATGAAGTGATGAGCAAAGCGCAAAAATTTCGTGTTTTTCTGGATCTTGAACCAGAAAAATTTTTGATTCTAAACAAGAGGTTTTCTTATGATTGACAGCTGATAAGCCAATCAGAAGAGCGCATTCGCTATTTAAATGCAGGCGTGACATCCTGTCACATCGAGTTTGGAAAACTGGAAGAACCGGAATAGCTCAAACAACCGGAAACGGAAATAAGATTGTTAAGCGGTAACCTTGACCGAAACGTGTTGATTTGTTGTTTTTACTGGTGACTTTTTGGGCGATTTTACGAAGAGCAGAAATTTCCTAATTTAAAGATTTTTTTTGCCTTTAATTTAGAGATATTTCCTTTTTTGAAAAAATCAAGAATTATATAATCAAACCTTTTCTTTTAGAAAAATTAAAAATTCTATACCTGCCTGATCAACATTGTATTTTATTTGCACGTTCCCCTTCGATTTACTTTGGTTTTTTATCTTAATTTTAAGAAATCATAGAAGTTCTTGATTCAAAGAATATCATTTCAGGTCATAAATTTGCAACATTCGGAAGATTTTACTTTTTAATATTATATTTTTAACTACAGTAGTAGTTCGTACTTTGACCCCATGCAATGCAACACGTTGTGATCACATGCAGAGCGTTCCGGACCCAAATCGTCATTTTCTAGAACAAACTGAAGTCAATCTTCAGCCGCAATAGAAATTTGTGTTTAAGTTGTGCAGTTTAGAAGTTAGACGTTTCTTACACCGACTTACAAACCTCAAAACCAAAGTGTATTATTTTTGTTCATGATTTGTAAGAGTCTGAACAAATTGATTACTGCGATCGAACGGATAAGATTACTGGGATCGGAGGCTGCTTCCTTTCGAATAACTAAATTTATGTAACTGAGATCGAGGTTGTTTTTATGGCATGGGGCTGACCTTGGATGAATGCAGTTTCTCTTTTACTGAAAAACTCAAATATAATTCGTATCAGTGAAAACGAATTAATTTTTTTTTCCTTTCCTTTTTCCCATCTTTTTTAGTTTTAGTTGTTTTCTTTTTTACTTTTTTGCTTCGTTTTTGCTTGATGGTTTTTTTTTTTTTTTTTTTTTTTGCTTATTTGTTTGTTTGTGCGTATCAGATATTTAAAGAGTCTGAATTTTTCTTATTTAAAAAGCTGCCCGTACATAACCGATCAATTGATATTGGTTTCGCGACTGAGCTGAAATGAGCTTGAGACAAGTGTTGTTTATTATTAGCTAGTTTTTCACTTTCATGACCGCACTGCCTTAACCCATCGCATGCCCACGTATCAGATATTTAAATCATCAAAGTTTCTCATTCAAAAAGCTGTTACATTACCGAAAAGCTGAGATGAGGCATGTCTCCGTCAAGGAAAGACGAAATGGGGCACGTGTTGTTCAGTTATTATTAGTTTTTAATTTTTTTAAACATTCATTAAAATGACTAAGATGTGCTTCATTTATAAGATGTCTATGGCTAGTCGAGCCCACGTTCCTTTTTGGTCACCGGAAACCCAAAGGAATGAGGGATCTGTAAATATAAATGCATGTGCATGCACATGGAGCCCGGCTTTCCTTTGCCGTATTCAATATTCATTATTCTTTACATAATTGCTTTTTATGGGTTTCCTGTGGTTTAAGATCGGCTTCCTGTGGTTTGGGATCGGTTATAATTACACAAGCTGTAATCAGATCTGTACTGTAAATTGATAGCCGATTAAATTGTTGGTAACGCACTCTCTATAAAGCTTCTCTTCTTTTGAATGCTTTATAGACGGTGCGTTACATTCAAACAACAGGTAACCCATAAAGAGCACGTTACCAACGGTTATCAATTTACAGTACAGATCTGATTACAGCTTGTGTAACCGAAGCCGATCTTAAACCACAGGAAACCCATAAAAAGCAATTACGTAAAGAACTGAATGAATATTGAATGCGGCAAAGGAAAGCCGGGCTCCCTGTGGTGCATGTAATGAGTTTGCGAGAAAATGTTCCCTAGTCCCCTGCGCATGCGCTGCTGGGCAAGCCGACTGTGACATTTAGATACCTCTGTGCTCCTTGATTACAGACTCATTTACTGAGGGTTAGCCTTTTTTCAGTGTCAAAATATTCGCATAACCGGTAAATTCGATTCAACAATACACATTTCGCATTTCGCATTTCGCATTTCGCATTTCGCATTTCGCATTTCGCATTTCGCATTTCGCATTTCGCATTTCGCAGTTTCCATTTTTCATTTCGCAGTTTCCATTTTAGTTTCATTTTCCATTATCTATCCCATTTCCCATTTTACCGATTTGAATTTTCCATTATTCCTATCCCATTTCCCATTTTACCTATTTGAATTTTACAGACCTTCATTGGAACACATGCATGAATATAATTCAAATTAATTCCTTACGAAACCGAGCCGGCTATAACCCTGAGCAACAGAGAACGACTCAAAACTTGAGTATTTAAAAATTTCTCATTTGGTACTCCCTTATTTAAAATTTACTTTTTAAAATTTTCATTGAAATCCTCATTACTATTATCCTCTATCAGTGACTCTCCCTTGTTAGGTAGCCGGCGTTCTCCCTCTCTTTCTGGCAGTCGTTCTTCTTCGTCTGGTAGCCGGCGTTCTCCCTCTCTTTCTGGCAGTCTTTCTTCTTCGTCTGGCAGCCAGCGTTCTCCCTCTCTTTCTGGTAGTCGTTCTTCTTCTTCTGGTAGCATTTCTCCCTCGTCTATTAGTTCGACATCCTCGTCTGTTGGTTCTTCCCCTTCATCACCGTATTTGGGTCTCCGTCTACTTATCTTTCTAAATTTCTGGTAGATGACACCGACATTGCCAGGCAGGTTATTGTTATTAAGTATTTGCCAAGGGTACAGATCAGCAAATGGCATTCGAAAGTTAATTGACGTAAAATACTGGTACTTATGCCAGTCACTTTTGCTTTGCCACTGGTCCCATATCTTGTCCATAAATCCGTGATGAAGCAAGACTTCGGGAGTGTTGCCAGCTTTGGTATTATCAGGCATGTTCCCTCCGATGCAGTCGTGGAATGAGCCATGAAGCTCTTCTCTAACGATTTTTCCAAAGTTCTTGAAGGATTTTGAGCGCAAAAGTTTGTGGAGTTTTTTCTCAGTATACAATTTACACTTTTTGTCGAAATTTCTTTTCAAGCATCCTCCGCCTTTGCTTACTGGCAATTGCCAGTTTCCTTCTCTGAACTTTCCATCTTTGACGCAGAAAGACGGTGGAACCCCGTTGCCTCCAAGTCCTTGCGGACCCCCACTCCATACATCTTTAGGGTTAGTAGTCCTCCACACGTTCTTTCCCGCTGCGGTCCATTGGAAGTAAGGTATAGTAACTCGACAATCAATTTGTCGAAGAAAGTTCTCGGCTTTAAGCAAAAACCATCGATGCCAAGGGAAGAATATCTGCGGCATGTGATGCAGAAAATCGGTAGGAATTTCTGAGTGGACAACCAATATCTTCTGGAAGTCATCCTTGAGGAAGGGGTCTGTCGTTGCCTTGTAATAAGCATTGACGAACCATCGACGCTCAGCGAAGCTCATTTGGGTGAACTCCTTGCGAACACGAAAACAATTGGTGAAAGTTCCCCCCACGCAATCGCATCGATTTCCGCAATGATCGTAGGCTGTTTGCCTTTGGTTTCCTTTACATGATTTTAGAAGACCTTTAAAGCAGAAAGAAATGCAAGAGAGTGAAGATTGACTCATATAGTATGTCCCTTATGGGATTTCACTTAACCTAACTACCTGTCGCAACAGTGAAGAACCTGAGTTTCATGATACAGTTTGGCTTGACTCTTACCTTGTACCTCTCTCTTCATGCCTTACCTCTTACCCTCTACCCTGTAATTAAATATCCTACTACGGCCAGACGCTACGCGCATACTAATGCTTGCCCCTTGTTGCCTCTGCCTCTGCCTCTGCCTCTGCCTCTGCCTCTGCCTCTGCCTCTGCCTCTGCCTCTGCCTCTGCCTCTGCCTCTGCCTCTGCCTCTGCCTCTGCCTCTGCCTCTGCCTCTGCCTCTGCCTCTGCCTCTGCCTCTGCCTCTGCCTCTGCCTCTGCCTCTGCCTCTGCCTCTGCCTCTGCCTCTGCCTCTGCCTCTGCCTCTGCCTCTGCCTCTGCCTCTGCCTCTGCCTCTGCCTCTGCCTCTGCCTCTGCCTCTGCCTCTGCCTCTGCCTCTGCCTCTGCCTCTGCCTCTGCCTCTGCCTCTGCCTCTGCCTCTGCCTCTGCCTCTGCCTCTGCCTCTGCCTCTGCCTCTGCCTCTGCCTCTGCCTCTGCCTCTGCCTCTGCCTCTGCCTCTGCCTCTGCCTCTGCCTCTGCCTCTGCCTCTGCCTCTGCCTCTGCCTCTGCCTCTGCCTCTGCCTCTGCCTCTGCCTCTGCCTCTGCCTCTGCCTCTGCCTCTGCCTCTGCCTCCGCCTCTGCCTCTGCCTCTGCCTCTGCCTCTGCCTCATCCAGGTATCCTTGTACCTTTACTCCCTTGTCGGCTTCTAGATAATTATTACCTAGGTCAAAATCTTCGAAAGTAATATTTGGGCAAATCTTTGTTTTTTTGCTGATGACGAGCGTAGATCGTAGAAGCGATCGGAACTGAGTCACATAATTTGACTGACATCTTGGTATTGCCATGCAATTCGCACAGGACTGTGGAAAAGGAAGGAGAGGAAATTAAAAATCTGGTTATTCGATTGTAGTGCGCATTTATACCAAATACGTGCTTGAATATTTAATGTATCGTAATTAGAAAAGATCTTTTATAAAGTTAGAAGGAACCTGAGATGGATGAATGGAAGGAAGGAAGGACAGACAAACAGACAGACACACACACAGACACACACACAGACACACACACAGACACACTTACACAGACAGACAGAAAGACAGGTAGGCAAGAAGTGGATGGACCGCAGACAGACAGACAGACAGAAAGACAGGCAGGCAAGAAGTGGATGGACAGACAGACAAACAGATAGTGGGACGGACGAACAGACGGACAGAAACAAAAGAAAGACAAATATCAGAAAATCACATCTGGTATTTTTTTCTTCTCTTCTTTACTATTGCATAGATTCATGTACCTGTAATTTCGCGCACATTTTTTCTGTTCCATTTCTTTTGTCGAACTCATCAAAGTCAATGTTACATTTGCATTGTTGATGCATATGCTTTGCGCATGCCTGTTCGTCGACTATACCACAACTCACAATGGGCATGCGCACGAGCACCAGAACACTAACAGCCAGTAGGAAGGCGGGAAACATTCTGCGTCAACTGCCCTAAAATAACAACAACATTGCTTTAACGAAATATTTTTAGACAATTGTGCTCTTGTAGTTTAGTGTCAGTTCCTCATTCCAAACCTCCTGAGAATGAAATTAAACACTAGTTACTTTTCGGCCTAGGTAAGCTAGTGATTCCCAAGCTTCAATGAAAGTATTGGTGATGAACCAGCACGGTAAGCTGTTCTGGCTTCGGAAAATAAAGCGAATAGTCCCTTCTCAGTTCCTTGAGCCATCTTGAAAGTAGTGTGCCTTTGCATCGAAGCGAGACGAACAGTGATAGAGACATGTGAATAATTATCCAAGTATTTTTAAAAAAGGTCTCTATCATTGCAAGTTCATCGTTTGTTTCGCTTCGATGGAAAATTAAAGCACGCCTAAGATCGACTCAAAGTTGAAATATTTATACTAATAATACGAGGGGACGAAATACTAAAAATGAAATACCGTTTTTTTCCGGGTTCGATTTCTCAAGTATAAGAGAGAAAAAATCACTGTTAAACGACAGACAACAAACAAAATAACCTCGAAATTAAATCCCTATTGAAAGTATCGTGTCTGCATGTTAACTATAAATAAATTTGATCAATGTATAGCGAAATTTGGACGTGCTTGGATTCAACATTTGTCACTGAACAAAAATACGTACTTAGAATTCCTAATTTATTTCTTATCTTTACTAATTTTATTCATTGAATTCAGGCTCCTACGAGCAAAAATTAATAAAGAATTTCCGTTATGTCATATCTATCTATTAATCATTAGTTCCATATTGATATAACATGGTAAAAAAATGAACTCAATTATAGATCTTCCAGCCAATTCAACGAACGTGTACAGAGCATAAATCAAATCAAACTTTCCGCTTTGGTACGAAGCAGCAGAACAGTCACAAAAGTTAGAATATCAAAGATATTTCGTTTCAATTTGAGCAGGGGAAGCAGTTGAAGCCTTCATAATGGACATCTTTAGGAAAAAATGTGTTAAGTATACTTTTTAGATGTACAGAAATCTTGCATTTTTAACTTTTTACTTATGGAATTGTTTTGATAAATGTGTGCAATGATCCGAGAACGATTCATCGAGACTTTAAATTAAATCTCAAATAAGAAAATAAATTGAAAAATTTGCAACAATTTAAGAATTTTTCATCGCTAGTTTTAGTGCTGTAACCTTCAATGGTTTTGAAGAAGGAATATATCGTGTAGGATATTAACTGTGTGTCAAAAGGCGCGCGTAGCTATACGAACAAAAGCAGCCTTAGCCATACTAAGCCAATATACAGGACACCAATAAGCCTGTCTAGATCTTCATTACTGCTATTTTCATAAACATGCGAACTCGGCATCTGCGAGCTGTACGCTGAAATTTGGTTTTTCGCTTCCATCGATTAAAAGTAATCAGGCGGTACCTTTTATATTTTTGACTGGCGGCAGTGAAAAACCAAATTCCAACGGGAAACTCGCAACTGCATAGTTCGCGTGTTTATGAAAATTACAGTAATGGTAAACGTATCAAATTTTAAAATAAAAAGATTAACTTCATGATTCAAATATAACTGAAATATAGTGCTACAAGAGAAATTGTATACGCTCATGAAGGTTGACGTTTCGAAGGTGGTTAACTGTCAAGCAAATTATATGAAACTCAACTTTATCAAAGTGAGAAATGAGTAAGAAATTTGAATATAGAATGAAGAGAAAAAACTAAGCCTAAAACATCGATACAAAAAGAGCTAAAATAAATGCTTTTTAAATAGTATAACTTAGCAAAAAAAAAAAAAAAAATACGAGGTCTGATTGAACAGTTGAATTTTGACTAAGTTCTCATTTCATGAATTAGACAAGCAAGTTGTTTTGGCGATTCTCTTGAGCAGTAAATAAAATGTCAGTGAATTGATGTCGATCCCAGTAGGCCCTACCAAGACTAGCTTGAATGTTCAATAGATTTCATGATCATCTTACTTGATAATATGATCGGGTATTACATTGAAACGTTGGCCATGGCTTCTGCGTACATATCCTAGTTGGGTTTTTTTTTTAATGAATCTTAGAATTTCGATTAATGCCTTAAATTAATATTTTATAATAAAATATACTAATATCCGTTTCTTTTTTGATGAAGCATAGATCTTTTCAGTCCTCGTTTCTTACCTTTGGGACACTAACTAAGGAGCGAAGGATTCCAATGCTCGTTCCTTGGCGTTTCGTAAATGTGCCGCTCCACACGTATTGCGGAAAAATAAATTCTATTTAAACTTTAAATACTTTTTTTGACTTAAAGGTTCAGTGAAATCTTAAGAAGAAGTAGTAGACCGTAATGAGCTGCTTTGTCTTATTGACGTCGGCACATTTCTTTGCGTCAATGAACTTAAAATATCTCTTCGAATTCTTAAGTATCTGAATTTCCATGTAACAGGATGGTTTCCCGTTCCTCGATCATTTTAGATAGTTTGGAAATGTAAAAAAGCCGTATAATTTGGGGTATCAAAATGGAATCCGTTATTCTAAACTGAGTAGTTGAGTTAGTTTGGAAAGGGCGGGATAGCCCGGGGGTGAAAATGAATTCATGGTAGAGTGGCCCTGTCTTTGTGCAAAATATAACAAATGAATATTTGGAGAGAGAAAAAGTAAAAAATATATATAATTAAGCGTGTTATTTCATTCAGAGTCTGGATACGATAATGCAGGACCATATGGTCGCAATTCAAATCAGTAAACACCAAGAAACTATGGCATTCCTTAAAGTAAATAAAGCTAGAAAACGAGTAGAAAACTTCTAGAAATTCAGACAATCATAATAAATTAGTTATTGACATTTGGAATTCGAGGTTTGAAAAAACATATAAACTTATATACAGCTATTTCAAAAAATACTGAATACTGAATACTGCATACTAAATAGTGAATAGTGAATACTGCATTCCTGACCGAAATGCATTTTGGGTCAAGCTAGTAATATTGTCTAAAGTGAAATGAATAATAGTTTTTTGTTTTTTTTAGTGCATTTCATCCGAAACAATATACTAGCTACATATAGAGAGCAAATCGCTGTATATTTACTTTTTCTTTCAAATTAATGAGACCCATAATTCCCTTTGGTCTTGGAATGCACTATTCAGTATTCAGTATTCAACGTTTTTTGAAATAGCTTTATAGCGAAGTTAGCAGCTTCCACATCTAGCAAGCACCAAAACAGCTTTATATATTCAAAGTATAAACCTTACAGCGCGACGCGCAAAAGTATGACCACTTTTAATGTATTCGCATACTTCTATGCACGGGCTTTTTGCTCCAAACGAGCTTTTACACGCCTTATTTGGTAAAACCAGACAGCTTTGCATCAATTGTGTCGGTTTAAAGTACAAAATCCCGTGCATAGAAGTATGCAAATACATTAAATGTGGTCATACTTTTGAGCGTCGCGCTGTAATATCTCCAAGATGCATTACTCAGATCTTTAAAAAAATATTTTACCATTCAACTATTCATGATTACTTTATGTAGAATCAATACTGAAAATATTGAGTTAGGATTTATAATAATCACTTGAAATACCCTTCTCTTCGCATCATTACTCCAGTATGGAAACCCTATGCTATGAATTTACAGCCGGATATAAAACTATGGTTTAAAAAAACCCAGCACAATCTTCAGAAAGAGTAATCAAAACTGAGTATTTTTTGAAAGTTTAAAAGTCGATAGTAACCAAATTCCGATCCAATAAAGTTATTTGGAAGATAATGAATTACGGAGATTCGTATGAGTTCAACTAGTGATCAACTGATGTCTGACGAACCTCGTCCTGGTGTTTTTTCATCACGTTCGTAAATTCACATAACTTCTTAGAATTAAGAATTTGATCTTTTTACCAGTCAAACTTTCTAACTTTGTTACAGTGAGGACACTCGAACCCTGGAAACTTTGAGGTTTTTCGATATATTTTTTTCTCCTTTATCCCTTGTGTGAATCGATTGAAAATATGATTTATTTTGAACAATAAGATTATTTGAGTTCAGTGCTTCATTTTCAGAAGGTTTGAAGCAGTAGAAAATTCATAAAATAAAAAAAATAAAAAGATAAAGTGTTCATGGTTCGAGTGTCCTCACTGTGATGTTATTCTAACTAATCTATAATTTCAATGGAAAGCTTAATAAAATCATTGCATTGAATAAAGTTCACTGAACCCGCAGATCCACACACCTCGATGGTCAGATGCAAATGAGCTATTTTGAAAAAAATCTCCCATGATGCTTTGCGACCTGACAGCGAACACCACCTGTCAAATAATAAAGAGTATATAGGATGGGCGTGTGAATGGTACTACGACAGACGTACGCGGCTTCAAGACTTGTCGTAGGATTTTAAACTTTGGCTTAAAATCCTACGACAATCGTAGGAAAATGACGTCAAAATGACGTGTTTGACCGTGATTGGGACTGGAACTGTTGTCAGTCTCTCACAAGGCATACAGAGTGAATTGCTAGCGTTTTTTAAGTGCCGCGTGCGACAACTATAAGGAGCTGCAGAGGCCTCGGATTTGTACGCGTTTCCAATATTTGGTGGCTTCTTTGAATTCCTTAGCGCAACTAAACAATAGACGGCGCACAGCGGGGATAAGTACTTAACGAAATACATCTATGTTTATTGCTTCTCAGATAACCGTGTTGCATTATAAACAATATAGCAAAACATTACGAGATGGTGAATTGTATTTTCGAGTTAAATACAAATGAAACCTTTAATCGAAACACTGAATTATTTCGATAAAAAAGGTAGCCTCTCATAGAACTGCGGGCGAGTCACCTAGCAATTCTACTGCTTTCGGGCGACAACACCTGGAAAGCACAAGGAAAGGGTTCCATTTTTATCGCTCGAAGACTTTCGAAATACTAAATTATTATGATAAAAAGGTAGCCTCTTATAGAACTGCGGGCGAGTCACCTAGCAATTCTACTGCTTTCGGGCGACAACACCTGGAAAGCACAAGGAAAGGGTTCCATTTTTATCGCTCGAAGACTTTCGAAATACTAAATTATTATGATAAAAAGGTAGCCTCTCATAGAACTGCGGGCGAGTCACCTAGCAATTCTACTGCTTTCGGGCGACAACACCTGGAAAGCACAAGGAGAGGGTTCCATTTTTATCGATAAGAAGCCGCTTCTAGTAGTTTAAAGGAGTTGAAGAACACGATAACTAGGCAATGAGCGAATTCGCCTGGTGAGTCGTGAAACCAGATAACCAGAAATAATGTCACAAAGAACCATGCTTTTTACTAACATTGCAAACTAATAATACACGAAAATGCGATAGTTATTTGCCATGAGGATTACCCTGCAAAGTGGCGAGAAGTGAAGAATATGAATTCCCTTGTTGTTATTGATATTTTGGCGCGGGAAGTGCAGCACACGAAGCTGAATAAGTTTGCAGTATTTAAGGGAAAGATCAAGTCAATAATAATCAATTTTTCAAATTAGAATACTAGTTACTTCCCTTCTGGTCTTCTAGCAGCAGCATTCATGCCCGGGGGGGGGGGGGGGGGGGACTCCCTTATAAAATTGGTAGGTATGCTCGACGGACCTTTTAGGGTCGGAAATAAAACCCTCTGGTACCTTTTAGGGTCTCGAAATGACGCCGTACCTTTTAGGGTCAATATTCTTTTATATGATAAATATACCTGAATATATGACAATACTTTGTTAAAGTCCGGGAATGTTCGGAAAGCGAAGTGTATTTGATGAAATTAGTGTATATTTATCAATTTTAAATTAAAAAAACTGTTAAATGTGGTCGTACCTTTTAGGGTCTGGAATCGATACCTGAATTAATTTATGCGTACCTTTTAGGGTCATTTTTCAATCCGTCCGTCGAGCATACCTACCAATTTTATAAGGGAGTCCCCCCCCCCCGGGCATTCATGAAACTGACTATGATTCAGTGTTGAAAGCGCTCAGGTCAAAGGATCTGGTCTTGTCCATCTCTAAAATACTGCTTAGAATCGAACTTACTTGAGATATAACATTCGAATCTAGTTGATATTGCTTTCTTATTCCTTCTTGATGCAAGCAAAGCGAAAAATGCTCGATTATCTTTAACATTTCTGCATTAAAGTTACGAATTTAACTCGACAACCTCTAAGCTGCGCGAAATTGCCGCCAAAATATTGTACAAAGCCCGCGCTTGATCTGACTTGATGTGTTGACCCATTGGTGTCAAATGTGATGACATTTCTTGTGACCCTCAAAACCGCAACCTTTATTGCATTTCATACATTCCGGTGCCTCTGCAGCTCCTTAAGTTGTGCGGGTGTAAATGGTACCTAAATTTTGCCGTATACGTCAAGTCGCGCACGACAATCTTGCCGTGTAAATAGGCCTTAAGAGTAAACAAATGGATGATACGATTTCTCTTCGTGTTGCCAATAGACAAGACATCCAAGCGATTCTTGAAGTGTTTAAAGGTATCTATGGTGGAAAAGACTATCTTCCTCATGTGATTCATCAGTGGTTCAAGGCACAAGACAAGTATATGTTTGTAGCTGAACTTCAGGGAAAAGTTATCGGATTCGAAGCAGCTACTATCATTGATGGCGGACACACTATCGTCTGCCAAAGTCTTCGAATACATCAGGAATATCGTGGAAGGGGATATAGTTATCAGATGATGTCAGGGGTGATAGATCGTACACTTGACATTCAACCAGGAGCTGCGAAAATTGTACGTATCGTTGTTGAGCAAGATAACATACCGATGAAAATTCTGTCTAGAAAAATGGGCTACAAAGCTATCATGGAAAGAAGGGTTTGTGGATTTGAAAATATTCCTAAGAAAAACTCTAACGTATTCAAAGGAATGATGTGTTGTAACGAGGTTGAGCCGCTACACAAGCTTGGAGTCGAAGATGCCGTCGAATTTGCATTGAATCAAAGAAAATTTGACCTTGTTTTTCCTAACAATATCTTGATGGTCCAACGACAGGCTTATGAATTGATGGCAGAAAATGCAGAGTTCGTTTTCAAGGACGATGACAAAATGTTTACAGATCTAAGCACAGAAGAGACAAGATTTGATACCAAGGTCCTTCAGTCACGGAAGGAAAGTCATGCGTGTTGACTGCCATAGCTGGCTTTGTCACATCTACACCACTGACCGAGATGAATTCATAAATCATATGATACGACAAATGATGGTTGCCATAGAGGAACTGGAACAGAGTAAAGAGAAAACAGAGGTGGAAGTTTTTTATACTACAAATTTGGATTTCGATGCTGGAGTAATCTTTAAAGAGGTGCTATGCTTGAAACAAGATGACAATGTTACCCGCGATCTAGGTATAGTGTTCAGTGTACGAAAAGGATTTGTAATGATTGTGACCATGGTGAAGGATGAGGAGGTAGGTAGAAAAATGGAGCCTAGTTTAGGTTTTGACGAGATTTGACAGGAATCTAGACTTTCGCAAAGTCCGCCGCCCACTTAGTATATATATATACTCCGTCGCTCTCTCGCTGCGCTCGGAAAGAGAGGTCGACTTGGTACAAGTCTAACAGGAATCCAGCTATTGTCAGTATTCTTTTATTAGTTTTAACTAAATAATTAATAATGGTAATAGAACTGAGTGGAGTGCAATTTGGGCTGAAATCACAAGAGTGATTACAAAATTGCACGACCGCGCAGCGGGAGTGCAATTTGTTAATCACGAGTGTGATTTCTGCCCAAAATTGCAAGACACGAAGTTCTATTACCTATTAATCATATCCATTTTGAAACTTAATCTATTAAAATACTCACTGACAGTTATATGTAGCTTCAAAAGTGATTGTTTGACAAAATGATGCAATTAATGATTCAAAATAGTGCAATTAATGCTTAAATTGCACACTTTGTAGCCAATCAGATTGCAGGATTTGCAAGTGATTTCAAAATGGATATGATTAAAAGTAAAATTAGAATTCGTTAACTCTAAAAATTAAAATAGATGTATGTGTTGTGAATAAATTTAGAAATTTAAAACATTTTTTTTAAAAACATTTTTCGAAATATTAAGAAAACAACGACAACAAAACAAACAAACAAAAAACAGGGGGGGAAATTGAAAGTAGAAATATCATTAAAAAGGTGCAAGTATATCAGATGATTTTAATTAAAATTTCTTTTTGCTACATACGAGCAAGATTTTCTTTTCTTTTCTTTTGTTCTCTTCTCTTGAGTTACTGGTAGACAACACCAATGTCACCAGGTAAGTCATCATTGTCCAGTAGTTGCCATGGATACAGATCAGCAAATGGCATTCGGAAGTTAATTGACGTAAAATAGTAGTACTTATGCCGGTCACTCCTGCTCTGCCACTGGTCCCATATCTTGTCTATGAAGGCATGGTGTAGTAGAACTTCAGGACTGTAGGCTGATAATCTGTTGTCCGGCATGTTACCACCGATGCAGTCATGGAACACGCTATGGAACTCTTCTCTCACCGTTTCTTCAAAGTAGTTGAAGGATTTTGCACGCAATAGTTTGCGGAGATATTTCTCGTTGGGAAAATCACAGGTACGGTTGAAATTTCTTTTCAAGCATCCTCCTCCTTTGCTTACTGGCAATATCCAGTTTCCTTCTCTGAACTTTCCATCTTTGACGCAGTAAGATGGTGGAACTCCGTTGCCTCCAAGTCCTTGCGGACCTTCACTCCACACATCTTTGGGGTTAGTAGTCCTCCACACGTTCTTTCCCGCTGCGGTCCATTGGAAGTAAGGTATAGTAACTCGGCAATCAATTTGTCGAAGAAAGTTCTCGACTTTAAGCAAAAACCATCGATGCCAAGGGAAGAATATCTGCGGCATGTGATGCAGAAAATCGGTAGGAATTTCTGAGTGGACAGCCAATATCTTCAGGAAGTCATCCTTGAGGAAGGGGTCTGTCGTTGCCTTGTAATAAGCATTGACGAACCATCGACGCTCTTCAAAGCTCGTTTGGGTGAACTCCTTGCGAACACGAAAACAATTGGTGAAAGTTCCCCCCACGCAATCGCATCGATTTCCGCAATGATCGTAGGCTGTTTGCCTTTGGTTTCCTTTACATGATTTTAGAAGACCTTTAAAGCAGAAAGAAATGCAAGAGAGTGAAGATTGACTCATATAGTATGTCCCTTATGGGATTTCACTTAACCTAACTACCTGTCGCTATAAACGCCCGCTTTACAGGAACATTGATCCCTGCAACTATTGTACACAACTCCATTTCCTTTGCAGGATTCCCACATACCTTTAAAGTAAACAGACACAAGAGGCTGAAGCTTGTTTCACGCCTATATTAATTCTAGTTTATGTGGAGGCGAAGATAAGGGTGGCCCCGGGTGTGTCGGGTGGGGGAGGGTGGTCTCGAGTTATTGAGATAAAAAACACATTGATCGATGCGGCACCGATGATCAGTAATTTGGATTTTTTACCTTTATCGAGATCTTTGTAGTTAATATCTGGGCAAATTTTTGTCTTTTTACTGATGATGAGTGTGGTTCGTAGCAATTCTCGGAAGTTATCCAGGGAAACTGATGAACATCTTGGTATAGCCATACAATTGGCACAGGACTTTGGAAAGAGTAAGAAAAGAAAAAAACAAGACGAATTATAATTAGTTGAAAGAGAGAGTAATCCTATCCAATTGCCTTGATCTCCTCCTAGCATATTCCCTCGTTTCATCCATATGAAAGATTCTCAACCCATAGTCCCGAGTATGACATATACCTGAAGTTTGCTGCAGAGCTCTTTACTTTCTTCTCCATCTCCACTCACATCAAAATCAATATTGCATTGGCATTCTCTTTGGACGTTATTTGCACACGCTTGTTCGTCGATAATTCCACAACTAGTAGTGCGTATGTGAAAAGATACGAGTACTAAGACGCTGACCACAAACCAATGCATGGTAGCCATTGACAGATTTATGTCGGTCTGAAGGGCGAAAAAAGGTTTTATTGAATATTAATTTAAGTGCTTAGAAAAAAGATACACAATCAAAAGAATTATAATTATAGGGAAATAAACGACGAACGACGGACGACGGACGACGAACGGTAAATAATATCTTAAATAATCCTATCCTTGACATATATTTCTCAAGATTAGTTTTTTATTTCGACATATTTTTCATAGACACAACTACGTATCCTATTTTAAGAGCGAAACGCTCATCGATGGGGTCCAAGCTCATTGAAAAACAATATAAATTACAAATGACGTGAAAACGAAAATACACAAAAGAATTTCAAAAACAAACTATTTTGAAACTAAATACATTATTTTAAAAACTCATGTAATTTAATGAGGAGAGCACAATAGAATCATCGACCATGGAGGAGGTTTTAAATCTGATAAAATATTATCTTCATTTCCATAAACTTTAACTAGGATTTTCTCTGCCAAACTTGGTTCATTCGTAAAAATATCAGTAGAACATGTGAACATACATCTAGGTTTTTTAAGCTGTTTAATAAACTCGCAGATCGTGTTTTAGTGGGTCTAAAACCATTCGGCTTCGCCTCGTGTTTTAAACCCAATAAAACACTCCTGCTCGTATATTAAGCAGTACTAAAAACACATCAACAAAAAAACAATAATTGTTTTGACGAGTAAAATTTTTTAAAATTCCAAACGTTTTTTTTCACTTTTTCTGCTCACCTTCTGTTTATAGATTATACAAACGTTAATTGATTTTTAAGTGTTCCTTAAGTTTGTAAATATCAATCATGTTATTTATACTAATATGAAGAGGAATTATAACGATAACCTGATCAGGTGGAGATTTTTTTCAGTTATCTTTCGCGTTACGTGGTTTCTAAGGGACAAAATCTTCATTCAGCTGCGTAGAAGCATTCAAATTTATCGATTTCTGAAACAATTTGAACAGAGCTGATCAAAATGGTCGGATTGAACACTTTTAGTTTAAAAACAACAAAAACTGGACTGATCAAAGTCAGGGAATAGCTAACTCACAGATTGAAACCTGAAACAACCTCTGGGCTGATCTAAGTCAGGGATGGCTAACTCACAAATAGAACCCTGAAACAACCTCTGGGCTGATCTAAGTCAGGGCACGGCGCAGCTAACTCACAGATCACATTGAAATTTAGCTTGTAGGTTTTGCGAACAGAGGAAATTAAAACCGGAGATCCCGAAGAAAAAACAACTCAAAGTGAAAATATCCTCGTTATCAAAACACTGAACGATTTGAACCAAAAAAAGAACCAATGATCTCTTTTAAATTATACCCGATAAATTCTTAATCATTCTGATTCCTTGTGCTTTTTTAGTGTTAAGAAGGATCGAAAATATCTTTATCTATTGTTTCAGCTCTAAAACTTCTTTGGATAATAGCACACACCATCGGATCAAGTATTTAACTCAGTGAAAGTTTTTTTTGATTTTAAAAAAAATTAAACTTATCAATGAACGAAAAGCTTTTTTTCTTTAAAAAAGCATCTTCAAACTGATTACGGTTATGATTAATTGAATGAACAAACTTTGGTTTCTCACCTTTGAAGAAGCTAACTCTTTGTTTGATCTAACAGCACTTTAATTTTGGAGAATTTCTTCGACAATTTCACCTTCTCGACTCTTTCGATATTTTGGCTTCGTTGACTTTCTTCAGAGACGTCTTTTTATTGCTTGCTTGCTTGAGACACTTTCTTTTAGCGGAGGACTATTTGATTGACGTCTGGTGGTTTGACATTATAATCCTTTTGAAACTGTCCGTCATGTCATTGTTGCTAATTATAAGCTAAATTAAAGTGTTATTATATACGAAAAAATAATTATTTTCCTGATGAATACCGAGAATAATAAATGCCTAGGAAATTTGTCATATATATATATTTCACATGACTCATTCTTGCATCGTTTCTCCACTCCCTAGGAGACTACATCACATAAACCCGAGCTCAATTCATGTTTCCAACTAGTACTCCTTTTAATTATAGAATATCTCAGAATTTAAAACTCTGATCGTGGAAAACTTATTACTGATAAATTGTTTCAATTGTTTCAATAATTTGATAATTTTTAGTTTGCAAACTGAGCTTTGTTTACAAACTTTGTAAACTAAAATAGTCTCTAATTCAGACCAAATTCAAAATCTCGGTATGAGTATAATAAAAAGAAAACACCATGGAAACGGTACAGTTTTTATTCACTCGTTGTTTCGTATCAAAGAACTAACGCGCTCGAAGACTCGCTTGTTCGTTTTATGATACTTCACAACTCGTGAATAAAAACCGTACGCGCGCACTTTCCATGAAGGAATCTCTATCTATATATTTTAAGATTCGTACAAATACTGATTTTTTTCAAGGAAGTTTCTTTTCAGTGCAGGGTCGAAATAAGAACACCCATATTCAAGAAAAACTGGAAAGAAAAAACACAAACAAAAACAAAAATAACTATTTGACTTTGTCAAAGAAAAGGTTTCTTTTTTGCAAAACTATTTCAGAATGATAATTAATCAAATTGATTAATTTAAAAACACTGCTATTTTTTTTTTTTTTTTTTTTTTTTTGAGAATTGCTTTGACAATTGCACCAGTTCTATTTCGATATTTGCCCTTCTTTAACTTTCTCAAGAGACATTTTATTTTATGCTTGATGCACTTTTCTTCAGCGGGGGTTTACTTGATTCTTGATTTACGTGATGTCGGTATCGGTTTTATCCAACTCAGGTATTGTTTTACCTGTTATTCATTATGGTTATATCATTTTAAACATTGAATAGTTTATGAGATAGCCTTTATCCACTTGAAATTCTCCTTCAGGCTCACTATTGACAACAATAACAACAACAATTTATTTGCACTTTGAAAGAAAATGAAAACTACATTGAATGATATATAAAAAGTGAAAAAAAAAAAAAGAGCACAGTTACTTATAATAGCTAGAAAGCTGAATGAAGCAGCTAAAAGGTCAGGGGATTTGCTAATAATTAAAAAAAATATTTATAGATGTATGGAAAATAATTAAATTGACTAACTAAGACAGAAAGCATAAATAGAAACACACAAGAATAATATGACTCAATTATGATTATGAAAACCAGATTGGCAAAAATTTTAGCCTGGGAGCCACTCGCAGTTGAGAAATTTTGGTTTAAAAACTAAAAGAACAATAGGGTTGAGTAAATGACGTCATTTACTCACAATTTAGATGCTGAAAAATATATATAATTTTAGTCCGCAAATTTTGACTGTGAAGAAAATATTTTGCTTGGCTACTATTGGGGCCATATAGATACGTTTAACCAAGTTTCAAGGCATTTCCAATTTTCATCGATTTTCATCCAAGTGCCCCTTTAAACAAGGACTGATATTGTATGAGCTAAAGAGCATAACAATACAATAACAATTAGTGATTGTCATAATGACTATAGTACCTCCTTAGAATATCCAAAGAAGATCACGAATTAAGACACCTTCTTCGGCCCTTTTTTACAGCTATGCTATCCATAAGAATAGAGAGCTTAAGATTACCGTTTTTTCTCTCCCGCAGGCGGCAAACGTGACCAAGTTTTCTTCGTTTTCCTGTATTTTACTTTACGTTTTGCAAACTTTCTTAACAAAAAGAAATATTATTTTGTTTATCTACGACTTGGAGATTTTTGTGATTCCTTTTTACTAATTTGAAATTGAATTTTTCACTGGTCAACTGACGTTTCACGTTTGCCGGCCGTAAACGGGATTCGTAAACTCTCTAATATCCCCAACACGTACGTGAGAGACACCCAAGTACAAACTATTCAATATATGAGAAGCATGAAATGATCCAAACTTCTTTGGTTGTTCACTATGTTTTTTTAGAATCGGCTGTGAAGCCCGTTTTGTCGGCAGCCAAGGCTCATCCAGTTAATAGATGATGAGAATATAATGAAGGTAGCGATGGCCACTCAATGAAAAAGATTTTAAAAAATATTGGTTTTAAATTCAGATAAATATTCATTTTTCTTGGGAGCTTGTTTAGCACAGCTTGCCTAAGGGTTTTTGCGATGATTGCCAATTAAAATCTGTTTCATGGAAGTTAAGATTTTTATAAGTTTCTCCTATGAGAGCATTATAGGCTATATTTACGATAGAAGCCATATGACAATGCAGATTAGTCAGGTGGTTGCTGAGGGAGCAAACAACTTCAAATCAGCAGATTTCAACTGCTTTATTAAAATAAACTTAATATTTTCCAGTGAATATGTGTTAACATATTTTTGATAAATGAATTTTGGCTGCTTTGGTCACTAGTTTAGAATATAAAAGGCTTTGAAAATGTCCTTAATCTATTTTCTGAGTCAGGGACAAATGTAACTAAGTGCAGATTTTTTGGATAGTTTGAAGCAATATTTGGCATGCATAAAATAAAATCTCTAGGATGAGCCGATCTTTTAAAAATTCTCTCTTCTCTCAATGTTTGTCCTCTGGAATACCACAGGCTATAATTTGCATTACAATATGAAAACCATTATGACATCTATCATGAATATAACCCATTTATAAGCTATATTTCGAATTTGTATATTTTTGTCATTCTCTCTCTTTCTTTGTCTTCTCTTCAGGACTGTTTACTAAAGTTTGAGGAAAGTTTACAATAATAATAATAATAATAATAATAATAATAATAATAATAATAATAATAATAATAACTTTATTGGACAGGGTACACCGTTACCAGGCTGATAATTTTCAGGTGGCCCTGCAATAAACACTGTGCGATCAATGTGCAGTGAGTCTCAATATCTAATCATCTATGGATGTATTATTATACATTTTTTAAATCTTACATTACCAGTCATATTTATTCTATAATCATTCGTAAATGTTATTTTCTTAAATTGTATCATTAGAGATTAAAATCATTGAATTGCTACAGCCTTTCACAATTTTCAAGGAAGAATGCTCTCGAAGCAACCCGATAAAATAAGATTTAAAATAAAATAAAATAAAATAAATGCAAAAAAACAAAAGAAGCCCCTGTTCCACGCAACTTGAGTCGTGCGCAAAAAAGTTCAGGTTTCACGAGCGTTTTTAGCGTGTAACACCCCCTCGTGTAACTTGTTTTTCAAACAAAAAAATTGCACGAAAAGTAGATTTGGTTTCTACTTCTCAACAAATTTCCGAAAATTGTAACGACAAAAATACGTGTAACATGCTCGCGTGCAATTTGAATTTTTTTGCGCGCTTCTCAAGTTGCATGGAAAAAGATTACGTGTAACACTAGCCTCCTACGCAAACGCTCTTAGGGTCGTCACGCAATACTTCTCTCGAGAAACGTTGCGTGACGACGTGACGACCCTAAGAACGTCTGCAAAGGAGGCTAGTGTAACACGGGCTTCACAGTGGATTCCACAGAATGGCTCTTGGCTTCCACTGGATTCCAATTGGAATTTAGAAGTTTATTTACACTAGTACATACAGCGCTTCCCAATTTGAATGAGGCTAATCTTGGGTAAACGAATCTGTTGTCAACGAACACAGCGGTATTTTACGAATAGTCCCTTTCACAGTTCCCTGTGCAATCTTGAAATGATAAAGACCTTTTTTAACACCTTGGACGATTATGCACAGGTCTCTATCATTGCGCATGCAAACTCACTGTTCGTCTCGCTTCGATGCAAAGGTCCGTCTCCTTTCAAGATGGTGCAGGGAACTGTGAAAGGCACTATTCGAAAAAGGTGTACTATGAAGCGCTGTAACTGCAATTGAAATTATTCATAAGTGATCTTTATATTGCCAGGGAGGTTGTCGTTGTCAAGGAATTCCCACGGGTAGTGGTCAGCCTTTGGCATCCTTATGTTAATCGAAACATAATATTGATATCTGTAATCATCTCCCTTCTCTTGCCACTTGCTCCAAATCTTATCCATGAAACTGTGATGGAGATAGAACTCTGGGGTGTTGCTTGCAGTGAAGTGGTGGTACATCAATCGGCCGACGCAGTCATGGAAATCATTATGGAGCATCTCCCTGACAACGTAGTTAAAGATTGTAAAATTGTCGAGTTTCAGGAGGTCATGAAGGAAATCCTCATCGTAAAGTTGACAGGAGAAGTTGAACTTTCTTTGTAAGCAACCGCCTCCTTTACTGATAGGCAAGTGCCAGGATCCTTCTCTGAACTTTCCATCCTGTACGCAGTAGGAAGGAGGGACACCGTTACCGCCGAGACCCTGAGGACCGCTGTTCCATACATCTGTAGGTTCTGTGCTCCTAAAAACGTGTCCTGAAGCTGCAGTCCACTGGAAGTAAGGAATAGTTATTCGGCAGTCTATCTGTCGAAGGAAGTCTTCAATCTTCGTCAGGTACCATCGATGCCACGGTAAGAAGATCTGAGGCATGTGGTGAAGATATGTACTCGGGATATATGAATGCTCGTCGAGAAGTGCCTCGAATTCATCTATCTTCGACGTTCCTCGAAGCTCATTTGGGTGAATTCTTTACGCACACGATAACAGGAGAACTTGCCTTCCAAACACGTGCAACGTTGTTGACAGGCGTCGTAAAATATTTCTTTTTCTTTACATGGTTTTTTAGAACCTTAAAATGAAATATGAATCCATAGACCGAATTTAAACTTTATTTTAAAAACAAAATAGTTTTTTTCCGTGCTCTGTTCAGTAATAACACAGCACAGTTCTCAACCAATCAGAACGCATAGAAAGGTGACTATATTAAGCTGATTTAAAGCTTTTAATAAACCTTAAATTTCAATTGGATCTGTTAAATACACATCTATGATAGCGACATTACCTTGAACAATCTCCAACAGACCATCACACTCTAATCCTGGACATATCTTTGCGTCTTTGCTCAGCTGAACGGTGTTCAACAAGAGCTCACGATATTGTTTCAGATAAGCTGATTGACATCTTGGAACAGCCATGCACTTGGTACAAGACTAGAATAAGATACAGAAGTTAGGGAAATATCAAAACTTCCACGAAAAAAAAAGAAAATCTTCATGGCCAGTTTTTGATGATGGATTAAATATCCGAAAGCTTGGAATAAATAACCAAAAATTGATGTTGAAGAAACAAGTTATTCTTTAATATGATTCCCACATACAAGGAAATATTGAATTAGTAAAGAATTTCTAATTTGAAGAGCGACTTTATTTGAACCTCAATTCAGCTGCAAGTGGTTAAAAAGAATGAAAAAAAAAAAAACAACGAAAAAGATTTCAGTCCTCAAGAGAAGGGAATCATTTTGTTTTGACCCTCAAATTGGGAAATAATTCCAGAGGTCAACACATGTTAATTCCGTCTAGAAGTTTCTTTTCTGAGCGCGGAGGCCATCTTGAAATCAAAACAGTGTTAACGGTTTGAAAAATATGCATTCTCTTTCATCTTTTTAATGAGTGATATCAGAACTGACACAGATGTGGTGGTCAAGTTGACAAACCTGAAATATATATCAAACCATGTATTTCTTGAGGGTATATTCGTATGACGTACATAGGTGCCGTTAATTCAAAAAATAGTTTTTGAATGAAAAATGGAAGAAGAAAAAAATTGATCCCTGGCTCCGGGCGCGCGCGTGACAACACAAAACTCCTTAAAGTCGCTCGCCACGCAACTTTACAATTTAATTTGAATATGCATGTATTGTTAGGGTGGTTCAATTAAAAAATCTAGCTTCGAGATACTTTTTTCCCCATCTTAACCAAGAAATTATTTCTTTAAAAAAAAGTTTTTTTTTTTTTAATCTTTCGAGTGTTTTTGGAAGTTTTTAGGAAAGTACCAAAATGAGAGTTTTTGTTCATAAATCCGTTCATGATGGCCCGAGGAAAAAATCTTTCTCAAGATTGCACGAGAACGAATTATTGTTATCGTGGTTATAATTCCATAAAAAATCTGTGAAATTATTGGTACAAGAAGATAAGCTGAGCCGTTCTAAGCGCCTTTCCTGGATCTACTTAAATTCTCCATCGCATACAATTTAGGTTAAAATGATTGAAACATTTTCTTGTCAATCTCTGGCATTGTACCTTTGATCCCATTAAAATGAACTTCATCATAATCTCCAATCAAAGACTAATATCTGGTATGATTTTCAAATCAATCGAAATACGGCAAGTTTGTCAATCATAAAAAAGTTTGGCATCGGGCAAAAAAAAAAAAAAAAATGGAGAGAGACAACTTTAAATTATTGAATACCTGTAATTTCTCACACCATTCTTTGCGTTCTTCTTCTCCGCTCTTGAGGACGTTCACAGTTCTGCTGAAGTCACATTTACAGTCTTCATGAACGTGGTTCGCACATGATTGCTCATCGACCAAACTACAGCCAACGCCACATAGAAACATGATCAAGATTTGAACAACCAACAGGCAGTAACACTCAGCCATGGTTGGAATCCTCGCAGTTTTTGTTGACCTTGGACACGGTATAAAAGGCTGCTTGTAAAAAAAAAAGCAATAAATTATGATTAATTATGAGTATGACACAATTTTTCGTTACGTCATCGCCGCCATGTTGGTGGTATGATTTGATGACACTACCAACACGACATCTTTGTCATTTTAATGAGTTTTAAGAAAGTCTCTTGGGATGGTTGCAAACCATCGATGGAGATCGTGGCCTAGGAAAAGTTTTTAAATCGGATACAGAAACGTCCTCAGATATTCTAGACATTGGTGGTTTTCACATGACGTCATGGCCGCCATCTTGGTTGAACTTTACAAAATTCTTGTAATCAGTCTCTTTTGTCATTCCAACCAACATGGCCCTTTCACAGTTCCCTGAGCCATCTTGAAAGGTAGTCGTGCCTTTGAATCGAAAGGAGACGAGTGGTGAGATGGCGCACGGAACTGTGAACGTGTGAAAGGGACTATTGTATTTTTTGATATCAGAATGTTTCTTGATGATAGAATTAGTTTAAGAATACGACCTTGATTTATGGTTTCATCACCGAGGGGCTTACATATTGTATAATTGTTATATTGAACATATTTCTTATAAATTAGTTTTACCCCCTGGCACGTGACCTTGCAGTAGCCAGTGGGGCTCTCGAAAAGAATTATGGGTTGTCATATTCTACCCGATCTGTGAGTTGCATTAGGCGAGCTGTGTGCCAGTATAAAGAAAGTAAGTTACAATCCGAGTACGAAGTAGTCAATATAGAGGTTTTCGTATGAGTGGAAAACGGTACGGCAGATTCATAGCCATACGTACTGTAGTCGTACCGTATCTTACCTTAGCCGTAACCACGCGTCGTAATTGGATGAATTACTGACAATAGGAAGCCATTTCAATGTTACGGCATGTCGTACCGTGTACGTGGTGTAAGTTAGTACCGTGTGTTTCCCACTCATGAGAAAACAGCTATAAAAGACTGCATGTAGTCAATAAAAAAATGTAGTCAGTGGTAGTGAGTGTGAAGTGTGTCGTATACTAGTTAGAAACATTAGCGTAAAAAAATAATTCTTTTTTTTTTTTAAAGTCGAGAAAGATAGTATTCCTATTTCTAACAATCTAAAGTTTCAATCTACGTAATCAACCACGACTACGAAATTATAGAGCCAATCTTTGAGAGTTTAAAACTCGTACTCGTAGTCGGATCTGAAGGTCGGTACTATCCAAAAGGAGACTTCAAATTTCAATTATTCAAATTCAGTGTACGTGTATGAATGAACGAAAGAGGGAAAGAAGGAAAGAAGGAAAGAAGGAAAGAAGGAAAGAAGGAAAGAAGGAAAGAAGGAAAGAAGGAAAGAAGGAAAGAAGGAAAGAAGGAAAGAAGGAAAGAAGGAAAGAAGGAAAGAAGGAAAGAAGGAAAGAAGGAAAGAAGGAAACGGAAGAGAAAGAGAGAAAGAGAGAAAGAGAGAAAGAGAGAAAGAGAGAAAGAGAGAAGAAGAGAGAAAGATGAGAAAGAGAGAAGAAGAGAGAGAGAAGAGAGAAAGAGAGAAAGAGAGGAGAAAGAGGAGAAAGAGGAAGAGAAGGAGAAAGAGAGAAAGAGAGAAAGAGAGAAGAGAGAGAAGAGGAGAAAGAGAGAAAGAGAGAAAGAGAGAGAGAGAGAAGAGAGAAGAGAAGAAGAAAGAAAGAAAGAAAGAAAGAAAGAAAGAAAGAAAGAAAGAAAGAAAGAAAAAAGCAATGAAAGTTTTTAGGCAAGTCGTGAATAAGCGTTCGAGATTGACTATTGCCTTAAGCGTTTGTTATTGAGCAAAATCCCAGTCTTTGTAATATTCATTTCAACAATAATCGACCAAATGTTGGTTCATTTTTAGACCGGAATTCATATCTTTGTTCTTAAAATAATTGACAAATCGTTCATTAACCGCTCATGGTTATGGGCCATCGATATTAGATGGTTATTTGATTGTCAATATATAATATTTGCCATTCTTGGCCCTAACAGTTAAACCAACACCATCTGTAATTTTATCAAAACTTAGGGCCAGCGTTCTATGTCATGATATTATTCACTGATAAAGAAAAAATGGAAATGAAAACGAAATCGAAATATATAGAAGTTGAAAAGTATCAACTTAGAACTAGTAATATTTTATGATCAGATTGAAAGCAAACGCAAAAGATTTATTTACTATACAAAAAGATTTCAGCAATCCTCATTCAATTGCAATAGAAGAAAATAGAAGAAAAGTTGAAAAGTATCAACTTAGAATCAATATTTCAAGTTAGACTGAAAGCAAACGCAAAAGATTTATTTACTACACAAAAAGATTTCAGCAATCCTCATGTAATAGAAGAAAATAGAAGAAAAGTTAAAAAGTATCAACTTAGAACTAATATTTTATGATTGGACTGAAAGCAAACGCAAAAGATTTATTTACTACACAAAAAGATTTCAGCAATCCTCATCTAATAGAAGAAAAGTTGAAAAGTATCAACTTAGAACCAATATTTCAAGTTAGACTGAAAGCAAACGCAAAAGATTACTAGACAAAAAGATTTCAGCGATCCTCATATAATTATTTGATGCCAACGAACGATGTCGAAACGTAGTACTTTTTTACCGTTTATTTTTTGTCTCTAATAACGTTTCTTTTGGCCGGCTTAGCATACATAGGAGAGTTTTTTCTGTAGCTTCATATTGGTAAATTTGATAGCAAAAAGAAAGAAAGAAAAACGAGAGAAACGGGCTTTAGATTTAACAAACCTGTAGAACGTCTTTCTTGACTCCAGTTGAACTACCTTGACTAGCTTCTTAATGGCAAATTTGATAGAAAAAAGAAAAAAGAAAAAAAGAAAAAATTAGAGCAAAATAAGTGGAAAAGTTAAATCGTCAAGGATGTTCGCGGGTTTTAGATTCAACAAACCTTTAGAACTGATGTCTTTCGTGAATCCAATTGAACCACCTTGATCTTAGTTATGGATCCCATCTGCTTAGAAAAAACTTTTTCCTCTAGATTGGTTTTGTTAATTTGTTCATAACAAAACATGTTTATTCTATACACATGGATTTTGCTTGCTCGTCCTGAGGCAATAAATGGTGTAGGATATAATACCCACTGCGTGAAAGGCAGCGCCTAATTACACAAATCTACATGACATTAGGACGCCCGGGTTTCGTAACTCAAACAGGATATTTGCTTTGTACCTGTCACTTGTTGTTTACGTGGATCTGCTAATTGAACAGGTGCAGCAAACAGCAATCTAGGTTATCCAGAACACGTTGTGTTAGCCATATAAGATGATGGCGATGATGATGATGATGATGATAAAGATGGTTGACATGCAGGCTGGCCGCATGAAAAAACAGGTGCAGTAAACAGCAGTCTAGGCTATCCAGAACGCCATGATGATGATGATAATAAAGATGACTGACAGACGGTCCGCCAAATATAAAAAAACAGGTGCAGTAAACAGCAGTCTAGGCTTTCCAGAACACCATGATGATGATGATAATAAAGATGACTGACACACGGTCCGCCAAATATGAAAAAACAGGTGCAGTAAACAGCAGTCTAGGCTATCCAGAACACTATGATGATGAGAAAGATGATTGACAGACGGTCCGCCAATAAGAACAAAGAATGAACAAACAGGTGCAGTAAACAGCAGTCTAAGCTATCCAGAACACGATGATGAGAAAGATGATTGACAGACGGTCCGCCAATAAGAACAAAGAAAGAACAAACAGGTGCAGTAAACAGCAGTCTAAGCATTGAGTGGTAAGATGTTGTGTTAACCATACAAGATGATGATTGACAGGCAGTCCACCAAATAATATTGAAAAAATAATAATGCATACAATCCATACATACGAAAAACAATGCATACGTCTCCTGCTGACACAACACTTCAAGGATTATTTTCTTAAGGAATTGATTTCGTAGGTTAAGTGGCTGTGTGGGCAGGTGATAGTGGGCCAAATTATTGAAACTTTGGTTTGATATTTAATTGTTTTCAACCAAGAAGACTTTTAAGTATATAAAACTTAAACAAATGCTTTTAGTCCTCGATACTAGCAAACAAAATACTGTTAGACAATATACTACATATCTGATGGGATTCCTGTGTTAGATTAAGTACGAGAGGGACTGAGTAGATGCACAATGATACGCAAACAATGTCTGTCACGTGCTATCACCTAGAGGGTAATCCATTGTTAGGTATTCATACTGTAAGCTTTATATCTCACAAATCTCATCACCAGCCCACAATGATACTCAAACAATGCCCGTCACGTGCTATCAACGAGAGGGTAATCCATTGTTAGGTATCAATACTGTAAGCTAAACATCTACCCTTCACCTCTTATCACTTTGATGCCTCATATGTACGGATATTGTTAAGATTTACTATAAAGGATACTTGATATTATAAGGACATTATTGGCTTAAAAAGAAGAAAGTTTATAATTTAATAACTCAAAGCCCTTTTCCTAATGAATAACAAAGAGGGTTGTAACAATAACAGCTAAACTCTGTCTTATACTTACTTACTTACTGTCTATCTGTTTGCCTGTCTGTCTGTCGTGTGTCTGTCTGTCTCTCTTATACTTACTAACTTACTTACTTACTGTCTGTCTGTGTCTGTCTGTTTCTCTTATACTTACTAACTTACTTACTGTCTGTCTGTCTGTGTCTGTCTCTCTTATACTTACTAACTTACTTACTTACTGTCTGTCTGTGTCTGTCTGTCTTATACTTACTAACTTACTTACTGTCTGTCTGTGTCTGTCTGTGTCTGTCTGTCTGTCTTATACTTACTAACTTACTTACTGTCTGTCTGTGTCTGTCTGTCTGTGTCTGTCTGTCTTATACTTACTAACTTACTTACTGTCTGTCTGTGTCTGTCTGTCTTATCCTTACTTACTTACTGTCTGTCTGTCTGATAGGATGATGGGGTGCACAGGTGTGAAAGGGATGAGACAGCAGGCTCTCTATAGCACAACTATTAACAATGCAATAAAAATTCAGAGCCAATCCTAAGCACTTTAGATTGGGCTCTGAACAAACACTTATCTTAACTAATAAACACAGATATCAAAGGAATCATGAATGTTAACTACCACTACTGAGAGTCATTGGTCAATCACTGCGCAATGATGCCAGAATGACGTCAGAATGGAGCAAGGTTCAATATACAATATGTAACAAGCCAGTTGTGTTACATGGCTTTGTGCAAGTGCCTCCAGTTCATGTAAAAGACATGTAAATGTAAAACAGAGGCCTAGATAGGTGGATAAAATCAGTGCAAATAAACAGAAAATCTTATGCACAATAGGTCAATGATATCTAACAGTTATAACACAGTGACTACAAAAAGCACCATTCTACTCCATGCCATTCTTGTCGTCAGTCGTCTCTTGGTTGTCTGGACACTGCATCATCTGGTTTTCAACTGTAGGTGAGGTGTGGCTGAGGGTCTGTTAAAAAAAGTAGTAGTTTTACTATGGATGCCTCAAGCTCTATTTGTTGCAGCTTTCTATGGAGGGTTTTCAGTACATTGATCTGAATTGTCAAAAGTTGACTTAAAACTAGAAAAGTTGTTAAAGGGGCACTTGGATGAAAATCGATGAAAATTGGAAATGCCTTGAAACTTGGTTAAACTTATCTATATGGCCCCAATAGTAGCCAAGCTACATATTTTCTTCAAAGTCAAAATTTGCGGGTAAAAATTATATATATTTTTCAGCATCTAAATTGTGAGTAAATGACGTTATTTACTCAACCCTATTGTTCTTTTAGTTTTTAAACCAAAATTTCTCAACTGTGAGTGGCTCCCAGGCTAAAATTTTTGCCAATCTGGTTTTCATGATTGAGTCATATTATTCTTAAATACTTGAACTATTCAGACTTTCAAAATATGGGGCATTTTCATCCAAGTGCCCCTTAAATAGATCTTGTGCTTGTCCAACTTTACCTTGATAAGCTGTTCCTGCCTTGCTTCAGCTACTGCCTCTAGTTTATCAGCCTTTGCATGTAACAATGTTTGTTGTATTGCAGCTTCTCTTTCAGCTTGCGCATCATTGATAGCCTTGGAGAGTTGAAGCAGGGAATTCATACGAGTTTGGGCAAGAACCTAAGAGCAAAAATTGAAACAAATTATCACTCAGCTGAAATGAGTTAAAATTCACTAGATTAAAGACATTGATTTTTTATAATCAAGAATACTCCAGTTTTGAGTTCTCTTTTACGCTGTGTTAGCCTCAATTGTGCGTAAATTATGCAGAAATTTAGATAAAACTCATGAAATTTCAAAGTATTTTTATTGTCTTCTTTACACACAGATCTCTTGAATTTCCATGGGTTGTTACTGAATAAAAGAATATATTACACGGTTTTGAGGCTAACACAGTGTAAAAGAGAACTCGAAACTGGAGTATTGAAATAGCCCTTATTGCAGTTGAGCCTGGAGAGCCTGTGGTGCAGTGCTGTCCTGAATGAGCATACACTGAAGTGCAGCTATTGGGTTGAGTTATCAGTAAAATTCAAGAAAAATTACATGTAAAGAAACAAGTGAACTTCCAAACATGAGCATCACCTCTTTTTTCTCAGCTTCGGCTTGGAGTCTTGCTTGAGCCACTGCTGCTTCTCTTGATGCTTCTGACTGAACCTTCACTTGTTCTATCATACACTTGAGCTGAGATGCTGTACTCAGTAATGAATTCACCATCTATGACAATAAAAACAGTAAAAGATTAGTTAAATATCAATTTTTTAGTGAAAACTGTCAATTTTAAACCATCTAAGTTGAACTCAAATCATGAAACAAAATTATAAAAAATTTGCATTTTCAAAAAAATGTATAAAATATTATTATAAAAATAAAAGCCAAAAGGTAAGTAAAAGTTAATAAGTTTTTTCTACAAAACACCAAAGAAATCTTGGTGCCAGTAACTGTTATGAGAACTTAGATAATTAAATTTCTATCCTAGATTCAATTTCAAAATTATTTCTAATCTTTTTAATGAGATTATCCACCAGAGTTCATGACCATTATTAGTTGACTTTGGAATTCATTTGAAGGTCAAATCAGCTGAAAACTTGTCAAGGAAGACATTGTCACACCAGAACTAAAAATAAACAGCTGGTCAGTCGTCAGTTATAATGATGGGCAGAATCTATTTAACATTAATTTCAGCTTGGTTGTACTTTGTTTCTGGCTCAACGTTACTGGTCAAAATGACTGACAAGGCTAAGAAGATTTGACCAGACCAGTTCCAATTTTGTTCCAGGCATTGGTTATCAATCCATGTCCAAGTGGAATACAATACATGTATTGTATTGTAGTGTATTGTTCTATATTGTATGTATTGTATTGCCTTCTATTGTCGTTCTATTGTTACTTGCACATGGATTTACAACCCAGGCATTGTCCAATGACCAGTCATTATCATTAGCTTTGCACACTAATATTACACAACGTTTCCATTTTTGCAGGAGGAATGGGAAAAAAAAAATGGGGAAAACCCACTGTACAACTGGTCTACCACAGGCAGTTTATGAAAATTTGTTAAAATGTCTGTGTGTGACAGTTTTCTTAGACATACCTCTTCAATATGCCACCAGTGTCGCTTATGGTCTATGTTAGGGTCAGACGCAAGATTCAAATTGATTGGTCCTGCCTGTGTTGTCATACTATTGACAGTCCCAAACTGCAGACCAGATGTTACCATGATGGGCGTCATGGGCGTCAGTGGTGCCATGGGAGTTAGAGGTGTTTGTGGTTGCATTGAGGAGCCAGCACTGACTGTAACTAGACTTGTGGCAATGTCTGTAATGATAGATATAGATATGTTAGCAAATGTTGTAGGCTTTGCTGTAAAGAAGTTGCATAATCATCTTTACTAATTACTAGTATTAATAATATTATTATTACTGCAATTCTCAATATTCTGCGAATTTATACTTGGTATTAATTTGCAGAATATTAGGTTTGTTTTTCACGGCCGCCAGTCAAAAATATAAAACCAGTTTCACAACAAGCTGTTGAAATGTCTGAGTTCGCATAATTTTGAGAATCTCAGTAAAGTGCATTATCTATCTGGTATTTTTCTCACTTCAATGATATTACACAACAGAATGAAAGACTTCTGTCTCTCAAGTGACATCATGTCAGGTAGGAACCAGACCCTCTGCAATTTGCAGAAATTTCTCATGCAGGAAATTTAATATAGAGTTTTTACAATGTTTGAAGGGCTATGACTCAGAAATGAATAGACCAAATTGGAAATCGTAAAAGAACTTATTGGCCATTTTTTTGTCTTCTATACAGACAACGATAAACTATGGAAGGGTTATAGGCACTTCAATGACCATTTTCTTTGAAGATAGCATTACCTTTCATGATTGGCAGATGAGCAACTGGTGTACAACTGGCACCACTCGTAACGTTTGTGTTACTATGAAGATCTGGTAACAAAAAGAAAAAAATAGAACACTTTATTTCATTGTTATTGTTGTTTCAGGTTATCTATTGACTGCTCAAACTATATTCAGCATTTATCTACGCTTATATTTTGAAGTACATATCACGTATATATATGAAGAGTAATTCCCTGATTTATAAAATGTGTACATAGTATATTGCTTGTAACCAAGCAGAGAGTATGTCGAATACACCCCTTGCACTAATTCCCAAACTGGTGGTCAAAACTAAAGAGCTGCCTTCTCTTGAGGATTGAAATCTTTCGTGATGTTAATATTTTTCATTGTTTTGTCCTACTCCTGTTTTGTTTATACTCACCTCCATTGTCAATAACTGTTCCAGCTTCAGTGACGTAGGTCCCACCACCAGAATCAACACTGAAACAAAGGGCACATATGGTATTACTACTAAGTTATTTTGCCATACTATACCAGCTCTACAAAAAAACTAAGTGCTAAGAGGATTGTTAGTGTAATTCAAGTGGCCCTCATTCAAGTCTTAAAAGTTGTATATCTCATAGAATTCAAGAAGAGGAACAGCAAATAATTGATTCAATTTTTTATTCATCATATATACTTCAACTTTTTGTCTCTAAAATCTTGGAAACATGTGTTTTTGTATTAGGGAGACTTGGAGCTAGGGCCGCTTGGCTAAGCATCAAAATGTGCTGTGATTGGTTTGTGCATACACTGGACACTTGGTAGATAAATATGCATGGTTGGCATTGGTGGCGTAGTAGTTTACCGCTCGCTTGTGGTCCGAGTTCAAGCCTCGGCTGTGTTGGATCATATGTGAGTTGAATTTGATTGATGTGTGGTTCTCTCTTGTGAGGGTTTTTTCTCCAGGTTCTCTGGTTTTTCCTCCCTCCGTAAAAAACATGTGAGTTGAGTGGTATGGATAGAATATCTATAAAGTAGAGGCAGTGTGAGTGACAGTGGACCAAATTGGAAACCAGTATTAAGTCACTGAATTTGTATCCCACTATTTAAAAAAAGTGATTTGTTTATACTGAAAACAAGAATACAGACACAGCTAAAGAATTGTTCAAAATATCTTGATCAAAACTTACCTTACTGATCTCATCATCATACTATGCCCTGTTTAGTAAAAATAAAGTAAAATTAGGAAAATAATCATGTTAAGAACAGCTTGTTTCTTCAATAAATTATTAAGACATTTGCACACACAAGTTTTAAAATATCTAATAGCACCCAGAATGTCATAGCTAATTAACGTCATGCATAACAGTAACTCGAATATTATAATAGGAGTTTCAGCAGCTTTGCTTGGCACCGGCACTTGCAACTCAAATTACTTTTAACTTAAAAATATAAAGATTTTGTAGCTGATACCTAGCGATGTGGTTGGGAAGTAAATTCTTTTTGAAAATATTTTGCAAATATTCCTGATAGCAGGTCCAAAATCTAATTTTTTGAACATTGGAGAATTTAATCGGAGATTTGAAATGTAAATATGAAGTCTTGAAAGCTACATTTGAATTCTCAAATTTACTGGTCAGGCGTGATTAGCCGTAAGTAGAATGTTTTCTGTATGTTTCTGGAATATTACTACAATCTTTGATGGCTTTAGAATCTTGCAAAGAAAACCATACATACTTTCTTGTTTAGAAGGATCTGAACTCAATGACATACTCTTCTTCAAAACAGGAGAACCAAGCCCAGATTGAGATGACACTCTTTTGCGGCGCTTGTAAGGTACAAAGAGCCTTACTGGTCCAGCCTAATAATGAAATATACAGTAGTGTGAAGAGAGATTATCAGTTGTCATAATGACATAATAGAACCCTTTCATGTGACGTCGAAGCAGCTCAATTTGTAGGACAAAACAAAAGAATTCAGTTTTAGTTAACAAGTACTAAATAAAGCATGTGCAGCACTATCGTATGAAGGGGAAAAATTTTTTTGGGGGTAAATAGGTAAATAGGTAGTTGTTTTTTCCCTTATTTTGGCCTCTTTTTTTTTTTGTACTTCACGCCCCACTTTTTGTAAAGAAAGTTTTATTCCCTATTTCGTTGTAAATATCACGTTTTTTTTGTTTTTCATATTATTTCTGCGAATTTTGGTGGAGGTGCCCCCCCCCCCCAGAACTTAGGTCCTCGCTACACCCCTGATGTGCGGCCCATTTAGGATCACACTTTGACTTTTAGGTTTTTCACTTGCTTCACTCATGACTGTGAGTCTCAGAGAAGTCAACTTGTTGTAAGTCTAAGTATAATCTGTAACATAACACATTATTGGAATCACAGATCTACATTCTTACTAATGTGTCATCATTGCAGCATGATGCGCAAGTACATGACGTAGCATGAGGAGTCAGTACACCTTCTTCTATCAGCGTCTGAAGTGTGCGTCCACCATAACGAATGCTACGCTTCCAGTCCTTTGATGATGCTCTTCCACAACGTGCTTCAAACTCAGAAGGAGTCATCCATTCTTCCTGATACTGTAAAGGAAATTTATTTTTTAGTAATTAATTTTTGCTATGAATAAATTATGTAACTGAAAATGAATTGTCCTGTTGCTTAATATGCTGATCAATGCTCAATATCAGTATCCTTCCTGTCTGACCCCCTCTTCTTTTAACAACTTTTAAAAAAACCTTTGAACAGACTTTATCAATACCCTGAAACAGCCTCTGGGCTGATCAAAGTTCCAGGTGTTTTGGAATCTAGGTGCCCAATATGTTGTTTGTCACAACAGAAATTTCCTAGTATTTTCTATTATCTCTTGTCAAAACGGAATATTTTCCACCAACATCAATGAAATATGCTATTTCTAAAAAATATTCGGTAAATATTTCTATACAGTAGATTAGGTTTATTTTCTTTAGTTTCGAATGAAAGCTGTTGTTTATTGGGCTGAAATCCTGAGCTACGAACAAAATGTTCGCTGATTGGCTAATTCCTTTGGGCTGAGAAAAACGAAATCACCTTGTGGTCAGCGCATTGCTAACTCACAGATTGATTTGAATTTAAAATGTTAGGTTTTGCAGGGGGAGGAAAACCAGAGAACCCATATAAAAACCCTTGAATCAAGGAAGATACCTAAAAAACTCTACTCACATGTGATTTAAATCATACCCATTGTTCATGGTTAGTGCCCTAAGCCCTTTCAAGTAAGTGAAAAATGGCTAGATTTCTAGACATTTCCGGTTAGACCAAAACTAGTTTATGGTCACCCTGTGGTTGAACGAACTCAATTAGGACAAAAACACATGCAGTTTGAGTTAATATAAGCGTACATTTTGACCATTTTTCTTAAAAATAGCAGTACTTAAGCTATTAAGGTTGTTTTGATTTATCAACTATTGACTTAGAAAGCACATTCAGGTTAAAAACACACATGATTGGTCCACATCAAGTACATCAAGTCAAGTCTTTTCAATCCACAATAAAAATGGCGGCCAAATGTTTTCAACGCTTTGAAGGCGAGACGAACTTGAGCTTTGAACGCAATTTGAACCAAATAAAATATTATATCAATTTCAGAAGTAAAGATGAAGTTAGATGTAGCTAGATAGTAGAAACTGGCTTATTTAGGTGCAATAAAAGTAATATTTTGGCGCCATGAAGGCCCATGAAGCGACTCGTGCAACTCGAGTTGTTTTGAAGACGAACGTAAAAATCGAAAATTTATCTTACCTTAATGCATTTTCCTCTACCGCCTGAGCCAAGTTTACTCTTGTGTAGCTCTGCTGTTTCGTTTCTACAACGAACTGTCAAAACCTCTGCATTCATAACAGCATCCCAAGATGAAGACTTTTGTCCTTCGCCTCGAGTTTGGTCTGCGTCCATGTGCAAAGGACTGTCTTGCATTTCACCATCTTGAAGATCTTGGATCACTTGTTCTCCCTGAAGATTCGACGACTCGGAGTTAGGAGCTTCTCCAGGACTTTGAGCAATGGCTACCTCTTGTATTGGAGTCAACTGAGCGTCCGACACTTGAATTGTAGTAGTTTGAGCTTCTTCGTTTTCGTCTCCAACGCGAGCAAGACTCCCTAAAGCTGGCGTTGAAAATGTTATGTTGACTCCACCGCCAACGTTCGCCACTTTTACAACCTGAACCTCGCATCTTTGGTGTCCTGAGACTTCTTCAGTGGAGACTTGATCGCTTGTGGAGAAGACAGAAGGATGAGAGTTTTCGTGTTCAGTCGGGATCTCTTCGGCGATTGCGATCTGTTGGCTCACTTCAGACAACGAAGACACCACCGACAGCCCTTCGGCTTCGTTCGTCCTCGGAACGGCAGCGTTCACGTCCATTTTTATCACCACTGAACTCCCGCTTGACTTCGACTACAGCACCTTAAATACCCAGAATGGGTCCTTGGCTATTGGAATTGAGATGTGAGAGTGCAGAAGACACAAAATGCGTTTTTTTGGTGCACAAATGTTCCTCCGTGCAAGATTGCCTTTTGTAATCGTCGAGTCCCGACGCCACGGAAAAACGACGGCCAACCAGTCATGCAAATTTAAGGGGGCGCAACACTTTTGAACCAAATCACTATAGCAACGGTGAAACGTGAACAGAATCTATCTTGCAAACAGCTTTGAGTGGGCTTTGGTGTGGGATATTACCAATAAATGGACGATATAAAGAGTTAATTTAAAAAGTTATTTCCGATTTTTAAAATTTCGATCAATATATTTTCCTGTTCTGAGCTGATATGGACTAAACTTTCATGAGTGGCATCTCACGGACTATATTAAAGACGCCTCTACCGTGACGTTTCTCTCGCAATCAAGCAAAATATCCGAAACCAACTACTACTGCAGATTAAGTAGATTTTGTCATGCTTTATGAACCAAAGGCAGACATTTCTTTGGCCTTCGCTACCACAGGTATCCCAAACACGTGCTTTCGAAAGCATCTCGTATTATTTTAATATGGCTGCACCTGTGAAATAATGCATGTTTTAACCCACAATGTCAAGGTTACCAAGAAATATTTTTATTTTACGTTTTTATAACCAGCCAGCTTCAAAGAAACGGGAAAGCTCTAAAAGCTGGAATGTTGTGTGTGGTGTTGCCATGGCGACAATGACGTCAGAAGTAGCGATGAATCATGATCAGTGCATCATTAACGCAAAGTTTCCTTCAGATGGGAATCTTAAAGGGGCCTATTGCATTTACTGATTTTATTTTGTAAATGACATTCGTCCTAGCTTCCGCCTCCCTCCATTCATCATAAAAAGAGGGCAAGATCACGCACGCTATTGACGCTGCCCGAAAATGCCTGCGTCTGCGATATTTTTGAAAGCGCTCGCGCATGTCGAAAATGGTCAATTTAACGCCCCCCCCCCCCCCTCCCAATTTTCCAAATGACTTCCTAGATTCCAGTATCGGAACGGATAACCGATCCACTCACTTTACCACCATACTCAATCATATTCCACAAGAGAACATGAGAGCCTAAACATGCTCTCTTGATTCCAGTCAGATTGCAGAATAAATAGATAAATAAAATATTAATTGCATGTTTGCACTTGTATGACATGTTGGCTAAAATATCACTGAATTGTTTGCAATAATACACAACTATTGGATGAGGTTGAGCATCATGATATCCGGCATAAATTATCAAGACCAAAGCCATGTTATCTGACGGATAAAACGGCCGAGGTCTTGATATTTACGATATCATGCGAAAACCGAATTTAATAATTGTTTTATTATGCATATTGTAAACTAAGAATAAAGATTTAATTCTGCTTTCGAAAAAATAGCAAACGTATTAAATTGTATCTTAAATTATCAAGAACTAGGCCGTTTTATCCGCCTCAGCCTACGTCTTGATAATTTACGATATAATTTCCAATACTCCAATAATTGTTTATTGGCCGAGGGCTCTCATCCAATCAGAAGCGAGATAGTAAGTGTCTTTTTTGTTATTTTTACGAAAAACGGCTTACTTCAAGGATTTGTCTTACACTTATCCCCCTCGTCTGTATATTGTATTTATGGCTTGTCCATAATGAGATTGGGCTGCCTGTGGCGTGCACCTTATCACTGGCCAAAATATAGTAAATAAAAAAATAATAATAATGATAATTCGTTAGTACCACACTTCCCTTTATCACGGAAATCAATGTTGTTTTTATGACATTCCTACCTTCTAATAGCAATAAAACGATTCTGGTTGGTCGGTTGATCTTAACGCACTGTTGGTCTTTAATAGGAACCCTGGAGCAGACCAGTGAATCAAGCCACATGAGTGGGAACACATATACTCTAGGTATATCATGAATTTCAAAATATTTCCTTCAATCTCCCTCTTTGAACAAAAACAAACACCTGCGTCTGCCTTAATCCAAGCTTATATCTACTCAGAGATATAGTTCGTGCACAATATCACTCCAATAACATTAATTCTACATCCTACATGGTGAGCTGGTCATCCGAGCTTCGGCTGTTCACAGGTAGCCCAAGCTGTGTTTCTGTGGTGTCACATTATAAGAAAATGTATGGGGATCTATAGAAAACCTCAATAAAATCGTCAAAATGTGAAATAAAGTAAAGAAAGCTGACCTTTGAGAAGTTATATCGCCCTGCCTGGTTAGAATTCGGATTAAGCCAGTTTTGGCATTTTTTTCCTACACTGTTAAGAAAGAAGTTCCCCATACATTTTCTTATAATATGACACCACAGAAACCCAGCTTGGGCTACCTGTGGGCTATTACACTCTATGGAGGGGGCACCGAAGAAAGTTGTTTTCATTTTCTGTTTATTGGTGCTTATGAAAGCCATAGAAATGGTAAAAAATGAGAGCAAATAACACTAGCGGAGCGGAAGCAATAGTTGTTAATTATATAGTTTTTTGTCGTAACCACGCAAACAAATGAAAAACAAGGACTCTGTGTTGGTACTCAGTCGAGTCAGTTCAAAACAACATGGATCACTCATTGATATATGTGTCAACAGCAGGACAATATCATAACAGGGCATATTGTTTATTGGTGGCCCGAGCAGCATCAATTTTGCTAAAAGATGCTACGAAGGCCACAAATAAACAATATGCACGACAAAAGTCATGTCATTGTCATTATCATTAATATACAAGACCAAATTATATATAGTCTTCAATATCAAAAGTTAGAATTTTAATAATATATTTTCATTCGAAAATAAAGTTGTCATACATACAAAACAAGAAAACATCAAACGCAACCGCTTTGAAATGGTTTCCTTAAGATCTATATCTGATTGGCTGGCAGCAGTCGTAAGACATTCTCTCAACCAATCAGATCGAAGCAGGGCGGTAAATGCATTTGCAGCCCGCGCGCTTGGCGGTTGGCCCGCTAGACTGAACGTTTTAGTGAGGTTTTATATTTGGCCTTGTATATTGATGATAATATTATTTTGCTTTTGATGCGTACGGTTATTCTTATTAGGCGTACTTTTTTCTATTTTCTTTATTGAGGACCCTTCTGTATATCACTTTGTGACGTTGGCTACCTCATTCAAGATCATCATCATCATCATGCATCATCATCATCATCATCATCATCATCATCATCATCATGCATCATCATCATCATCATCATCATGCATCATCATCATCATCATGATGCATCATCATCATCATCATCATCATCATCATCATTATCATCATCATCATCATCATCATTATCATCATCATCATCATCACCCATACTTAACAAATAAATCTAAGCTATATAATATAGATCTGAATGATCAATTTTGCAATAGATCTAGAGAACAATGTATGTCTGTTGACCAACTTTGAATTTATCATGACATACTCATAATGGAACGTTACAACGCGCAGTTTCCAGAAAAGGTTATCCAACAAAGCGATACTGCAGTAGACAAAAGTGTTTCACCATGTTTTAAATTTGTTCACGGACGGTATAAAAAACAATCTGCATTCAGTTCTAAAAAAACGTAATCAAATAAAAGTAAGGTTAAAGTACCTATATCATTCAACGTCGGTAGGTCCTTCAGCTACGTGGTTGGTATCGACGGAAGCCGGGTGCGCACTCTACCCCCGCTTTCCATCAGTGCTCTGTTTTAAGAGTAATTGAAGCTGTAGCCACACGGATCGATAATTAGAGAGAAGTCAAAAAGACATGATAGTTCCCTCAAAAACTAACTAACTGAAATAAGTCGGATAGGAACTAGAATAAAATAGGGAAAATAAGTTGGTTATGACTCACGACTAAAGCTGAGCCTGGCTTTGGTATTCTCAGTAAAATATCATAGTCACTCATGATCAGGTGCGCCACTGATGAAGTGCGGTGTACATGAAATTAAACATTTAGAAGGTGACTTTGCAAAGACATCAACATTTTCATATATTCCAGCTGAAAGTAATTCGAGCCAATCAACTTGGAACGGAAAAAAAAAAGAAGAAGAAGAAGAAAGAAACCTTCTATCCGTTCTGGCTGATAATGGAAGTTATGTTTTCGGTATTTTTTTTATACACTCCCTTAATTCCAAATCATAATAATGGAACTCATAGGAATTAAGGGGGTCTGTGAGTTGAGGTGGAATAATTACAGGAAGAGTCATGCACCTGTATATTCCTTGGTCACTTGACCACACAGGAAATTCAGAAAAGCATAAAATGTCTTTTTACAATTATATGGACCACCGAGTTCCAACTGCATGGTGGTGTTTCGATCGGCGGCGTATTAACATAAAGAGCCTCATACGAAAACTATAATGGTGAAAATTTGTATTCCTGAAAGAGTTATGGACCCCTGTTTCTTTGGTTCGTGGAAAATAGGAATCCTGCACAACTAGCGAGGAAAGGAACTGCTTCATTGTTAGACTGTGAGTTTCCTTTCCTTTCTTTCATTTTTTCTTTTTCTTCTTCCATTGTTATTTGTTAAGCCTTCTTTTAAGATTTTTTGAACTCTTTTTCCAAAATAAAATTTTTATGAAATATTGTCCCAAAAATCGGTATTTGTCTTTTGAACAAATTGAATATCGAGTTAGTGCGATATTTCTCGATTTCATCATAGGTGAGTTCATAAGGCTGGATTTTGCTTGTTTGCCGGTTTTTCAAACCGGTTTCAAAACCGGATATACCAAGTGTCCAGGCTCCAGGTGTATAATGATCCAATGAGCTAGGATAGCCAAGCCTTGCATGAGCTCTAACCACATCGCATGCGCAGCGTTGTTGGTCATTTTTTCTTTAATCATTTTCCTTGGAACGACAATTGGCACTTCGCCTCTTGTCGGTGGAAGTCGACGGATACCTTTGCTTATCTGGATTGGATGGCTTTGACTTCAATGGGCTGCCAAGCATACATCGTGTTTCAAAAGCTAATATAAATCTCTATGAAAATTTCCAGCCTAGCCGAAAAGAGAAATTGAGGTGAGATAATGGGAAGGAAGCGAAGATAATTAGCGAAATCTAGCGTAATTTGACAACCAATTAAAGATACTTGCTAAAATGAAAAAAAAAATTACCACAGTGCGCGTGCTTGCATGTTTACGATGTCTCTTCAGTCGTCTAGATCTTGCTGTACAAACGCAAAATGCAGAATATAATTCTGCTCAAATTCTTACTGAGACATCCTGGATTTTTTTCTGCTGGAAGAATTGTTCGTGAGAAATTTGGCTTCAGCAACTTGATAGTATTTACTGTCCTTGACGAAAAGGCGACTTGTGTTAATCAACCTGTCAACCTATTCTGTATTAAGTAAACTAGGTGTCAAACAGGGTTTTATGCCTGAATCTATCATGCATATGCTACAACTGAATGAAAACTAAAAGCGCAACTATATATGACTAATTTTACCAGTTTTCATGCACTTGAACGGACGCCCAAAACTCTTTTTTAACTCAAAATTATTTTCGCGTCGGTCAATTAGAATTCTAGTGTGATTTTTGTATAATTAGTGTGCAGTTAATCCTACCCATTAACTTTCACTAAACTCTTCCAATTTTATCGATCGATACCCTGAAACAATCTCTTGGCTGATCAAAGTGAGAGGGCACGGCTAATAACACACCGATCGAGCCCTGAAACAACCTCTGAGCTGATCAAAGTGAGAGGGCACGGCTAACACACTGATCGAGCCCTGAAACAATCTCTTGGCTGATCAAAGTGAGAGGGCACGGCTGACACACCGATCGAGCCCTGAAACAACCTCTGAGCTGATCAAAGTGAGAGGGCACGGCTAACACACTGATCGAGCCCTGAAACAATCTCTTGGCTGATCAAAGTGGGAGGGCACGGCTAACTCAGTCCGGCACAGAATTGGAATGATAGGTTTTGGGAAGGCAGGAGCTGGGAAAACCGGAGAAAACCCTTGACACGGAACTTTGAATTAGTATCTCCTCCGACCACCCCCCACCCCCAACCGAAGGGGGACTGATATTTAGACTGAAATGAAATTCTATGAACCATACAATACACCTCAAGCCTCGTATTTTATACATCCTTACGTGAGAGGAATGAATACAATCATTATCTGATGATAAACATTCACTGCAAGCTGAACAAGGTGGTTCCGTCTTGTTCAAAATTTTGTTTTAATTAACGTCAAAATCGTGACAATTCTCAATCTCGAAAAAAATGGAATTCGAAATCTTAGAATAAATTCATTTGAGATAAAATTTCCCCGCTGCTTACGATTGGCTGTAAGTATCGGATTTATTTTCTTATCAACAGATGTTGGGGTTTCTATTTTAACTTCTCATGCAACTTGCGTTTTTATTCACTTCTTTTGAAATAATATTCGTGAGAGCTGAAATGAGAGTATAGTTTGGGATGACACTGGTTGAATTGCTTTGAACAAACAAGTCGTTATTGTTTGTACAGGCCGGGTGTTCTGCAACGACGACAGTCATCCTCGCTTTAAAAAAGCTTCTCCAGCGTTTAATCTTCGCAATTCTTGGCTCGAATATTCATTTAAACAACTTAGCGAACAATTGCAGAAATTACCTTAAGACTACAGCATTTTAACTTGGGATAAAATATAAGGAAGGTTAGTATATGTTTGTACAATAATAAGCACTTGTAATCCGACGCTGCCTGCGACAATCGGTTAAATTGAACACCTTTTCCACGCCAACACTTATATCATATAGTGCTCTAATGTGGACGGTTTTTAGCCACAATTTCGCTGAGTATCAATTGATAAAAAAGGTTCATTTTACCAACCGTTTTTAAATGTCTCTAATCGATTATAAATAGCGAATATGCTTGCTATCAGAACAGGCTGCCTGTTAGTGGCGTAGCGAGGGGGTAAAAATGTTTCGGGTCGAGCCTTTTTTTGTTTGATGAATGATGTCAATGCCAATGGATTAGTGAGGAGGTAGGTACGTACGGCACTCATCATCATCATCATCACACTCATTATCATTATCATTATCACCTTGCACTTATAATTATTACAAACACCATATCATCAACATTATCTCCACATACCCTCACCACCATGCATCACTATCATCGTCACTACTACCATCATCACCACCACTAAATAATCATTATCACCATTAATCATTATCAACACTAATTATCGTCACCTTGCAAAAATCACAAACACCACATCATCAACATTATCCCCACGTACCCTCACCACCATCACTATCATCATCTCCACTATCATCATCTCCACTATCATCATCACTACTACCATCATCACTACCACTAAATAATCATTATCACCATTAATTATTACAAACACCACATCATCAACACTTTCTACACATACCCTCACCACCATCACTATCATCGTCACTACTACCATCATCACTACTACCATCATCACTACCACTAAATAATCATTATCACCATTATTATAAACACCACATCATCAACACTATCTACACATACCCTCACCACCATCACTATCATCGTCACTACTACCATCATCACCACCACTAAATAATCATTATCACCATTATTATAAACACCACATCATCATCATTATCCCCACATACCCTCACCACCATCACTATCATCGTCACTACTACCATCATCACTACTACCATCATCACTACCACTAAATAATCATTATCACCATTATTATAAACACCACATCATCATCATCACCACCACCACCACCCTCACATAAACAGCGCACCTGGATCCATTTACAAATCTCCATGATCCAAAAATACCGACAAAATGTATCGCTCGCTGTGTTGTCTGAAGATCTTCATCACTGATACTGATTTCTACCCAGTCGCCGAAGTACAATTAATTTTGATAGACCAACGTCAGACAAAAAAAGAAAGATAAAAAATTAAACATTCAAAAAATCACACCATCTTCAGTAGACGATATGAAATGTTTTAAAATCCAATTGGAACTCAGTCAACTTAATTTTTTTATTCACCTTCTCAAATATATACATCATATTATATTATAAAAAATACTCAAGATAGTACGCGCGCTCTCATTGGTCGAGAGCTGTGTTTTCATCACGCTATGAAGGTACGAAAATGACGTAACAAGCATTTTTTAAGTATTTTTTAAAAGAAATAAAACATTTTCTCCGATGCCTTTATAGCCTGGTGAAAAATATTTTTTAAATATTATATATATAAGCTTAAAACCGCGTCTACATGAGCGATTTTTTGCTTGCACAGGTGACGCGGTTTTTAAGAATCACTAACACTAGGTGGTGGCTACAAGAGCGACAAATTTAATTCCAATTCTAAGTTTCTAATTCTCAGGAGATTGAAAAACTCTTTTGTTTTTTCCTCCAAATTCAGCTACTTTGACGTCAGGTGAAAGTCTGAGCGATTTTTTGCTTGTACAGGTGACGCGGTTTTTAAGAATCACCAACACTAGGTGGTGGCTACAAGAGCGACAAATTTCAATTCCACTTATAAGTTTCTAATTCTCAGGAGATTGAAAAACTCTTTTTTTTTTTTTTTTGTCCTCCAAATTGAGCTACTTTGACGTCGGGTGAAAGGGATTTTAAAAACGAATTTGTACAAGCGGGCAATCATTCCCGAAAGAGAATGAAATAGCAAAAGCCATATCTGATGCTGCAAAATTAATATCACCTGAAAAGAGACCGCTATTGACAAAGGTTTGATCGAAAAGCTCGCAATGTAAATATAGTATGGTTGGTTAACGTTATTTGAGCAAGTTCTCGCAACAGACGAATTCAGTACTTGTGACAAACCACGTACACTATATTTATGTTTTCTCGGTATAGAAGCAAAACTTCAATTGAAAAAAAATACATTTTATTTTACAACATTCACCGTCTCTGTGAGGGGCTGCTTCCGTGCGGTTTGCTAAGCTGTGACTTATTTCCGGTTCCAACTGCTCATAAAAACCGCTAAAATAAAGCAAAAAAAGGTTCTTAATGATTTAACCTCCACCTGAAACAATTAGGACCTTGGACAACAAATCCTGTCATTAAGAAAAAAATTTAGGAAAATGCTTTTCGTTTTGGACCCGGAAGTCGTTTTTTCATTTGATTGACGTCACACTAGCTTAGCTCTATTTACGACACATAACACGCAACCCAAATTTTGATTTTTATGGAGGGAGGGAAACCAGTGAACCCGGAGAAAACCCCTCGTGACAAGGGAGAGAACAACACATCAAACAAACGAACTCACATGTGTGGACATTAAAATCAGCGCCCTGAGAAAAATACAGAAAGGAGACATTTCGTCGGGATTCGTACTTATCGGGAAAGCACATGTTCAAGATTTTAAGTGCACAAGTACATCACAACTAATCAACTGCAGTACTGATATAGACTTAGCGGAACACGATAAGAAAACTTAAGTACGCTAGCGTGATGATGTATTAGGATACTAAATAAAGTCTGATTGAAATCTTATCTCTCTCTTAAGTTGAATATCTTGGCTTAGCTTACAAACGCGCTCAAGGACATTTCTCCCCATCTGATCAAATACTAGACTTTCCGACGAACGTTATGACAAATGGTCCAAGCTGATTAAATTGACTAAGGCACGGTTTAGACGTCGAAGTTTACATGTGCTGAATGTAATTCAAATGAGCAAAACCAATTGTTTGAATTCATTTGCATTAGATTCGGCACATGTGAACTTCGCATCTTAACCGTGCCTAATGCCCTCAAACAATTTTTCAAAACCAAAAATTTAGGCGAAAAAAAATCGCTCGGATATTTAAGCCAAATTTCAAGATTACCGATGTTTGGTCAGCCGGTTCGTAGCGGACAAGATCATCTGCTTGTTGGTGCTTAGCTATATATTGTTTCAATTCGTCTTGCCATCGAAAGATACCCAGAATTGGCCTTTGGTCATTTTACCACCACTACCAAAATGCTTCGCAAATTTTCTTACTTATTCAAATTTGTATTTCCTCATATATGTAAGACAATTGGTGCTAATAAACTAAACAAAAGAAAGTGTGTAAGGGATCCTGTTAGTGGTAGTAAATGACGCCATAATGCACAAATCTATTACGTTGCGGAAAAAAACTTGAAGTGACAGCTGCGCATGCGCGTCACTCTTGTCCGCCAGCTGATATCCTTGTTCGTATGACTGAATAACACAGTCTATGGTCTATCATCACAAAGGAGAGAGAGAAGTACGGAAAAACCAAACCAAATGAGATTTTGAGAGAACTATACGTATCATTTCCAAAAGTGCCAAACACTCATCACCTCAAAGAATCTTCCTCGTAGACATCTTGACATTAAGGTAAAATTATGCAAAGGATTTCGTGCTCTGTGTAATCATGCATCAAACCCACATGAGAGTATTAATTTGAGGACTAAATCCAATAACGATATAGATCTTGAATACTTCTTAGACAGCTAAGTAGAATACTGCCTTAAAAGACCGCTGTCGGGAATAGAAATCTTTGGTGATGTACGTCGGGGGAAAAAACGTCATTTGCACTAGGAAACAACCTGTTATGATAGAATTAATAGCTGCCGCCAAATGGAAGGCAGACGTAAACTTTTAGTTTTGCGCTACCTTTCAATTCGAATGACACGAATTTTGATGCAACCGTTTAACGTAAAGAGGCATACATTAATTCCAAGTGCACACGGACTAATATATGGCAAAATTCAGTTGGTTACAAATTTCAGAAATAGAAATGGAATGAAAAATAATTGAAAAGATTAAGACAAATTGAAAGATGCAAGATAGGATATTCATCATCTTAATGAAATCAAAACACGAATTTGAGAATAGTCGTGAACAGTTGATTAATGAAAGTTCTAGGATAAATATCCATCAATGACAAAGAAATTCTCTTGTATATCTACAGCTTGACCCAAGGCTTAAAGACAATTGAGGCCAAGAAGAGGCGCTTGTGGCTTCCAACCATGGCCTCTATACAAGACCAATTGCAGACAACGAAAAAGACCGTATTTTTAAACTTGAGTAACTCGACTGATGTCAGCACGACAATTGAAGACGGCCCCGCGCCACTTTGGGACACGGTTGCTCTTGGAGGTATTGGGATACTTTCTTTAATAGGCAATGGAACGGTGATATTTCTCATCTGTACGCGAAGAAATCTTCACAAGCCTGCCTCACCGAATTGGTTCGTCTTATCGCTTGCTCTAGCGGACCTGTGTGTCAGTGGATTGTATGCACCTTCAAGGTTCATCTGTCGTTTTGCTACAGATTGTTCAGTGATAGCTTGGAACATCATATACTACTTTCAAGGGGTCTTTCTGAGTTCATCCGTGTTGAATCTGTGTGTTTTGACGTTCGATCGATACTTGGCTGTAGTGCATCCTTTTACTTACAGAAATATCATGAGATCATCGCGAGTATTTCATCTTATTCAGTCTGCTTGGTGGATGGCAATACTGCTTAATATACCATACTTAGTTTTAGCATTCATTCCTCAAGAGAGCCATGAGTCGTTGTTTGTCCACGGTGTTTCGTACGTCGTACTTTTCGCGTCTATACCGAGCGCGTTCATGTTCTACGCATATATTGCTATTGTTTTCGTGGTCAGGCGACACAAAAATCATATCAAACGACAAGAAAGGCAACTAGCAATGAACTTTACTTTGGACTCCAACGGGGTCAGTCGTAACAACAATCATCATCATAAGGACGAAACGATGAAGGCTGTTGGAATCATCGTCATCATATTCATCATCTGCAGTGGACTTTACCAATGGCTGACAATTTGTAACCTCAGAGGAAATTGCCATATGACGATGGAAAGCCCTATTTATTTTGTTATTTATACTTTATTTCATTTTAGATCCGCTATCAACTTTATTGTTTATGCTCTTCTGAGGAAAGATTTTCAGGCAGAACTCAGAAAAATTGCCAAAAGATTCCATAAGTGCGCATAAAAGATCTGTGAATTTATGCACTTGAACACTGCACGACTTTTACGATCAGCATATAGCCAAGGTAGAAATTCATGACAAAAACTAGTGTGGCTTCAGGATGTGTGAATTTAAAAGTCTGGTAAAACGGAAGAAAATTTTAATCTTTAAGAGCACTTTACGTTTGTGAGAACTGATAACCAAAGACGCAAGTAAAATATGACTTGCTGCATGGCTATTTAAGCCAGTTCAAAGTTTAAGAACCGTTTTCAGTGCGCATGCGATTTTAGCCCGAATTTCTCACCTTCTTTTGTTTAATAAAAACAAATGAAGGTTTAAACAAAAGAAGGTGAGAAATTCGGGATAAAATCGCATGCGCACTGAAAACGATTCTTAAACTTTGAACTCGCTTATATAATCACGCCTACACTCAACACTTTCAATTCCTTTATCATTTAGGAACCAACTTCTTACTATTATGTAAACCCCAAAGTTGGAGAGACAAAAAAAAGAAATTAAGCTAAAAGGCCGAAGGAAGTCGACGAAAATTAGAAGTTATTAAGGCGCGAGTGCGAAGGTAGCTAAGAGTTTATCATTATTTTATCTTCTAAAATTATTAAGCTTAAATATTGTACGTGATACAGTGACAATTTGCGGCGATATCCTTAATAAAGGAAGGGCGGCAAAAAGTAATTATCGACTGAAAACGAAAAAATACAAAGCAATATCATGAGAAGCGATTATCTTTTTCAGAAATTAGATTAGATTTTTTTCATCTATGGAAAGTTTTTTTTGTATCTGGAAATTCAATATCGAAGTAAAAGAGCAATAATCTCTTCGAAAAGCTTAGTGACTTACGGCAATTACATTTTTAATTACAATTCTTGAAAACAAATAGAGTTGCTGAAGGAAAAGATAGATAAATAATAACGAAAAGATTGGCAATAGTTTTAAAAACCATAGCAATATTTACTGTGAATTTTGTCTCAAAAGCTGTATTTTGTCGGCTTCTTCATTCATTTTCGTATTCAGTTCATTAAAATTAAGAACTAACACGCGATGGCGGGCGACTAAAAAGTCGAAAGTAGGAAGTGTTTAAGGAAGGGAAAAATATACTTGTATTTTGAAAATGTACCCAGGCTTTTCGTGATATGTTTGTGAATTGAATGCTTTCAGATTTAGCAATTTGTTTTTGTAAATAAAATTAAACTATCTGATATTTTTGCTTTTTGGCTCAATTTCTCATCAGTAACCGTTTCCTGCTTGGACATGTATATCATCTGTGTTTAGAATACGCTTTGCATCAAATTTTAAGACATGTCTTTTTTTAATGACAGACGAGTTTTTATCCAATAGGGAACGCTTTAAGCTTTCCAATAGGTGTAATAAGCAATCACTTAAAAACTCATGAATATTTAATAAGGAGAACACAATAGAATCATCGACCATGGAGGTTTTAAATCTGATAAAATATCATCTTCATTTCTATAAACTTTAACTAGGATTTTCTCTGCCAAACTTGGTTCATTCGTAAAAAAAATCAGTAGAACATGTGAACATACATCTAGAGGTTTTTTAAGCTGTTTAATAAACTCGCAGATCGTGTTTTATTGGGTCTAAAACTATTCGGCTTCGCCTCGTGTTTTAAACCCAATAAAACACTCCTGCTCGTATATTAAAGAGTGCTTAAACACTTTAATCAAATGTAGCCAGTTTAGTTAACAGTTGTATATGACACCTAACGTTAATAGATATTTTTACAAGCTATTCTTGATAGCATTCAATCTGATGCTATTTAGTTTCTGGAGTATGAGATATTATTTCTTTATTTATACCTCAGATATTTTTGTTTTGTTTTTGGGACAGATTTTCTTCGAAGTCGAAGATAACTCCATTTTCAGGGACGAACCCAGGTTTTTTTGATAATGCTGTTTGGAAGTTTCGTACGAGATTTTCGGCTGCCAAATCGCCAATTCAAAAAAGGGGTGGTTCAAACAGCCGAACGAACAAACCCTATATCCGCTCCTGATTTGCAATAATTCTAACATGATTAAAACTAGACTTGCAAATTTGTATGCTAGTCGTTGAAAGGAAGTATGAAAAAAATAAAAGAGAAAATAATATACCCATTTTTGCCTAAATGAAACAGCATATGGCGATATGAATAGCATTGACTACCTCGTGAAATCAGATAGGAAGTATCAAATTGTTTTCCTAAACGCCTCGAGATGTTACGTTTCGAATAAGTGAGAAAAAGCTGATCAATTCGTGCTATTTTTGTACTATTTACCTTCTGGAACAAGTGAAGGTTATAAATTTTATCGACAACATGAAACAGCCTCTTACTTGATCTAAGTCAGGGCACGGCTAACTCACAGATTGAACCCTGAAATAACCTCTAAGCTGATCTAAGTCAGGGTAGGCTAACTCACAGATCAAACCCTGAAACAACCTCTGGGCTGATCTAAGTCAGGGCATGGCTACTGAACACACAGATCAAACCCTGAAACAACCTCTGGACTGACCTGGAACCCGAGATCCAAGGTAAGATCGAGGCAAGTGCACTATCATTACACCTCCCAATCAGTTTCGAGGGTTTTCCCGGAAATTTTGATTCAAATGACAACAAAAATTAAACTCCCATGATTCTTTTCGAGCGGGTTGAAGTCATCCTGACGAGTATAGACCCCTTGAAGCAGGAATGCAGCTCAATTTGGAGGGCAAAACAATAGGTTCCAATTCCCAGGAGATTGAAATTCTTTTGTTTTGTCCTCTAAATTGAACGGCTTTGCCGTCACGTGCAATTTGAACTAACCGACTTCGCGATAACATCTTTTTTCTCTACTAAAATCCGCAGCAATATTCTTCGTTTTTACATAACTTTATAGCCGCCATTTTGGTTGAATTTTACAACAAAATTGTCAATGAATTTGTTTGTTTCATCTTCCAACATGGCCGCCGCAGTGTTGAGCGTCTAAGTGAGGAAAAATAGTGCATTTTCACTGAATGTAAACAACATTTTCTCAAAACATTTCGTGTGCACTCTTTTGTGAGACAAAGATATTGTCCATTTGTCAGGCAAATTTTAAACAAAATTGTTCATATTCTGCATTTGTACGCAGACGTTTTGGACAGATCGGCAGACAGATTTGGACTAATGTCTTCTTTCATTTCATCAGATTAGTCTCATGTGAAGTTCGACGTTTGACTCAATATAGTCTTAGACTATTCACACACGTTTGCCGGTTACTCGTGTTACAGATACTGGCTTTTCTCTTTGGCTGCATTTGAAATAGAATGATATTATCGCCCACGTCTAGTGATAATGGTTTTTTAAGATATGGTAGACTAAATAACAGATATCATAGTTACACTACATTGCTTTCAAACAATTGTTTCACGTCGAGACGTGTGGGTCAACAGTAAAGTAAGTGAAATGTATATGTGATCGTACCATACTGAATGGACTCAGAAAAAATTCTGAGCCCCAGATGGGAATCGAACCCACGACCCTCCGTATTCTAGTCGGACGCTCTACCACTGAGCTGCTGGAGACTCTAATGGCGAGTAGGTCGTTAATGTGGGTTTAATTGTGACAAACGTACTGTATAAGCTACAGTCACAGAAATGTCTAAGGAAAATACATGATGATAATGTTGGTTTGCGTATGATGATGGAATATGAAATGTATATGTGATCGTACCATACTTAATGGACTCAGAAAAAATTCTGAGCCCCAGATGGGAATCGAACCCACGACCCTCCGTATTCTAGTCGGACGCTCTACCACTGAGCTGCTGGAGACTCTAATGGCGAGTAGGTCGTTAATGTGGGTTTAATTGTGACAAACGTACTGTATAAGCTACAGTCACAGAAATGTCTAAGGAAAATACATGATGATAATGTTGGTTTGCGTATGATGATGGAATATGAAATGTATATGTGATCGTACCATACTGAATGGACTCAGAAAAAATTCTGAGCCCCAGATGGGAATCGAACCCACGACCCTCCGTATTCTAGTCGGACGCTCTACCACTGAGCTGCTGGAGACTCTAATGGCGAGTAGGTCGTTAATGTGGGTTTAATTGTGACAAACGTACTGTATAAGCTACAGTCACAGAAATGTCTAAGGAAAATACATGATGATAATGTTGGTTTGCGTATGATGATGGAATATGAAATGTATATGTGATCGTACCATACTGAATGGACTCAGAAAAAATTCTGAGCCCCAGATGGGAATCGAACCCAGTAAAGTAAGTGTATAGAAACTGACCCAAATGCCAAGACTTGAAACAATAATTGTATGAAAGCATTGAGCTGTAGCTCTGATATCTGCTATTAATTCAACTACTTTTTCGTGTCATTTTTTAAAAGAAGATTACACATACTGCGCATTTCCTGTCGTTCCCAACCGCTGACCATGAAGTACCACATTGCCGAAATGACCGTGTTCAATTTGGAGACCACAAGCTGTTATTATTGAGAAAAACGAAGTACTTTCCTACTTTGATTAAGTATTGGCGCCAAATTAGAAGTTAGATTGCAGTTATTTTTCATCTTAATAGACAGGCAACCTTTCCGGCCTGTGTGCCTGAAGAAAGTCAAGTTGTCGTCAAACTGATAAGGGTTATTTGGAAGACCATGTAATTGTCAAAATAGAAATTATTTCACGGGCTGGGACTGGAATATCTGAGCTCAGCTTAGAAGTTAGTTCGTCAGTGAAAATAAACAATAAATATATGGCAAATACTAAAGCTATTTACGAACAGAGTCTGTACTTTCATTTGCTTGTTACTTTGTTTATTCTTTCCTTCTTTCTTCCTTTCTTTTTTCGGCAAAAAAGGGCAGTTAAAATGCCCAGAATTATGAGGAAAGTAAATTCACTGCTGCTACACCACCCTAGATTCCTATAATTACTTGGCGTCAGACATTATCGTTAGCAGATTTTGTATATATTTTCCTAACTTCATTATCTATTCGCGACAACGAGCCTCTGCTTCGCCAGTATTCGTATCGCCAATTCACAATCAAAATCTGCATGGTTCCAATAACAATTTTCTAAAGGAAATTTTACAGAGAGAAGCTCATTAATACGACACTCGACTAACTCGAAGAAATTCTCGCTTTTTGCCGTTATTTAACCCCCTAAGGAGTTTTTAAGCGTGGTGTCAATGGTATGAAAGAAAAAACGACTTCCAAAACGAAAAGCAGTTTTATAAAGATTTTTCTTACTTTTTCTTCATGACAGGATTTGTAGTCAAAAATTCTTATTGTTTCAAGGTGGATGAAAAAGCATTGAGAACATTTTTCGCTTTATTTTAGCGGTTTTAATGAGCAGTTGGACCCGGAAATACGTCACAACTTAACAGCTCTATAAATCCGTTATCTTTGAATTTCCAAACAAAAAAATTATTTAAGGAAAAGAAAATGCACGCTCGTGCTGTGTGCTGTTATAAAGCACGCGGAGATTGGTAGAGCACGAGAGAAGTGTTAGGAAAAACTAGACGCGATGTGGACTAGTGCGTCTCAGTGCGACCAGCACAGCAAGAAAATTCTATTTTTTTCTAATAAAATACAAATTAGAATGGGTTATTTTAGATATCAATGACGAAACAGAAAGTGCGCGCTCGTGCTATGTGCTCTTATATAGCACGCTCCCCCAGCCAATCAGAACAAGATTGATAACAGTTATTCTATAAAAATATGACACACTTCAAGTTATATGCAATTATAATGTATTTTCAAAGGATATTATTTTATCTTGTGTTATAAGCCTTGATCGTAATACCAGTATCTTGAAAGACTTTTTCCACTATATCTTTGATAACTTCCCAGCTCACTCCATCATCACCTGTTCCTAATCTAGGAATAGCTAACTGAGTGATACCATGTTCAACACAGTGGTTTTTCATGTCTTTGATGGAGCTGTGGAATGTCTCTTGTGTGGCTTTCTCCCACCATCTGTTTCGTACAAGCTATAGAAGTTCAAAGATATCACACGTTAGGTGGGCATATATTGGCCTTTCCGAGTTTGTGTGGAAAACTGTTAAAGAGTAGGATGCATGCAAAATAATGGGGCTGTTTTAGGGGATGCAATTTGTCTTCATTTTTTGTTCATGGTTTGTTTTTCAAGAGCTTTCTGCCATATTGAAAAAATGCCATCCTAGACCCATAGCTATCTATCCTACCCCTAACAACAGGCCTGCATCCTCTAAAACAGCTGTAAGACTGCTAAAAAGGGAATTTACAATCCTTAAACAGCATTCTCAACAACCATATTTATGTAAACATACTCATTTACACAGGTTTAATGGTTTGATTTTAGACATAACTTTATTATTGTGTCAGAACACCTAGTTTACATGTATGAAGGTAAACTACTTGTGGACACCTATCTACCCCTCTTTTAAAAAACATTAAAAACACCCCCCTCCCCCAAAAAATAAAAATTAAATATTTAAATACTACCAAGTCAAAATATTCCAAAATTATAAAATGCTATTCATAAAAGATAACTTCCAATGAACTCTGCGTGTAGCAATAAACAGTGGTAACTATTGTGAATGATTTGCTCTTAAAAATTAGGCTAATTATAAACCTGTAAAAAAGAGTCAGGATTAAGGATCACACTGTGGTATTTACTGAATAACAAGAGGAACTATTATTAAAAATGTAATGATGGCATGAAATGAGCTATAATGTATGTTTGTACTTACTAAATAATATACAAAACTTGTGTCATTTCTTTTGAAAACTGCTGTTTGCCCAACAACTTTATCTGCAAAAAAGGAATACACATGAAATACATTATCCACAAGCATTCTATTGAATAAAACCATAACGATAAACATTACTTTATTGCTACTCACTGCAGATCAATTAAGACAAAGTCATGATCACCACTTACTTTGTTCCTTGAGCTCATTAGTATTTTCAAACTTTTTTTTGAAATCTCTTGCAATTCCTCTGTGCATTTCAAAATCAGCACTTACGGAACAAGCGAGAGATACTTCTGCTGGGGAGGCAAGGATAAGCCATGGACGGCCTTTCAATTCTGTGATGTCAACTGGTCCTGAAGTATGGTCCTGAAGTTTCAGAAACATTAATCAATAAATTATAAAAAAGATATAACAGTCTGACAGATATTGGTATTTTTAAACAAACTAGTGGAATTTTTCAAATTATAAATGACCCCTATTACTTGGCCACTCTAGGAATGAAATGGTTATTGCTTACTATCAATAGACGTCACTTCTGGTAATATCTCCATTCTAACCGGCTTAGAGAATGTTGGAGGTTGTGTGTGTATCTTGTTTTCTAGTTTCATGTTGTAGAAATAGCCAGAATACTTTGTGGAGTTATTTTGACATGGTTTGACTTGCCCCCATTAGTCAACCATTGGTTGCCCCCAAGTCACATAAAAAAAGTCACATGATTGATACTAAACAATAGAGATTGGCCATTTAATAGAGTTATAAATTACCAAAAACATCTCTCTTTGGGATTTAGACAACTGGCCACTCAATAGAGGTTGGCTATAAATTACTGCAAAAACCCTCTTAGGATTTGAAGGACAATCTCAAAATCCTCTCAAAACTAGTAAAACTTCTTATTTTAAGATCCCAGAAAAGAGATTATACTATGAGATACTATGATAATGATGATATACTATGGTACCTTAAGATAAGAACTTTTTACTAGTTTTGAGAGAATCAAGTATTAGAATAGGATCATGCAAATTTATTATAAAACTTTGATGAAATACAAAATCTGCTTTCAACCAATCATCATTTCTTACCTTTTCCGCTTTATTAACACTCTTTGTTGAAAGAAGTTGGACGGCAGATGGAAAGTTTTTCCTACATAACAATCCTAGAAATCCAAAGAACATGGTACGACAGAAAATTAAGGGAATTCGGACACGACAACTTGACGTACAAAAACCCAAATAAAAAAATGCTTTCGTGGTATTTTGACATAAAAATAACTATCTAATGCTTGAAACGCCTTACCATCTATTGTACGTAGTGTTTGTTTTTGAAAAGTCGCTTTAAATAATGCCATAAAGATAGTTTGAAGTTAACACATCACGTTACAAGACATCAAACATGGAAGAAACACTGATTTAGACAGGCGTTGCTTGTAGTGGACGATTAGTACTGGGACTAGAAAAACAAAGGTATCCCAACCACGGATTCGAGAGGACAGTTCCAAAGTCCTGTATTTTCCAAGAATTTAACAATTTTTCGCATTTAGAGAAATTATTTCGAAAAATTTTATAGCTTTCGACGTAGGGTCATATCTCATAGACGCTGGATCCATGCATATGAATCGCACTAAATAGTAAATTTCGTGAATCCCGCGGGATTGAGGCGATACGGGATGGATGTCAAACTGCACCATCACAATTCACACTAGCTTGGCTTTATACCCTTGTGTCTTCCATTGTCATTGTCATTTTTTTTTTTTTTTTTTTCACCTTTTTTTTCTTCGTTCATTCGTTCGTTCGTTCGTTCCTTTCTTCCTCTCTCTTTTTTTTTTTCTTCCCTCCCTCCCTCCCTACCTTCCTTTTCTTTTCTTTCTTTTTTTACCTCTTCCTAATTAATTTTTCCAAGAATTTAATATACAAATCACGTCCATGTTTTATTCATTCACATTATCTCTTATGTACACATTACATTATTAAATATTTAATTTAATACTCCATACCTGGTACTGATAAAATAACAGCTACAGGTGCAGTGGGTGTCAGCGGTTCTCTCGCCCCAGTCCTCGTATAGGGATCAGTCTGTGAACAGGCTTTTGGGGGCTTCGAGGGAGCGATAGAAAAACTCTGGTTTTCTAAGTAAATTAAACTTTTTATGTCGATTTTCTTTATCTATTTATTACTTTTTTTCGATCTGCGCAAATCTGTACAAAAATATAAACATCAAAAATTGTCTAAAAATCTAGCTCTCTAGGTCTACAAAATACTGAACAAATTAAGTGTACGTATGAAATAAAGCCGGTGCCATTCTGAAAAACAGAGCAGTTTGAGCAGCCAAGACCTGTCATATTATACAATATTAAGGTACCTGTCATTATTTATCACCTTGGGAAATGGAGGGGGGTAGGGTCGGGGTATTTAGGGTAGGGTTTAGACAAGTGGAGGGAGATCAGGGAAAAACTGACAGACGTCAAAGGGAGGACCACTCAGTAGCAACCACTAGAAAGGGGGAATCATAAAAAAGATAGTGCTTTTCGGAAGGGGGAGGGGGTATCAGTGGATTTTTATGAAATTGCTACAAAAATCCTCCACACCCCTCCCCCCTAGCTAGGCGATAAGTAATGACCAGTTGCCCTAACTGAGAATTTTTTCCTTGTGTACATATAAAACTAACTATATTCTAGCTAAAATAAATTTATCAAAGCCGCTTTTTTTTTGAGACTGCGAGCAGTCCCTGTATTTCCTTTGGTCACTGCTTGTTTGCTTTGATCAATTCGACCATTAGAACTGAACTAGTCTGATTACGAATCCTCACTCGGCCAAATCAACCAAATCAAACAGGATACCGAAAAGTGACCAAGGGAAATACAGGGACTGCTCGCAGTCTATTTTTAAAAGAACTAGGTGTTCCAGACACACCCAATGGACACACCCTAAGACGTACCAGACACGTGTGTTTGATACGGCAAATTTCGTTGAAAACACGTGTATGGAAGTGTCGTGACATGCCATGACGTGACGTGACGTGTCGTGACGTGACGTGTCGTGACGTGTCGTGTCGTGACGTGACGTGACATGTCCAATGACTTGCCGTGCCGAGTAAAAGCATTCTGATTGGTTGAACAGTAATCTTGCGCGATGTGATTGGTTCAAAGCTAGGAATATAACGTTATTTCTTTAGTAATACAAATTCCTCTCGATCTACTCCTTGTTTGGTAGTGCTTCCGTTCTTGATGTTTTCGTAAGATAGCTAAAAGGAAAAAATAAGAGTACTAAGTAAAAATAAAAGAGGACGCTAAAATCGCTGACGCAAATAAAAAAAAAAGTGAGCAAAATCGCCGCAACAATTGTGTTAATAAAGCTTTGCCTAGAAAAGTGAGGGGGGGCTCTCGCACCTTTAAAATGTGGGGAGCTCTAGCAGCCTTGTCCCCCCCCCCCCCCCACGTCCGCCGCGTATGATCGAGCAGTGATAAAGTGCGTTGCGCCGTTCGTACCAATGATAGAAAAGGTGATTATCATCGATTCGTTTGTTAAGGCTGAGACTGATTAGGCAATATTTCGTTCTTACCACTTTAAACAAGTTCCTGATTGTGTTCCTCTACTTATTGTCGAAGTTTTTCCTTGAATTCGTTTAAGCTCCTTGAGAAGAGATCTATTGATAAAAGGACAATGTGTGACTAAGTATATGCAACTGCTGACATTTGATTTAATTCGTCCGTCCATCTGTCTGTCTGTCTGTTTGACTGTCTGTAAGTTTGTGTGCCTGTCTGTGTGTCTGTCTGTCTATTTGCCTGTCTGTTTATCTGTCTGTCTGTCTGTCTGTCTATTTTACTGTCTGTTTATCTGTCTGTCTGTCTGATTGTCTGCCTATCAATATTTGAAGCCATCTTACCTTACTGTGTTGTTGAGGGAATCAACCTGTTCTCTCAGGATACTGTTTTGAGAGTTAACATAGTCGGCCCTACATAAGAAAATAGTAAAATCAGCAAGATGCCACTCCTTGCTTGGTCCTTTCCCGCTCGGCCAACGATTCACACAAGCAACCCGCACAGCCTAAAATCATATCAACAGACCTTTTCGGCTTTGGCGCAATTTTCCCAATTCAGACCACTGTGGTACATGAGAAGACATGAATATGTATACAACTCAAACAAAGAATCTTATTCTCAAGAGAATGACACATGGTCTGAAATGTGAAAACATTCCACCTAAGCCGACAAGGTTTATTCATTTGAGTCAATATTCTTACCTTTTTTCCAAACTCTCCACATACTCTTTTTTCTTCCTCCGGCTCTCTTGCGCCGAAAGCTGAACAACAAAAAATATTATTTGGATTAGAATTTTTAAATATGATGAGCATAGAGATAGGAAGAAAACCCCTCCAAGAACGCCGGAGAGAGCTTCATACAAATATAATAATAATAATAATGATCTTTAATGAGGTAGCCAACGTCACGAAGTGATTTACAGAAGGGTCCTCAGTAAAAGAATGGATAAATATAAATTAAAAATGTATATATAAAATGTCATATAATTTAAAGTATAATATATATGAAAGTTAATAGAGTGGTTTCCATGAACCCATGAAGTAGAATGTATCTGTGATATGGTGAGCATGAAGTAAGACCATACATATAGTATACCTTGTTTTTAATCTTTCTTCTTATTCTTTTGAGCGCTCTTTCTTCGGACTACAAACGAATATCAATTGAATGCATTAAATTCATATAGTGTAATAGAGACGTTCCGTGTAAGCTCACAGGGAATAGTCTCGATCGTATTGCATGTGTATTGACCCCTTAGCCTCGTTTGTATGTGTATAATAATAAATGAATATTTGACTGCATTCAACTGTACTATGATATCAGAATGATAATGATAATAATATAAGTCATAATAATAACTATATAATAATAACTAGTCACTGTGGACACCCAGTATCGAGCATTGCAACAAGAGGGTAGGGAAATTTACCAGTCACAACAACCTATTTTATTTTATTATTTCTATTATTTTCTCCCTATTTTTGATTATTGTTTTAACTTTGTTCCTAACTGAGCTCCGCTTACCTTTGTACACGGAGGTCCTCGGTTTAGAATGGGATACCCCTCTGACAAGAAGGCTTCTCGCTCTCCTTCGGTCAGGTCTCCAGTGAAGAACTCCCTTGATTCATATCCAGTGCTTGTCTGTCATAAAAAAGGTCATTAAGAAATGATGTTTATTGATATATTGAAGTAAACGACAGGAAATATTTCATTTGCTGACCTTCATGCCATTATCTAGGGACACAAAACCACTGGATTCAGAATCGCTGCCATTCTTTTCTTCATCGATACTGAAACTGCCATTCGTTTTGTTGTTCTTTTGTCCTTTCTGAAAAAGTGAAATCAAAATAACAGTTAAGAAAAACCACTTTCAACAACATTTATTCTCTCGCTCGGTGATGTAGTAATCACAGGTCAGTATAGCATCCTCTCCCCTCCCCCTCCCCCAAAGTGCTGCTAAGCAAGCTACCACTTTAGGTCATAACGATTAAGAAGTAAAATTTAATGAAATCAGAAAAAATCGCCCTTTTTGAATTTCTTTCTTTCTTTTTTTCATTTTAAGACTAAAGCCTGGTTTATAAAAGTGACGCAAGCCGACAAACGCAAGCACAAATTTGGTTTTCACTGATGCAGTTACAATCGCAAGCACAATTAAGTATCAAAATCTTTGGCTTGCGCTTGCGTCATAGTTTAAACCAGGTGTAAGATATGACATACAGGGAAATTAATTCGCAAAGAAAAATAGTAATGGCTCGCCTTGGTTTTCCTATATACATAATTCCCCTGCAAAGATTATTTGATCGGATCCTTGATACATAGAGCATATAAGTTGTGACGTATTTCCGGGTCACAAAAACCTCTACTAAAGCAGAAAAAGTTCTCAATAATTTAACCTCCATCTGAAACAATACTGAAGAACTGAAGACAACGCGTTGCGCGACAATCCTAAAAACGGCTGCTGGTGAGACTACGTTACACTTAAAAGCTCTACTCTTTTTTTTTCTTTTTCTTCATTTACTGGGCTGCCTGTGTTAGAAGCATGACAGTTATTATACCTTGTTCAGTAAGCAGGATATCTGGTACAAAACCTTGGTGTCTTCTTCTCTGCTTTTAGACATGAAGGAAGACTTCGATGTAGGTAATGTCCTCCGGTCATTTGGGTCTCTGGGCTGCGTTAATCAAAATAATGGGTATAAGTAAGGTAGGGAGGTAGGGAGGTAGGGAGGTAGGGAGGTAGGGAGGTAGGGAGGTAGGGAGGTAGGGAGGTAGGGAGGTAGGGAGGTAGGGAGGTAGGGAGGTAGGGAGGTAGGGAGGTAGGGAGGTAGGGAGGTAGGTAGGTAAGTAGGTAAGTAGGTAGGTAGCTAGGTAGGTAGCTAGGTGGGTAGGTAGGTAGGTAGGTGGGTGGGTAGATAGCTAGGTAGGTAGGTAGTTAGGTTGATGGGTTGGTGGGTAGGTAGGTAGGTAGGTAGGTAGGTAGGTAGGTAGGTAGGTAGGTAGGTAGGCAGGCAGGCAGGCAGGCAGGCAGGCAGGTAGGTAGGTGGGTGGGTGGGTAGATAGCTAGGTAGGTAGGTAGGTGGGTAGGCCAAGCGTTAATAATCTACTCACAGATATATCCCCATCAGTAGACAATCCCTCTGTGAACTTTCCATAAGCTAAATCAAAAACCTCCATATTGCCTGAAACTGAAAAATGAATTTAAAAAAATAAACTTGAAGTTCAAAAATAATCACCAAAACTCCTCACCAAACATCTCGTGATGGCGAGATCTCTTTCTTATTGTTTTTTTTTTAAATTCTTTTTAAATTTACAGTTAAGGAGGAACACACTAAGGTGTGTTTCTCTAGATGTTCAATTCTCTTTCTTATTGTTTTTTTTTTTTTTTTTTTGTTTTTTTTTTTTTGTTGTTTTTTTTTTTTTTTTTTTTTGTTGTTTTTTGTTTTGTTTTTTTTTTTGTTTCCACTTCTAATTCTGATAGATGTATAAGTTTTTTAGATGGCTTTTCTTCAATTCTTATTAATCTTCATGGTAAAAATTAACGATTTTGTCTCGTTGTTGCCCCTAAAAACGCATGTGAAAGTAGTGAATTGCACCAATTTCTAACCACCATAAAATCCCCATTCATCGATTAAGTAAAGGTTAGTTAGGCACTGAGGTAGGTCACTGCTAGGGTTTCTTGACGTCCTCAGTGGTTCTTTTACGTCATTCCTGTACAGGGTGTGGGAGTCATCGAGATCCACGTGAAAGTCTTAGCTTATTGCAAAAGCACCCGCCATCCGCAATGATCGACATTCTCCTCAGTTATTTTCGAAAAGACCCTGAATATTTGTCTATCCGTGGGACTCGAACCAAAAACCCCCCGTTCGAAAGTACGAGCTTGCCAATGCTCAACCAGGTGGCGATTATCAGTTATCATACACGATTTTCTCATCTATTTTGCCATCATCGTATGCAAATTTAAAGCTTACTCAGTTCCGTTTGATTCAACTCCTTTCCGTTTTATATTACTTGTATATATTTAAGTTTTTTGTCTCATGTGTTGGTCATTGTTATTTCTTGTATTTTTCCTTTCCTCTCAAATCATAATTCTTTTCCTTCGAATTCCTTTTTGTCTTACTCCTATTTTCTTTAGTTTCGTTTTTTCGTCATTACTTTTATATTTTCTTCCTTCCTTCCTTCTTCTTTTCTATTCGTTTCTTTCCTTTTTCGTCTACTTTTTTGTATTGTTTTAAATTCACTCATTTTTTTAGTCGTATAACAAAAATAGCTTACATAACCATGGTAACGGAACATCACCCAGCACTCCAGTTCGTCGGCATTATGCAAAGTCAACTATCTCCTGAAGTAAAATATTCCCGAGTATCACCGGCGCATGATGTAGAAAATTTCAAATTCAATTGCAAAAAAATTCTCCCCTTATAATCTTCACTGCCAATCTGAAAAAGCTTTGGCTTTAAAAAAAAGTCAGCTCTCCCACCATGACTGCTTTAAATCAAAGGTCATCAAAGTTCGTTAACAGTCCTACTTAAGTTTAAGATTGAGGAACAATAATATAACGTTTTTAGTGTACTTTGAATACTAACATTCTATAGTCAACACAAAATATTAAATATTAGATCTATACTCACACAATTCTTCTTCAATATTGAGATGAATTAGGTATTTCCTACAGATATTTCCGAACTACGAGCCGAGTGCAAACTTCAAAAGTGTCCTAGAATCCCGCTGCCTTGATTTATAACTAATTTGTTGCTGTTCTCCTATTGGTTAATTTTCATGCTGACGTCAACAAGGCTTTCTCCCTCCGGCTAAGTCGACCATTACAAAACAGCTCACGTGTCAGGAAATCATTTCTGTTTTTTAGCAGTAGTTTTACTTTTCCTAGTGGCGGTGTTATTCTAACTATTGTTATCTATGATAAGAGAAGGCTTCCATATTTCCCCCCTACTTAGCAAGTTAGCGGTTTCCTGCAACGTGACCAAAATAAAAAAAAACAGAGAACTAAGTTCTATTCTTGCACAAAATTACCTTGGAGCATTTGACCAAAAACGATATTATCGGGGAATTAGGTACAAAAATTTGACAACCAAAAAAACCACTTAAATTTGCGTTCGCGAAATACTTCTCGGTTTTACTCATTTCTATTTCTCTTGTGCTTGTTTTCGAGAATGTTTCAGCAGGATTTCTTTTCAAAACAAGCTGGAGTAGATATCAATACCCTGTGACAGAATAGCAGGTACTCCACTAGTGTTATTGTATGTGAATAGTGATCGCGGTTAACGTCTAGTAGTCGGTGTTCTATGTGAATGAACTTTGGTAAATCGTTAACCAAAAGCTTCAACAAATTATTGCGGAATTTTGGCCGGAAATATGCAACTACTTTCGATAAGGTTTGCATTTCGTACTTTCTGGCAAATTCAGTTTTTGATTCTGTATTTGTATCATTTCAAGAAAATCATATGTCAGTAACTCCGGATTCATATCTTTGTCAATTTATTGGTTATCAAGTAGCTTGGACTACTATGATAAAATATTATTTATAGAAGAATGAAGTCTCCGGAAAAAAGGTAATACGTAGGCTATGAGTATCACGCCAAATATCGGAATTATATATGGATGTTGAAAGATTCTTGTTATGATTTCAAAGAAAAGAATTAGAACAGAGCGTTGAATATTTGATTTCGGAAATACAAAATTATGTATTTTTCAAAACAACTCTTCAAAAATATAATTTTATTGTTGAAGATTAAAGCCGCCTCTTTTAGACAGATACTTCAATTCAAAACTATATGCATTGGCTTAAAATATCTTATACTTTGGAACATATAATCCTTGAACTATCAATAGGTAGTTTAGAAATTATTCTGATACTGTATATTGTTATATAACACTTCACTGTCCGATTCATCAGTCAGTTTCGTAAATATTGAATCGTGAGTTAGTTCTGAATGTGGTTAGGTAATGGAATAATATATTCTAAAGCTACAAACCTTTAATTACTATCGGTTAGAGTGAGTACCTTGGCTTGCTGGGCTGTGCACGATTAAAACTGTAGTCCAGATACAGTTCTTAAAACCACATAGTCCTTCCACTGCGATAGACTTACAACCTTGGCAACTCACTCAGTGTTTTGCTGGTGTAAAATAACACTTAATTCAATCCGTGATAAAGCTCTCTCTGTGTCTGGCAGCTTCCAAGCTCAGCTAGTGAAAATTTTAGGTGCTTTTACCGAACTGAAGTAAGCTTAGAGTGTAGTTCGATTTTCGAATTTTCACGATTCGATGTCAACACGTTTCAGAGCTCACGCAGCTAAACACGCTTTGAACAAGACACGTGTCACGATGGACGATTTTGTGGACGTGGCACAGGCCTCACCGGCTCCTTGAAGCGAAGGAACAAAACCTGCGAGTTAAAACGATTCGATATTCATTTAAAAGGATAAAAAATCAGGTCTGCGACATATATTTGCAACGTAGCAACGAAGAGCACCTGAAACAATTCAGTTTTTTTAATTGCTTTCATTCGAGTCTCAATTCTTGAACAATGGTCCGATACTGAATGCAAAATATAATATATCTTTATCTTATTATTTCTTTCATTCTTTTCACGTTTTCTATTTTCCATTTTTCTAATTGCAATTTATTCGAAGATCTGAGAATTTATTGAAGTGAATAACTTCGTTAATTCAAACTTGCGTGCTTTAACTGGTTGTAGAAATGATGACGTATCTGTAAGCCCTGAGCGAGCACGAGACAAAACGATTATAAGACTAGACTGCAGGACTATGAATATAGGAAAAGAAAAGAAAAGAAAAAGAGAGTTAAAATACAAGGGAAAAAAGGAAATAAAAAGGAATAAAAGGAAAGCAAAGCAAAGGAAAGGAAAGCAGAGCAAAGTAGAGCAAAGAAAGGAAAGGAAAGGAAAAGAAAAGAAAGTAAAGCAAAGCAGAGGAGAGGAGAGGAAAGGAAAGGAAAGGAAAGGAAAGGAAAGGAAAGGAAAGGAAAGGAAAGGAAAGGAAAATAAACTGAATACAAGTTCTGACGTCTGATTACTTACTTGAAAAACAAAAAGTGGTTATTAAATGGAACAAAGTTTCTTCCAAATTTCCATGCAATATAGATTTCTAATGACCTACTAGTTCTGTATCTGCACTGTAAAATATCTCATTGTTTACTTTGGTTCAATATTCAGTGAGTTCAGAACAGTGACGTGTTGCATATGAAGACTACATTTTACAATAGTATTATACAAGTTAACTTTGGAATATTCACCGCTATTTGCTCAGTTGCAAATCCCCTTACCAGCTAGCCACGGCGTTGCTAGGGAACTATCCTAGACATGAGTAATGCATTACTTATGTATGGATAGACTGATAACGTAGCCTGAGAAAACAGACGTCCTCTTTGCTCCTCATCCCCCCGCGAAAGAGAGATGAGGAGCGGAAGGACGTCTGTTTTCTCAGGCGAGGAATAAGGAAGTTTTGATGATTTATCGAGTAGTTTGTTTGTTTGTTTGTTTGTTTGTTTGTTTGTTTGTTTGTCTTATTTTTAAAGATCGCGTAGTTTTTACTCGTGGTTTAAAATTATTTTATATGCTCATAGTTTTATGTTTGGTTAATTTGGATTCGTGCCTGTCGTAAATGAGTAGAGTTGCTTGTACATTCTCTCCTGTGCTTCGAGTTCTTTTTTCGATCCAAGTTCTCTGGTGTTCGATCCTCCCTCAGCAACTAATCAACGTCTAAATTTTAATTTGAATCCATTGGATAAAAAGCTACTCCAGAGTGCAGCTGTTAGATTTTATTTATTTGATTTTATTTCTATTTTATGACCCTTTATGAACTCTTAAAACTTTGGAGTACAAACTAAGATTAAAGTAATTTTACTGCACTCCGGCTGAAGATGACTTCCGCTCAGTCACCACCAACAACAGCCTTTCTCAGTCAAGACTATACTCAGCCGAGCAATCACATTAGTCACTCGACTGAACTAATTTAGAAGGTTATAGGGATTGATTAACGATCTACTATGAATTTTTTCTTCATATTTTCCCAATTATGGAAATTCGTAAACCTGAACAGTTTTGAAACGGAAATGTTTCTTTTCAGGCCAACTACGATATCTAATAACAAACCCATCAAGTATTTTACACTCATATTCGATTAAACTGAAGCAGATGACTTCAATGAATTCACTAGGCATTTCATGATAAAAATGATTAAACACTTGACCGACTTTTAAAGATCGTGACAAACAGCGCGTTTCTCCTTTGAATTCATGAGTTTTTCTTAATTTGTGCTTCTCTACGGGGAGTAATTTTTTTTACCGTTGAGAATAATGCGTTATGAAATACATATCATCATGATGTTAATAAGGAAGCAAACTTTAATGTTATCGAGTTCACTAGATGGCCTGTGGCCTTGACCTCAAGTTCACTGCTCGGTTCGTGTATGATTCGCTAGACCTCTTGGCAAAATGTTTCAAAATAGTCAAGGTTTGCGACTACTATGATGTTTGACACTCTTACTTTTTTTACTCATTAATTTTCACAAATAAACCCCTTTTCATGTTTGGTATTTTTGGAGTATGAGAGTAGCTTATATAACCTTTGTAAGGCAACGTGTGTTTTTCTAACTATGGAGTCACGTGTTTTTTTGGTATTTTTGTAGCCTGAAAATAATTTTTTTGGGCACCTGTCCGCGTGACTTTTCGAAGTATTCTATTATCGACTAATCATCATTTTGCAGATATCTATCCAAGTTGAACTTAATGTCTGGAAACTAATCAGTTGCTTAATGCTATTCCTACCTCCCTCACTGCAATCGTTTGAAAAAATAATATTGTCAGAGTCATTGTTGAAAAAAATAAAAATACATTTTGATTTCTTTTAGGGAAAAGAGGTATAAAAAGTAACTCGGAATATCCAAAAAAATATCTAAGAAATCTGAAAGAGCAAAAAGACACAGTTTTCAACAGAAAATTTTAGTGAAAAATTTAAGAACATAGTTTTATCTGGAGGCAATTTTTAAGTTCGCAACTCAAAAACTAAAAGGTTATAAATTAGTTTGTATTTAAATTTTAATTTATTGATATTAATTAGAGAGAAATGGTGAGGGATGATTAAGATTTTAGCTGTAAAAACTTCGAGAAAAGCCCGCATACATGCAAAGAACGAAAAGAGCTAGAAACAAAGCCGACTCATTAATCACGAAAATTCGTGACAAACAAAGCACTGAATTGAATTAATGAATTGGAAATTAAAGAAGAAAAAAGAGAAGAGATCCTTGAGGGAAAAGCCGATAGTCTTGGTATTGCTGATTAATGCCAATAATTGGTTTTTTGTTTGAGCTCAGTTTCGCGTGTCTATGCTTGAGTTACATAACTACAGAACGGTTTATGTCATACAAGACATGATGCTCACGTGGACTTAAGAGGTTGCCATGGCAATGCGAAGTATTCATTATCTGAAGCGGTACTTAAAAAAAAGCTATTTTTGAAACAACGAGATTTTGATTCACGTGTAGATAGTATGATTATTATCTCTCTCTCTCTCCCTCTTTTCTTTTTCCTTTCTTGCTTTCCTTCCTTCCTTACTCATTTCTTGCTCTCTTGCTTTCTTGCTCTCTTGCTTTCTTGCTTTCTTGCTTTCTCGCTTTCTTGCTCTCTTGCTCTCTTGCTCTCTTGCTCTCTTGCTCTCTTGCTCTCTTGCTCTCTTGCTCTCTTGCTCTCTTGCTCTCTTGCTCTCTTGCTCTCTTGCTCTCTTGCTCTCTTGCTCTCTTGCTCTCTTGCTCTCTTGCTCTCTTGCTCTCTTGCTCTCTTGCTCTCTTGCTCTCTTGCTCTCTTGCTCTCTTGCTCTCTTGCTCTCTTGCTCTCTTGCTCTCTTGCTCTCTTGCTCTCTTGCTCTCTTGCTCTCTTGCTCTCTTGCTCTCTTGCTCTCTTGCTCTCTTGCTCTCTTGCTCTCTTGCTCTCTTGCTCTCTTGCTCTCTTGCTCTCTTGCTCTCTTGCTCTCTTGCTCTCTTGCTCTCTTGCTCTCTTGCTCTCTTGCTTTCTTGCTTTCTTGCTTTCTTGCTTTCTTGCTTTCTTGCTTTCTTGCTTTCTTGCTTTCTTGCTTTCTTGCTTTCTTGCTTTTTCAAGCAAAAAGGTATAAAAAAGGGGTACTTTTTCGCTGAAAATTAGTATAGAAAAGGGTAAGGGGTCGAGAGTCCGGGCGGAGCATCCCCGTATGAAACGACCCGAAGTACCCAACCCCCCCCCCCCCCCCGAGTCAACAGGACGAGAGTCCCATGTAAAGACTACCCTAAAGGAAGTTTCTTGCTGGCTTATGGGTATACACTAAACCCTTTAATATGATTTTGTCCACTACAAGCAATGCTGGATATCTCATATCTCAGTGGATGGATTCTTGAATGAATGGGATAAAAATGTACTGCTTTTGTGATAGTTTTATTCAAAAGTATTGATCATGATAATGCCATCATTGCGCGTCGTTTGATGGTTAACAATGAAATGGTATGTACATAGCTGACATTATCCTTGGTGTTGAAGGACTTTGACCGTTAAATACAGACCCCTTTCACCAGTCTCATCAAAGCAGCTCAATTTAGAGGATAAAACAAAAGAGAATTGGAACCTATTGTTTTGTCCTCCAGATTAAGCTGCATTCCGACGTGCAGAAAGTTGTCTAAATATGCGTAACTCGAGAAAAGACATTTCCCTCTGGGCATCGCAGAACTTTGGTTCCAACGAACATCAAATAATTTTGCCGACATTCTACAATGAAAGTCAACTTGAACTTTATATCTGAAGAGAAAAATCTAAAACTTTTTTCTGGCAAAGCTAGCCTTTCTGTAAGGTTCGAGCAAAGTCAAGGTGATAGATTTAAAAAAAAATTCTCTCTAACAATTCAAAACTGAATGTTAACTTTAGTATGTCAATAGTGATAAGGGTTTTTTATTTTATTATTATTATTTTTTTTACAACTTTTGAACATGTATAATAACTGACAATTCGATTGGACAATTCTACTGGAAGCCAATAAACTGCAT